>JAWQEG010000177.1:207500-375000 GCA_033782935.1 Petrolisthes cinctipes
CAAAATCATACACGTGTTGTTCTTTATTACCAAGATGATGATGATTATTATTATTATTATTATTATTATTATTATTATTATTATTATGAGGTGTTGTTAAATCATACACGTGTTGTTCTTTATTACCAAGATATTTATTACGATGGAAGGAAAGTGTTGGTGGATATTTTACTGTGACTGTACTTAAGGGGGTGCAGAAGTAGGGGACAGGCTTCGGGGGGAACTGGGGGGGTGCGGGAATAGGGGGACAGGCTTGGGGTGGGTAGAAAGCCTGTCCCCTATTCCCACACCCCCCTAACCCCCCCCCCCCCCCAGCCTGTCCCCCTACTCCCGCACCCCCCCAGTTCCCCCCGAAGCCTGTCCCCTACTCCTGCACCCCCTTAAGTACAGTCACAATCAAATATCCACCAACAAATTTAATAATACTTCTTGGTTAAGCCAGAAATAATATTCTGTGTTATTATTATATAGTTGAATAATTTCCTTTAAATTAATTAGGTTGTATTTTGTTACAGATTTGTGGAGTGTAGTTGTACAAGAGACTTAACAACCTTTATTATTCACTTTGTTCATCCTTACATCAACTACTACTACTACTAGTTAATGTGAGTGTTTTATGAAGTTACTGTGTGTGTGTGTGTGTGTGTGTGTGTGTGTGATGTTTCTCTCTCCACTAACACACACACACACACACAGGTATTATAACAACAGTAACATATTGTGTGTGTGTGTGTGTGTGATATTTCTCTCTGCACACACACACACACACACACAAAATGTTAATGTCGTTATCAAAACTGTGTGTGTGTGTGTGTGTGTGTGTATTTGTCACACACACAATGTTATATTGTTGTTATAATATCTGTGTGTGTGTGTGTGTGTATTTGTCACACACACACAGTATTATAATAACACTAAGGAGATAATACACTGTTGGTACATTGGAGCATCTTGATTCCTCCAAAGTATGTCAGAAAACAGAACCAGATGAACAAAAATAATGGTGTTTGTTTTGTTGTTTGGAATAGTTTGGAGGAATCAGTTGCTCCAGAATTACATTGGAGCATCTTGATTCCTCCAAAGTATGCCAGGAAACATGACAATGGTGTTCTGTTGTTGCTTGGAATAGTTTGGAGGAATCAATTGCTCCAGATTTACCAACAACACTGTACTATCCCCTAAAGTTATATTTAAACTCTTAAGCTCCTTCCACACGAGGCAAAATAACTTCGGGCAGACACTGTTACCAATATCGTGGGTGTGGCACAAGTGGTAAATAGCTGCCAGAGACGGTTTGATCTGGTGACAATGGTAAAAAGCGAGAGAATTTCACTGGGTTGCATCTTTTTGCCTTGTGTGGATGGGACTTTACAGGTATAAAATTATCACTGATGTTATTATAATATTTGTCTGTGTGTGTGTGTGAGATATGTCTCTCACACACAGACACACAGACATACAGTATTATAATAACATCAATTATTTTTATTTGAACCTGATGATATAATAATATTTGTCTGTCTGTGTGTGAGAGTGAGTGAGTGATATCTCTCTCCCTCTCTCACACACACACAGTATTATAACATCATCAATAATTTTTACTTGAACTGTACATCGTTTTAGGTATGTAATTATCACTGATGGTTATAATATTTGTCTGTCTGTGTGTGGTATTTCTCTCACACACACACAGACAATATTATAACATCAATAATTTTTACTTAAACCCTACATTCTTTTATGTATGTAATTATTACTGGTGTTGTTATAATATTTGTTTGTTTGTGTGATATTTCTCTCACACACAGACAAATATTATAATAACATCAATAATTTTTAATTGAACCCTACACCCTTACAGGTATAAATTAATTAATTTATTCACCTGGTGGAATTATAATTATGTTAATACTATAGAGGTTTTTTAATAAATTATAATAATTAATAATGTATTTAATTTTTATTTCCTGTTATTATACACTGTATTATATTAGAGGTTTTGTTCTTCTGTCTTGTTGTCCTTCTCTTGTAGTGTTTGTTCTCCTCCTCTCTCTTGTGTTGTTCTCTTCTCCTCTTTCTTGTGTTGTTCTCTTCTCCTCTCTCTTGTGTTGTTCTCTTCTCCTCCTCTCTCTCGTGTTGTTCTCCTCTTCCTCTTCTCTCTCTCTCTCCCACTACACACCTGTAAAATAAACAAATTAATTATTGTTAAGGTCATATATAAATAGAAAATATATAATAATAAATCTGGAGCAAATGATTCCTCCAAACTATTTTTTTTTTCCCAAGCAACATGCATACTTTGGAGGAATCAAGAAACTCCTAATGTAATTCTGGAGCAAATGATTTCTCCAAACTATTTTTTTTTTCCAAGCTACATACATACATACAAACTGTATATTATATAAATCATAGTGGGCAATTAGGTTATTATTACTATTACTATTATTATTATTTTTATTATGATTTTTATTATTACTATTATTATTATTACTATTATTATTTTTATTATTATTATTATTGAATGTTACTGTACTTGAACATTTAATACAATCTTTGACAAAACACAAACAGCTGCTTACATTTCATAAGTTAACAGAAATAGATTGAGAAAACAAAATGTAAGAACAGTACTGTACAGTCGTAGTCAAAAATAATCATCCATAGAGGGGTAACTCACCTAAGAGTTTGACAGCTGTACAATGTTTTTTTTTTTTAGCTTATAGGCTTTCCATTAAATAGGTTAGGTACCATCTTTTAATTTAATACAAGCAGCTACACACTACCTAAAAAAATAACATCATATGTGAACGTGAAAACATTACACAGTAAATCGTTTGAGGTACCCATATGTGGATGATTATTATTGACCACAACTGTACAACATAGCAGAAGAATCAGAAGGGACAGAACCAAAAGATAGAGAACATAAGGACATGATGAGATGTTGTGACCTGTTAGAGAATTCACTTAAGGTGACAGAATTTTGTTGGTAGTAAATCTGGACCAACAGAGAGAGAGAGAGAGAATGGAAGGAAGGAAGAAAGGAATGAATGAATGAGAGAGAGAGAATGGAAGGAAGAAAGGAAGGAATGAGAGAGAGAGATTGGAAGGAAGAAAGGAATGAATGAGAGAGAGAGAGATTGGAAGGAAGAAAGGAATGAATGAGAGAGAGAGAGATTGGAAGGAAGAAAGGAATGAATGAGAGAGAGAGAGAATGGAAGAATGAAGGTAACAGAGAGAGAATGAAAGAAAGGAATGAATGAAGGAGAGAGAGAGAGAGAAATACAACAATGTAATTCCATACAAACTTACAGTTGTAGTAGTAGTAGTTGTTGTTGTTGTTCCTCAAGGTCCTATAGTAAATGCTTGTACTGTTGTTGTTGTTGTTGATGGAAGGAAGAACACAATGGACAACAAACAAACAATGAAGGTTCCTCAGTCTCTTGATACAACTCCACAACTCTGTAACAACAAATTACAACCTATTTAATTTATGGATGAGCAAAGATAAGTGAAGAAATGTATTAATGAAAAATGATTTGTGAGAAGAAATATAGAGAATAAAATTAGGTCTTATGAATGAAATACCAGAACAGAAAAATTTAAAAACTTGACTGTAAAGGGCATATGCAAGAATGTTGGTGGTGTGGTACAGTTGGCAGCATAATAATAATAATAATAATACACACACACAGAGGAATAATACACACACAGACAGACACAGGAATAACACACACACACACACACACAGGAATAATACACACACACACACACACAGAGGAATAATACACACACACACACATCAATGTACTTTCTTGTCTAAGACTGTAAAACCTACAATGCCTCAAACTTCAAGGGGGAAGGATGGAGAAACAACTAAAGACTAAATAAGGTTTGTATGCTGGATGACTGTACTAAACACACACACACACACACAAACATACAGAAACATACACATACACACAGACACAAACATAAATACATACACACACACACGAATGGAATAAATTACCAGAAGAAGTGGTGTGTCAAAAACATACATAACTTTAAAGAAAAATATGGTAATTGTGATTTAAAATACGGGACATTACGAACTTGACTCAATCCTGTAAAGATACAAATAGGTAAGAACACACCACACACACACATAAACAAACATACAAACACACACATACAACAACATCCGTGGAGTCAACAATGGTGTAATAATGGTCTGATGGTATTACTGTTTTTCTATGGAGCCTGTCAAGGATTACTAAGTGTACAGTTGTGGTCAAATATAATCATCCATATAGGGGTAACTCACGTAAGAGTTTGACAGCTTCCCTCTGTTCCTTAGATGATATACTTTCCAATAAATAGATTAACTACCATCTTTTAATTTAATACAAGCAGCTACACACTACTTAAAACAATCACACACACACACATATGTTAACTACCATCATTTAATTTAATACAAGCAGCTACACACTACTTAAAACAATAACACACACACAATCACACGTTAACTACCATCTTTTAATTTAATACAAGCAGCTACACACTACTTAAAACAATAACACACACACACACACACACACGTTAACTACCATCTTTTAATTTAATACAAGCAGCTACGCACTATTTAAAACAATAACACCATATGTGAACGTGAAAACATTAGACAGTAAATTGTTTGAGATACCCATATGTGGATAATTATTATTGACCGCGACTGTATGTATATATGTGTTTGAGATACCCATACGTGGATGATTGTTATTGACTGTGACTGTACATGGTTGGACTTACCGAGTGTGGACGGGGGGAGAGTGAAGGGAGAGTGACAACTTCATTACGGTACTGATCTTGATCCCAGGGAAGGTGGCGTTCCTCATGTGTCCACCTTGATGCTGAGGTATACCATGGATTGGTTTAGTATTTATATTCTCGTACACACACACACACACACATGTACTCTGTCTCTCTCTCTCTCTCTCACACACACACACAACATAAATTTAGATATTAATTTCCACATTCTCCAAAATCAATAAGTAACCTGAGGACTATTCCTAAAGTTTGTCCCATTGGATCACACTCCAAAAAGAAATAATATCAATATAATAGAAAAAAAAAAAAAAAATTGTGTGTGGGAAGACAATACACATGTAGTTAGTGTAGTGTACAGTCACGAGCACTAATAAGTATACAGCTTTAGTTGAAGTGTTAAACAGCTCTAAAAATTCAACAATGAACTAATTCCAATGGAGATGTTATTGTGCATTTATTTACTGTCTCTATAGGTATTCCAAGCACACCTGGATACTTAGTAGTGCTGGTGACTGTACCTTATGTGTGTGTATGGAAAGACAATAGTGTAGTTTGAGTAAGTTGTGTGTATACAGAAATAAAATAGTACTGTAGTGTGTGTACCTTGTGTGTGTGTGTGTGTGTGTGGGAAGACCCCTAACACATCCATCCACCACTTGGCCTCCTCCCTACACGTTCCCTTGATGAAGGTGACGTGGTCTGGAGAACTGATCACCGGTCACCTCCTCTGCTTCTGTCACCTCCTCTGTTTGTGTCACCTTCACCACCACATCCTGGGGTATGGTGGCTGCCTGCAAGGATATCAGTGGAGGGTCAGTTGTGGCTGAGAAAATGTACAAAGTGAGGGAGAAAATAGCCTGACATAAGCAGAAGGTCCTGTGGTAAGGGAGAAAATGTATTGTTAGTGCCAGACAGCAATCAAACACCATATGGCACAAAACACACAATACAAAGGAATAGTGTGAGAAAGAACAGAGATATTATGGACACACACAAACAAAGGAAAGAATGAATACTGTACAGCCACAATCAAATATCCACCAACAATATATATCCTTCCATCGTAGTAAATATCTTGGTAATAAAGAACAACACGTGTATGATTTTGCACCACCTTATAATAATAATAATAATAATAATAAATATCTTGGTAATAAAGAACAACACGTGTATGATTTTGCACCACCTTATAATAATAATAATAATAATAATAATAATAATAATAAATATCTTGGTAATAAAGAACAACACGTGTATAATTTTGCACCACCTCATAATAATAATAATTGCGGGGGTTGAGTTGACATAAGGTGTTGTTGTATGATTATATATTGATATGATATTGATTTATTTGTACGATGGAAGGAAAGTGTTGGTGGATATTTGATTGTGGCTGTACATAGGAGTCAATAATAATTAATAATATATAGGAATGGTCAATGTTGTGTTAGTAATGATAATATAATGTTGACAGTGTAAGTACAGTACAGTATCTCTGTCACAATAAGCTTCAATACTAACCAAACTTATAATACATACAATACGACACAAGATATTATGAAAAAAATAAAATTAAAATTAAATAAAATAAATAAAAAAATAAAAACAATGGCCTGGGGAGTCAATTATAAAAAGAAAGAAAAAAAAAAAACATTACAAATATTAATAAAAAAACAAACAAACAAAATTTAATGTTTTAATGGTGTCAATATAAGTCCTGTACCCTTGTCATGAAAACTTCAATATGTACTAACAAAACATATCATACAAACAGAACACACATCTTTGCAACATCAGGAGTCAATGGAGGCTTTGTTTTGCAATTCTTCATACTCTATGTTTAGTATTCAACAACAACAACAACACAAGCCAAGTGTACAGTCATCCAAAGAAGATCATGATGGTCGGGTTTTCAAAGTGGTCTGTCTGGTCATAATTAGTAAATCTTGATCCAAGCAACAGACCACCATTGTTTTTGTTGATGAGCAAATGATTCCTGCATGCAAACTATTCCAAACAAATGATTCCTCCATGCAAACTATTCCAAGCAAATGATTCCTCCATGTAAACTATTCCAAGCAAATGATTCCTCCATGCAAACTATTCCAAACAAATGATTCCTCCATGCAAACTATTCCAAGCAAATGATTCCTCCATGCAAACTATTCCAAACAAATGATTCCTCCATGCAAACTATTCCAAGCAAATGATTCCTCCATGCAAACTATTCCAAACAAATGATTCCTCCATGCAAACTATTCCAAGCAAATGATTCCTCCATGCAAACTATTCCAAACAAATGATTCCTCCATGCAAACTATTCCAAGCAACAGACCACCAAGTGCTACTTCTCCCCATTTTCTTCCATACCCTTTTGTACGTTTTTTTTTATTTTTTTTTATAAATTCCTGCGGCACTTATTCGTCTATCCCACACACACACACACACACACATACACACACACACACACACACACACACACACCTACACACACACACACACACCTACACCCACACCTTCCCATAATACTCACCACCACTGTTATATTATTATTACTACAACACCTTCATACTCCTACCTTTCCTATAGTTACCACTCTATTACACCATAGACAACACTCTAGCCTTACAAACAATATCTTCCCCCCCCATCACTTAATTAAGGAGGAAATTCAGTGTTGGTAAATTTGGAGCAACTGAATCCTCCAAACTATTCCAAGCAACAACAGAACACCATTATTTTTGCACTTCTGGTCCTGTTTCCTGGCATACTTTGGAGGAATCAAGACACTCCAATGTACCAAAAGTGAATTACCCACTTAATGCTGTGGTTCCCTCACACCCACTACTTGCTCATTACATACCACCACCTCACAATCACCTTATGTCCCACCTTTCTCACTTAATGTACAGCCACCAGCAGAAATTCAAGTCCAACTCGTGTACTTAATAATGTTAATATAACCAGATAGTTGCATTCTGAACCAGTTTTTATTCCAACAACATATGTAATTTACCATATGAGAACTATGTCTGTCATCTCTGTATTAAAATTGTATTACAACAACATTACTATAGCTAATACATACACAGGTGGAAATGAAGCGAACTTATACTGCCGACTGTACACTCTTGGTTCCGACCAGGAGTACAGTCGGCAGTATAAGTTCCCTTCATTTCCACCTGTGTATGTATTAGCTATAGTAATGTTGTTGTAATACAATTTTAATACAGAGATGACAGATACAGTTCTCGTATGGTAAATTACGTATGTTGTTGGAATAAAAACTGGTACAGAATGCAACTACTTGGTCTAATTAGCAATATTAAGTACATGAGATGGACGGTAATATATGCTGCTGACTGTACCTGAAGGCCTCCCAGAAGAAAAAACTCACATGGAACCCTGCAGCAGAGTCAGCCTTCAGTGAGGTGAAAAATAGGCTGGCTGACTACACCTTCTCTGTGTAACCCTACCTACTTACACACCTACATCCATATATAGGCTGTCTGACTACACCTTCTCTGTGTAACCCTACCTACTTACACACCTACATCCATATATAGACTGTCTGACTACACCTTCTCTGTGTAACCCTACCTACTTACACACCTACATCCATATATAGGCTGACTGACTACACCTTCTCTGTGTAACCCTACCTACTTACACACCTACATCCATATATACTGATGATGTATCCAATGACACCAACAGCAGAACCAGCTTCAATCCACTTTGTTGTACCAGGCTTCAAATTGACCCCCCCCACCCTCGTCTCCCTCCATCTGAAAAACACATTTAATTAAGGGGGTGCGGGAGTAGGGGGACAGGCTTGGGAGGGGGGTTAAGGGGGTGCGGGAGTAGGGGGACAGGCTTGGGAGGGGGGTTAAGGGGGTGCAGGAGTAGGGGGACAGGCTTGGGAGGGGGGTTAAGGGGGTGCGGGAGTAGGGGGACAGGCTTGGGAGGGGGGTTAAGGGGGTGCGGGAGTAGGGGGACAGGCTTGGGAGGGGGGTTAAGGGGGTGCGGGAGTAGGGGGACAGGCTTGGGAGGGGGGTTAAGGGGGTACAGGAGTAGGGGGACAGGCTTGGGTGGGTGGGTGGGTTAGGGGTGTGTGGGAACAGGTTACAGGCTTAGGGGGGTGCGGGAATAGGTGGAGAGGCTTGGGGGAGGGTTAGGGGGATGCGGGAATAGGGGACAGGCTTTCTACCCCACCCCAAGCCTGTCCCCCTATTCCCGCACCCCCCAAGGCTGTCCCCTACTCCCGCACCCCCTTAATTCATTCTACCTATGTATGTTATCATTTTGATATGCCTTATACATGTTGAGGGATGTATAATTTATATATATATATATATATATATATATATATATATATATATATATATATATATATATATATATATATATATATATATATATATATATATATATATATATATATATATATATATATATCAGCTTCACACACCTTATACCAACTCTCTGTACAATTCATTCAGTAAATATGGTAAGAATTATATACCGTTATTGTGTACGGTTTTTCTACCTTCATTACCCACTTATTTAGACCATTCTAAGACTATTTTATGCTATGGCATTTCCTTCACAAATTTCCAAGATAGGGCATATTCAAATGGGGCATTTTGAAATTTGCCTGACCTTACCTAACCTAACCTAGACCACATCCGACTACCGGGACCTAACCTGGGCAGACTACCGGGATATAACCGTGGTAAAGTACAGGAAATGACCGGGGCAAAGTACTGGGACCTAGCCGGATCTGGCAACACTGCTACAAAACAGTAATTCTTTCAATAAATACCGATAATTCCTCCAAACTATTCCAAGCAACACAAAACTATTATTTTTGTTCTTCTGGTCCTGTTTCCTGGCATACTTTGGAGGAATCAAGGCACTCCAATGTACCAAAAAAGAATTACCACCTTAATGGACCCTGTGTGTGATGTAGTAAGAAAATTGGAGGTTAGTGAGTCCTTCAAACATTGCCAACAAACACACACACACACACACACACCTATATGCAAGGAGCTTGTTTTGTGGCATAGTCAGGAGGAATCAGAAGCCTCCAAACACACACACACACATTCTCCCTCTCTCTCTAACACACACACACACACTCTCCCTCCAACACACACACCTATATGGAAGGAGTTTGTTTTGTGGAATAGTTTGGAGGAATCAGAAGCCTCCAAACACACACACACACACCTATATGGAAGGAGTTTGTTTGGTAAATATTGAAAGAATTACCGTTATTGTGTACGTTTTTTCTACCTTCATTACCCACTTATTTAGACCATTCTAAGACTATTTTCTTCTATGGCATTTCCTCCGCAAATGCCCCATTTACAAAATAGGGCATATTCAAATGGGGCATTTTGAAATTAGCCTGACCTTACCTGACCTGACCTAACCTAACCTAGACCACATCAGACTACCGGGACCTAACCTGGGCAGACTACCGGGACCTAACCTGGGCAAACTACCGGGAAATAACCGTGATAAAGTACAATAAATGACCGGGGCAAAATACTGGGACCCAGCCGGATCTGGCAACATTGCTGCAAAACGGTAATTCTTTCAATAAATACCGTTTGTTTTGTGGAATAGTTTGGAGGAATCAGAAGCCTCCAAACACACACACACACACCTATATGGAAGGAGTTTGTTTTGTGGAATAGTTTGGAGGAATCGGAAGCCTTCAATTTACCAACATGATAATCTCACTTTAATTTATTAATTAATTACCGTGACACACTCCATTGGCGGCTGTTTGGCGGCTGAGCCGGGCTGACACACTACATTGGCGGCTGTGTAGGTACTGGCGGCTGTGTGGCGGCTGAGACACTCCATTGGCGGCTGTGTGTAGATGAATCAAGCCGCCACTTACATACATTCTGTAACAATACATTATTAAGAGGTTATTTGAATGACACCACTGCCTGTGTATTTTGGCCGCCACACAGCCATTGGCGGTGGCGGCTGGGACGGTGAGCCAGCCGCCGCCGCCACAACAACATCCGTGGTGTATACGATGGTGTGGTACTGTACGACGGCTCTGTTGTTTGTCCATGGACCCATCGTATCGGTACCATGCATAGTATACACCACGAACTTCTTGAATAGCATATGAACAGACGCCCTCAACTTACCTCTGAGTCTCTATAGTAAATACTAACCACAATACCTTAGATTATCAAAATGTTTACCATAGATTTCCTTAAATTATCAAAAGTTTACATTAGATTTCCCCAGATTTAATGGGTTGAATGCTTATTTTCCTTAGATGGTCAGAATATTACCTTAAATAGCCCAAAATTACGATACTCTGGGGTAATTACCTTAAGAATGAGAACTCTGATAATGGTCTAGGTTACACTGCCTACCTGCCCCCAAGGCTCCAAAGTATCGTACACTATTGCCTAAATTATCGTAGTTCAAGATTATTGTAAGCTGTATTAATCAATTATGGTACTATTATTGTACTACTACTATTACCAATATTACTACTACTACTACTACAACCAATATTACTACTACCAATATTACTACTACTATTACCATAACCACTACTACTACTACTACTACCAATATTACTACTACTACTACTACCAATATTACTACTACTACCACCAGCACCAATATTACCACTACTACCACCACCAATATTACTACTATTACTATTACTACTACTACTACTACCACCACTATTACCACTATCCACCGATATTACTACTACTACCAATACAACACTAAATTATCGTACGCATGGCAACTCTCCAACGTTTTCCGACTGGCAAATCAGATGACGACATTTATTTTATTATTATTTATCGAATTTATCATCTATATTATTATTCCCTCGCTTCCCACAGTGTGATATACCGATAGATATATTTATAAACTATATCTCATAGCCACATGGACTTACCTAAGCTTCCAATATTTAAATAATTACGATAATACGCAAGGTTCCCAGACACCGACGCCATATTTAAAACGAGCGGGCAAATGCTGTTTTTATATATTATTTTTCTCTTCTATTTTTTATCTATCACTCCTCACGGTGGGTCACGTGGCTAAATTAATCTATTATCTACACATAAAAATTAGAATGAACTTACCTAAGGCTGTAATTAATGATTACTGAGTCGATAATTGACAACCACTCACCTGCGTCAAACCGCGTTAAAATGGCGCCACACATGCGTAACCTTACGTAACGAATCTTCTAAGTTGCCAGATCATGTTGGCAATGAACCCTATGATCTAACATCAGTTTTTCCATTTTAATATAAAAACTACGATGTTAATTCGTCAGGTTTGTCTTAAATTAACGACTATTTACTAAAATACAATTTCTCAGATACTAAAAGCTGCTGTTGATTGGTTATTTATTTAGATATTTACCATTCTAATTAGCCACATCACGTACTAATACATTTTGATTTTGAGTTGGTAATAATAAGTTAGGTTAGTTAGGTTTCGTCCGAATCATCTCCTACTGACCTTCGTATATACATTTATTTAAATTATTCACTAACTACTATTTGTACGCAAATTTGTTTAATTTGATAACGTAGGTATATTATTACACAAAGCTCATATAGTAAAAAAATCACGAATTCGTAATGTTTTAATGTCAATATTTAAACCTACGTCAATCTAGTTAGAAGAATCGGACCGTGAGGTTTATTCTTTTTTTCTAACATTTCTAACACCTTCCCATTCTCTAATCAAAAACCTTCCCATTTTCTATGACTTTTAAGGACCAACTATTTTAAAATTTAATATATTTTTAATGATGGACTATTTTAAAACTCAATATATTTAAATCCTTCGTTTTCTATTCAGTCAACGTCCGATCTCGACCTCGTTATTATGTTGTACACCTTTTAAAATGAAGTTGGAGGACGGAGGAAACCTTAAATTGACCACAGGATGAAGGAAAAAGGAATTGGAGGACGAAGGAAGCCTTAAATTGACCACAGGATGAAGGAAAAGGGAGACAGTGACAATTTATAACGGGGTACTTGAGAGTCAGACATTCTCTCTCTCTCTCTCTCTCACACACACACACACACACACGGACACTCATTCTCTCTCTCTCTCTCTCTCTCTCTCTATTCGTTGGCTCCGGCATACAGTAATGCCAATTTGACCAATTTTCGGCTAGATCTAGCGGATTTGAAAATTATCTAGCGGGAAAAATATTGAAATTTTCAAGAGGGTTTTACAAGAAGATTTTACAAGCGGATTTTAGAAGCGGATTTAACAAGAAGATTTAACAAGAAGATTTTACAAGCGGATTTAACAAGAAGATTTTACAAGAGGATTTGAAAGGCCAATCTAGCGGAAAATTTTAAGAGCCTTTCCTATAATTAATTTAGCGGATTTTCTTGACTAGTCTAGCGGATTACAAAAATTTGAGTTTGCATCACTGCAGTTAACAGTTAAGGGGGTGCGGGAATAGGGGACAGGCTTGTGGGGTGCGGGAGTAGGGGACAGGCTTGGGGGTGGGTTTAGGGGGGTGCGGGAGTAGGGGACAGGCTTGGGGGTGGGTTTAGGGGGGTGCGGGAGTAGGGGACAGGCTTGGGGGGTGCGGGAATAGGGGAACAGGCTTGGGGTGGGTAGAAAGCCTGTCCCCCATTCCCGCACCCCCCTAACCCTGTCCCCCTACTCCCGCACCCCCCAAAAAAAAACCCGAGTCTGTCCCCTACTTCCGCACCCCCCAAAACCCACCCCAGTCTGTCCCCCTACTCCCGCACCCTCCCCCTACCGTACACACACACACACACTCACTCTCTACCGTACACACACACACACACTCACTCTCTACCGTACACACAGACACACACGCACGTTCCTCCCGCCAGGTCTAGGGGATTTCTCCAAAAATCGCTCTATTTCACCTACTCCCTACGTCTAAACTACAATGCCTAGAAACTTAAATTTTGTTTTGTTCTAGGCAGCAACTCTTCCTCTTTCGAATAAGACCAACCCCAGCTCTCTATGAGTCCTGAGTGCAAAGATATGATGTGAAGAAAAGACATATGTAACTTTTGGCCCGAGAATGTGGCGTCAGTCCCGGTGGCTGGCGGACAGTGTTGTCAGGCGGAAGTGCATCAAATAGAACGCCAGGACATATTTGCAACACTGTCAGCCATCACGCCAAACATTTACACGCTGACTGAGTATGGCTATCCCATTGACACACTGCTGGCTATAGCCCAGTCCTAAAAAATCCGCCAAAAGTGGCTATATTTTCGCGGTATTGACAGTTTGGTGAAGTGTGCAGCCTGCTGGCTACGTTAACGCCACTAACTGCTGGGTGGAGGTGGTGATGGTGGGAAGGACAATAACGCTTGGGTTATATCCATAAAACCAACCATGGGATTATCTTTGAAATAGTTTCATTCTCTTTCCCAGCTCATTTTACACCAAACTTATAGATTAGACGAAATATGATTAATATCTTTCAGAAGTTAGGTAAACTCATCCGACATGTTACCTGCAAATCTTAGCATTTCCCTACATTTCATGGATTTTCTTCTTATACAGGCCTGGTTTTATCCCTCTGCATTGAAAATATGATTCAATGTACGTTATCGAACATCACACAAATATTGCAATCATGATAAAACTTATCAAGATGAAATAAATAAGGCCTCTTTGGTCCGAAAACAATATTAGGTTACCACTTCCTCGATGCTCACCGCCATTTGACAACACAAGACGGGCACACATTTAATTGTTTTCATTACTTTTAAACTAGACTAGAAAACCAATATATCAATAGAGTATTTTTTTCTTAGAATTACTTAAGGATGCAAGTTTACTTACCTTTGGCCAGCAACATCTTGACATGAGAGGCACACAAACACTTGCTGTAGCCTTCACAAACCCACACCATCTACTACACTACATGGTAAAACACACACACACACATGCCAAAACACACACACACATATGCCAAAACACACACACACACCCATACATGCCAAAACACACACACACACCCACACATGCCAAAACACACACACACACCCACACATACCAAAACACACACACACCCACACATGCCAAAACACACACACACATGACACATGCCAAAACACACACCCACACACACATGACACATGCCAAAACACACACCCACATGCCAAAACACACACACACATGCCAAAACACACACACACACACACACACACCAAGGAACATCCAAACAACACCCAGTACACAATACCAAACACAAACCACAGTTTACTTAGTACAAACAAAGGCATATAATAATAATAATGATCCCTTTCCATAGTGGTTAATAAATAATAAATATAGAGTCCAATGAAATTCAGCCATTATATAAATATTAAGGGGGTGCGGGAATAGGGGGACAGGCTTGGTGGGGGGGTTAGGGGGGTGCAGGAGTAGGGGGACAGGCTGGGGGGGGGTTTAGGGAGGTGTGGGAATAGGTTACAGGCTTTCTACCCCACTCCCCAAGCCTGTCCCCCTATTCCCGCACCCACCAAACCCCCCCTAAGCCTGTCCCCCTATTCCCGCAACCCCCCCCCCCAAGCCTGTCCCCCTATTCCAGCACCCCTTTAATATGGTGAGGTCAGCATTACAAATATACTAACATGTCCAAACGGTAAGATGTTTTATGAATACCGGCCATAGTTTTGTAATCATGAATGACGAGGGAAAAAGACCATGTTTTGTAATTATAAATGATGAGGGAAAATACACTGTTTTTTGTCTTTATATTTATACTAGTGTTGTGGTAAATAATATACAGAGTCCAATGAAATTCAGCCATTATAATTATAAACATTAAGGTGGTAATTCTTTTTTGGTACGTTGGAGTGCCTTGATTCCTCCAAAGTATGCCAGGAAACAGAACCAGAATAGCAAATATAATAATAATAATAATAATAACAATAAAAAACAATAATAATAATAATAATAATAATGACAGGAAACAAAACCAGAATAGCAAAAATAACGGTGTTGCTTGGAATAGTTTGGAGGATTCAGTTGCTCCAGATTTACCAACACAAAACTACTTCCCCCTTAAGGTGATATTCTCTTGGTGGGAAATTGGAGGACTACCCACTCACTACACTACCCACTCACCATCTACCCACTCACTACACTACCCACTCACCACCCACACACTACACTACCCACTCACCACCCACACACTACACTACCCACTCACCACCCACACACTACTAACTCACTACACTACCCACGCACTCACTACCCACTCATCCACTACCCACTCACCACCCACCGACTACACCACCCATCCACTACCCATTCACTACACTACCCACCCACTACTCACACACTACACTACCCACTCACTACTCACTCATTACTCACTACCCACTCCTCCAAACCATGTCAGGAAACCAACAAATCACATCAATATTACTAAATAGAACATCTGTTGTTTCGTGACACGGGGCCGATTCCACAGTGGTATTGGTTTGTAAGCTTCCCAACCAACCACACTTGCAAGGCTTCATTATTTTCCAAAAGCTGAGTACTGTATCCGTATTCACAAAATCTATCCAACAGTTAGATAATGATGATCACTGTATAGTTTACCCACCAAATTCATTAAATAATTCACCCACAAGTCATTTACATTGCTTACATTCTTTCGTTTGTGTGCTTACAAACCAATACCAACCACTGTGGAGTGGACCCACAGTTTGGAGGAATGACACACCTTCCAATTCACCAACAAGAAAATATTCCTTTATGGACCCTGTGATTGTGTATGAAAATTGGAGGCTTCTGATTCCTCCTGACTATGCCACCAAACAAACAAGCTTCTTCCATATAGGTGTGTGTGTGTGTGTATGTGTTAGAGAGGGAGGGAGCGATAATGTATAGTTGGTGTTTCATGGTAATATTTGAAGGACTCATGTACAGTTGCTATCAGATGACTGGAGGCCACCCTACCCACTAACATACTGGTGTTTTATATGGTATCATTGAAATATATAACATGCTGCTGTTGTATCTGGTATCATTGAAATATATAAACTGGACCGAAATTCAGTCGTCTGCTCGGGTGAAACAAACCCAGTGTTAAGTTGTCAATATGCAGATTTAACTTTCCTGCAATGAATATCATGCAAATCAAACAAGCTTGTTGGTGTAGGAGGTGGCTGGCCTTGAGTCATCTGATGGTAACTGTACCTCCACACACACACACACACACACACACACACACACACACACACACATACATAGTTTAAACCAAACCAGGCCATGCTGCAGTGTGTTAAACCCAGGTATAAATATCCATATAGTCCTCAACACATGCCATCATTGTCCTACCATTAGATGTGTTGTTGTTGTTGTTAGTAATTGTTGCATCGTCTTAGTAATTATCTCCAATATTCTGACTACATTACAGAGTGCCATAAACCCATAAAATATCCATGCAGTCCTTACACAGTGTGCCTTAAACCCAGGTATAAATATCCATAGTCCTCAACACATGCCATCATTGTCCTACCATTAGATGTGTTGTTGTTGTTGTTGTTGTTAGTAATTGTTGCATCATCTTGGTAATGAATCCTGGGGAAGGTTCTTGCTACAGTAACACCTACAAATTAATAAATATTACACATTAATTAATATCAAACAATAAACACCTTTACTTCACTGACTCTGTTTGTATTGTGATTCAGACAAGTTTATAAATGTCATCAGAATTTTTCTGAGCCATGCATGTGTATTCATCATCATATTATTATTATTATTATTATTATTATTATTATTATTATTATTATTATTAAAGAGAGCAGTACTAACTATACTTTTGGTACAGTCGTCGGCAGAAATTCGTCCCATCATTAGCCATTTAAGGGGGTGCAGGAATAGGGGGACAGACTTGGGGGGGGGTTCAGGGGGGTGCGGGAGTAGGGGACAGGCTTGGGGGGTGCAGGAGTAGGGGGACAGGCTGGGGGGGGGTTTGGGGGGTGCGGGAATAGGGGGACAGGCTTGGGGGGGGGTTTTGGGGAGTGCAGGAATAGGGGGACAGGCTTGGGGGGGGTTGGGGGGTGAGGGAGTAGGGGGACAGGCTTGGGGGTGCGGGAGTAGGGGACAGGCTTGGGGGGTGCAGGAGTAGGGGGACAGGCTTGGGGGGTGCAGGAGTAGGGGGACAGGCTGGGGGGGGGTTTGGGGGGTGCAGGAGTAGGGGGACAGGCTTGGGGGGTTAGGGGGGTGCAGGAGTAGGGGGACAGGCTTGGGGGGGGTTAGGGGGGTGCGGGAGTAGGGGGACAGGCTTGGGGGGGGGGAAGGGTTAGGGGGGTGCAGGAATAGGGGGACAGGCTTTTTACCCACCCCAAGCCTGTCCCCCTATTCCCGCACCCCATTAAATCATACTTTTCAACTCTCATACAGTGTTACCAGATATCCAGGCTCCTTTCTCTCACTCAAGCTGAATGGGATGAATTTCTGCTGACGACTGTACATTGGAGTGTCTTGATTCCTCCAAAATATGCCACGAAACAGGACCACATGAACAAAACTAATCATTATCTTCCAATATATAAAAACTGTCTCCTTCCCTAACTAACCAATCCAAGCCATTAAATATACCAATATAATATACAATATAAAACCTATCATATAATTATATACCTTGTTTATATATGTGTGTCATTTACTACAAGTATAATATAGTGTATATTATTCTATTCCTTATTTCATATATAATATAATATACATTATTCCAATCCTTATTAATAATTATCAATAAAATATTTATCTACCTTTAAATTGTCAAGTAAACTTTGGTGTTGTTTGTTGTTATAATTACAGTGATGTAAATAACCCTCCCCTTTATGGTCCCTTCAGGGCTGGTCTCATGGAAGGTACGGCACCACTTGTAGCTCTTGTGGTAATGTGGACTTATGGCCCACACCATTGGTTGTGGTATTAAAGACATTCCCACCAATGAGGCCCCCAGACTCCCTGGTCCAGTATGCTGTGGTCCCATTTCCTTGGGATGTGCTTCAGTAGCCCAGGCATATAGGGACATACAGACTCCCTGGTCCAGTAAGCTGTGGTCCCATTTCCCTGGGATGTGCTTCAGTAGCCCAGGCATATAGGGACATACGGACATATAGGGACATACAGACTCCCTGGTCCAGTAAGCTGTGGTCCCATTTCCCTGGGATGTGCTTCAGTAGCCCAGGCATATAGGGCCAGCCCCTCCTTTATTTTAATTTGTTTTTTCACTGCAACCAGAGTGTACCAGGGGTCTGTGGGGCAGGAGGCCATTCTGTCCCGGGAGAACATCAACAACAACAACAACAACCTGTAAACAAAGTGTTCCTTTAATATCAACAACATTATTTCATTAACTCTAAGTCAGAAATTCTATCATGTGGTTCAGAATTGGGTTTTAGGTTTTCAACAGAACCTTTCTCTGTGTGGTGCATTTGTCATCATGATGGAGTATGTCATTCCTAAGGGGGTGCGGGAATAGGGGACAGGCTTGGGGGGGGTTTGGGGGGTGCGGGAATAAGGGGACAGGCTTGGGGTGGGTAGAAAGCCTGTCCCCTATTCCTGCACCCCCCTAACACACACCCCCAAGCCTGTCCCCCTACTCCCGCACCCCCCAACCCCCCCCCCCCCCATTCCCACACCCCCTTAAGGCACCCTGGTGATGTTATAACAAAATTGGAGTTATATGAGTCCTTCAAATATTGCCACAAAACACCACCTATATGGAAGGAGTTTGTTTCATGGCACAGGAGGTAGGAGGAATCAGAAGCCTCCAAATTTCCTACACAATCACAGAGTCCTTAAGGTGAGATTAATTATCTTGTTGGTGAATTGAAATGTGTTTAATTCCTCAAAACTATTAGTACCATTGAACACATCTGTTTTCTGGCACAGTTAGGAGGAATCAGTATCCTTCCATTTTTACCAAGAAGAAAAAATATCCATGAAAATATTAATATAACAATATATATATTTGTATTCAATCTTTCATTGAAATAAAAAGTTACTTAGTGATTGACATTGACAAATATTAATCTATTTTGAAAAGAATATATAAAAATATTAATAATCATAATAATAATCAGTAGCACACTTAAATGTTTCAAAAAATTATATTTATATACAAATTGTGAAATATAAATAATAGAAGTCTCACTATCTTAATCTATAATACATTTCTATCCATAGACAAAGAGACATACTGTACATTTGACCACAGGAATTCTTACACAGGTTTTATGTAAAGAGAAGGTCATTACAAAACTAAATAATAATAATAATAATGTTGTATTACAGTTACAGTCTTATATCATCTATAATATTATGTTGTATCTATCTATTTATCTATTGCCAGATGCCTCAATCAAATGAATCATCCTTAACTCTTAAAAATAATTACAAAGTTAACTAAAAAGGTTATTAATGACGATAATGTAAGAATTCTTGTAGCCAATAAATAGTATATACCTTATCCTGAAGATCCTCTCTCTCTCTCTCTCTCTCTCTCTCTCTCTCTCTCTCTCTCTCTCTCTCTCTCTCTCTCTCTCACACACACCTATATTGAAGGAGCTTGTTTCATGGCACAGTCAGGAGGAATCTGAAGTCACCAAGTTTCCTACACAATCACACACACACACACACCTATATTGAAGCAGCTTGTTTCATGGCACAGTCAGGAGGAATCTGAAGTCACCAAGTTTCCTACACAAGCACACACTCTCTCTCGCTCTCTCTCTCACACACACACCTATATTGAAGCAGCTTGTTTCTTGGCATAGTCAGGAGGAATCAGAAGCCTCCAGGGTCCTTCATATATCAAGGTGTATCATTGTGAAGGCTTCATTATGCTTACTGTTACATCAGTCATCTGTTGTATAGAATTATAATCATTAATGTCAACATAAATACACTGGCTTTAATGGGAAATTTTGTGTTGGTAAATCTGGAGTAACTGAATCCTCCAAACTATTTTTTCAAGCAACAGAACACCATTATTTTTGCTCTTCTGGTTCTGTTTCCTGGCATACTTTGGAGGAATCAAGGCCCTCCAATATAAATCTGGAGTTAATTATTCCTCCAAACTATTTTTCCAAGCAACAGAACACCATTATTTTTGCTCTTCTTGTTCTGTTTCCTGGCATACTTTGGAGGAATCAAGACACTCCAATGTAACAAAAGTGAATTACCACCTTAATTAAGAAAGGTGTAAGTAGTGTTGACAAGTTTGGAGCAACTGATTCCTACAAATTATTACAAGCAACACTACGGTAAACTTATTTTGAGTGTGTGTACTGTATGTATGTATGTATGTATGTATGTATGTATGTATGTATGTATGTATTGTAAACACTTATTATTCACAACATTACAAATTTATAACAATATCAATTGTACTGTACATTCGAGCTCGTAAATTCGCGACCACATACCAAGATGTTTATATCATTTGAGCTGGTAACACTGAATAGGGGAAGAACAATATGATACAATCATATTGGAAGTGGAGGAGGAGGGAGAGTGTAGGTGGAGCTTTTCATACGTCACAGACAACACATCACTATTTGTGTTCGTTTCCATGTCTGACAATTCCAGTTTATGCTTCTTGGTATGGGCACAAGTGTCTTTATAATTTACAATTAGTGATTCATGATACTCTTATAAATTAGGACACTGTGTGTACTAAACTCTAGCAAACGCTCGTACTGATACCAGTGTTCGTTACAGAGTTATTCTGAAAAAACAAGCTTGCAATGTCTCTGAAATCCTTAGTAGGGGTAATTTGGTAATAACTGTGTGTTAAACAGTTACTCAGCATACATACATACATACATACATTAGGTTTGTTTACACATGTACAGAGAATGTAACATGGTAACAATATAACACAATGTAATGGAAAGGTGTCAAGTGAATGTTACATACACTGGGTTGGTTTACACATTTACAGAGAATGTAACATGGTAACAATATAACACAATGTGATGGACAGGTGTCAAGTGAATGTTACACCACCAATCACATGTGTTAACAACAATAACATAAGGCACAAAAATGTGAATGGAAGTGAAAAAGTTGAACGAGACTTTTCTGCCATATATAGTCATTCTCAAGATAATAATTAAAAAAACTGGTGTGAACTGACCTGAGCCAGGGACTGTAGGTTAGGTGTTGGTTGGAGTTCATCAACACTATGAATCTTGGGTTTGTTATAAGTACATGTCTTGGTCACTGGATGTTTCCTGTCGCCGCACCTCACACGGATGTCATAGATGACCAAACCTGTCATGGAATTATTAACATCAGATTAATTGATGGATTGATATTAGGTGCCACAACAGTGAGGTCATATGGCACCTGAGGAAGAAGGTGATAGAGAGGTGGTGGGATGGTAAGCACACAAGGTAAAAGATGAAAAAAAAAAAATATATATATATAGACAGTCTGAGAAGTGAAAGACCATATTTTTCCAAATTAACCAAGACTTTCCCACAAAATATGAAAATACAGAATGATAAAATTCACTGAAATACTGACACAGGACATTTTAACTTTTCTAATAATATTGTATTGGTTTGTCACAGACGCGCACGAATTACACACACACACACACACGATAATTACACACATGCGCATGAATTACACACACTCATACACACACACGCGCACGAATTACACACACCACAACACACACACTGATAATAATATTGTATTGGTTTGTCATCACCACCTAAACAACACACACATTGGCAGTAATATATTTTTACTTTTAATATGGTTTACAAAGTCACTCAGTGATTACCAAAATAACAAACTCAATAATAATGTTGTATTGCAATTACATAGTGTGACATTTTCTATATGTTGTAAATCCTTGAAAACCACAACAGTGTGTATATATATATATATATATATATATATATATATATATATATATATATATATATATATATATATATATATATATATATATATATATATATATATATATATATATATATATATATATATATATTGTATTTTAATGTTTTAATATATTTATATAATATACTCACTTGACAGACATACAAACATATTATAATATATATACCCACTTGACATACATATATATACATACCCTGCTTGGCCTTGTATCCGAGCCTTGGTGCCTTGTGTGGTGGTGTTGGCCTTATAGCCGAACCTTCATACCTTCTCTGGGGTGCCGGGTGTAGGGTGTTGAGGTGATAGAACCATCATCACCTCAACACACACACCAAGTACTGCATCACATCACTTGTGTTTCTTTCAGTAGTAGATCTCTTGTAAATATTCATACGTCCCCCATCTTGGTGGTGTGACCTGTAAATATTGATTGATATTAGGCACCATAACAGCCAAGGTCATATGGCACCCGAGGAAGAAGGTCATTGACAAGTGGGACAGTCATGGGGGAAATTTTGTGTTGGTAAATCTGGAGCAACTGATTCCTCCAAACTATTTTTTCAAGCAACAACAGAACACCATTATTTTTGCTCTTCTGGTTTTGTTTCCTGGCATACTTTGGAGGAATCATGGCACTCCAATGTAACAAAAGTGAATAAATAAGAAATAACCTACTACAATAATATTTAATGTAATATTTAATGTAACAAAAGTGAATTACCTCCTTAAGGAACCTGTGATGTAGTCAGATAATTGGAGATAAACGAGTCCTTCAAATATTGCCATGAAACTCCACCTATATGGAAGGAGCTTGTTTCATGGCATGGTCTGGAGGAATCAGAAGCTTTCAAACACACACACACACACACACACACACACCTATATGGAAGGAGCTTGTTTCGTGGCATGGTCAGGAGGAATCAGAAGCCTCCAAACACACACACACACACACATTTTCTCTCTCCCTAACACACACACACCTATATAGAAGGAGCTTGTTTCGTAGCATAGTCTGGAGGAATCAGAAGCCTCCAATTTTCAAACCTGATCACAAGGTCCTTAAACACCAAAGGTAACAGATGAAATAGAATGTACAGCCACAATGTAATAACCACCAACACCTTCCTTCCATCATGTAAATAAATCAGTATATATCATATCAAACTATAATCTTGAAAATAACACCTTGCGTCAACTCAACCCCCTCAATTATTATTATGAGGTGCTGCAAAATCATACACGTGTAAATCAGTATATATCATATCAAACTATAATCTTGAAAATAACACCTTACGTCAACTCAACCCCCTCAATTATTATTATGAGGTGCTGCAAAATCATACACGTGTAAATCAGTATATATCATATCAAACTATAATCTTGATAATAACACCTTACGTCAACTCAACCCCTTCAATTATTATTATTATTATTATGAGGTGCTGCAAAATCATACCGGGACCTAACCTGGGCAAACTACCGGGAAATAACCGTGGTAAAGTACCAGGAACTGACCAGGGCAAAATACTGGAACCTAGCCAGATCTGGCAACACTGCTACAAAACAGCAATAGTCTAGATAAATGCCGAATTTTTTGCTCCAGATTTACCAACACAGAATGGTATTTATTGTAAGAATTGCCGATTTGTAGCAGTGTTGCCAGATCCGGCTAGGGCCCAGTATTTTGCCCCGGTCATTTCCTGTACCTTACCACGGTTATTTCCCGGTAGTCTGCCCAGGTTAGGTCTCGGTAGTTTGCCCAGGTTATTTCCCGGTAGTTTGCCCAGGTTATTTCCCGGTAGTTTGCCCAGGTTATTTCCCGGTAGTCTGCCCAGGTTAGGTCTCGGTAGTTTGCCCAGGTTATTTCCCGGTAGTTTGCCCAGGTTATTTCCTGGTAGTTTGCCCAGGTTATTTCCCGGTAGTCTGCCCAGGTTAGGTCTCGGTAGTTTGCCCAGGTTATTTCCCGGTAGTTTGCCCAGGTTATTTCCCGGTAGTTTGCCCAGGTTATTTCCCGGTAGTTTGCCCAGGTTAGGTCTCGGTAGTCTGCTGTGGTCTAAGTTAGGTTAGGTTAGGTAAGGTCAGGTCCCGGTAGTCTGATGTGGTCTATGTTAGGTTAGGTAAGGTCAGACTAATTTTTCCAAGAGAAACACCATAGATGAAAAGTGTGTTAGAATGGTCCAAACTAGTGGGTAATAATACTAAAATATACAATATATATAGTGAATGAAATACTTCTAACTTATAATTCTACCAATAATAATTCTAATAATACCAGAAATAATAATGATCACTGTATACTGTAGTTTACTCACCAAATTCATTAAATAATTCACCCATAAGTCATTTAATAATAATAATAATAATAATAATAATAATAATAATAATAACAATAATAATAATGATCATTGTATAGTTGACTCACAAAATTCATTAAATAATTCACCTATAAGTCATTTACACGGCTAACATTCTTTCGTTTGCATGCTTACAAACCACAACGAATGACTGTGGTGCATACGATGGCTCCATAGACAGAGCCATCGTACCGACACCACCACACCATGCATACGAAACCCCGTATTCAAGAACCCACAGACAAACAACAGAGCCATCGTACCGGCACCACCACACCATCGTACGTACATAGTATAATCTCTAAAGCCATGGTAACCGTACCAATACCAATGGTGTTATCGTCTACCAAAGCATAATATTAGTGACTTAGCATACCAAACAAACCACATGGCTCACATTAATATATCATATTTAATATAATTACTAACCTTTACTTTACTTTAACACCATTAATACTTCACTGGAATGTCTAAACATATTATTATCTACAATAAAAACACGTTATATGCACCACAAACACACAAAATTCATAATAAAATCAAAAATTAATAATAGCTTTTAACTCACTCACAGGTTCACGTTGTTTATCAATGTTGCCAACTTGTCAAGTCGAGGTGAGCTGTAAAGGCAGTAGCCCAATATACCGCCCAATATACCGCCCAATTATATCATGCTGTCATCAATTAGTGATATATAACCTATGTAAATCAAGGTAAAATAAAGTAAAATAAGAACATAATTAAAGGAAGAGTCATGGAGCTACAGCAAAGGATAAAAAATAAGATATGTGCCGTTGAAATGTTACACACCCAAAGATAACTTCTGCTGATCTCTGGGGATGAAAATGTGTGTATGGTATTTGTATATGTTTCTCTTATTACTTTGATGACAGTTGAGTAAGTTTATTATATATATAAAATAATTAACAGCAATTTCTGACTTATGCTGTTATGGAGATCAGTCTTTAATTCGTGATATTATTACTTTAATTCGTGATATTATTACTAAGAGATGTAAAACATATTTAAATAAGTCATCATTTGTAGAATTTTTTAAGCCCACAACCTTAACTATTCCAAAATAGCCCCAATTTTAATTAAACAAATCAAGGAAAATTATTGTATCGGTGTTCAGACTAAGTAGCCAAATTGGGCTTTGAAACCGCGGATGTTGCAACACTGTTATTATTTTATATACACATTCGTATCGGCTCCATAACCTTTAATATTGTCATATTTCACAAAATAAACAATAAATTATACTTGATATATTCTTAGCTTTAATGTTTTATTATAATATTACCAATAAATAAGATTTTTTTAATTTTTGGTGACACGCACAGAGCCTAAATGAACAAAGAGAACCGAAGTATCCAATGGCCAAGGCGTCTTTTTGTCGTCCAAGCTCAGCATTGGGATACGAAGCCCGACTTGATATCGGACGACAAAAACGGACCTGTTGTTGAATAGAGCCAAAAGATAATTATTGTATTATTGTCGAAACAAAATAATACAAATTAACCTACTACTTTTTCTTTACCTTTCTCATAATATTATGAAGCGAATTGTTTCTTAAATTGTATATATTATTGGATAAAGTCAGTACCACACACGATGTTCTTGAATATGGCTCTTGGTGTTATTAGCCTAGTACTCACCATCGTATACACCACAGATGATGTTCTTGCATACGACCCTTAGGTGTTATCATCGTATACACCACAGATGTTTTTCTTGCATACAACCCTTGGTGTTATTATCGTATACACCACAGATGTTCTTCTTGCATACAACCCTTGGTGTTATTACTCACCATCGTATACACCACAGATGATGTTCTTCTTGCATACGACCCTTGGTGTTATTATCGTATACACCACAGATGATGTTCTTGAATATGGCCCATAGAACCCACATATAAGTCAATGTCCACCTTTGATTAATTCCTCCTGACTATATGCTACAAAACAAACTCCTTCAATATAGGTGTGTGTGTGTGTGTGTGTGTGTTTCATGGTAATGTTTGAAGGACTCCCTAACCTCCAATTAATTATCTGACTACATCACAGGAGTCCTAAATAAAGTTTGTCTGTATTGCTATAATATCCATTCTTACATTATATAAATATATCCCCAAATACAATCTTCATAACTTCTCTTATATTACAAGTAAACAACATTACAAGTAAAAACATTTGTCAGGAAATAGTAAAAATGCATCAATTCATATATATAGATGGTATATTTAGTTTTGTAACACTGTGCTATATAAATGACTTCAAATAATAAAAGTACATCAATAAATTTCTCCATAAAAACAATTTCCAATTCAACTGAATAACATTTTGACTTAAGAATAAAAAATGGCAAATCTTAAACTTTTAATTATCTCTTAATTAAGCAAATGAAGCCAAGTTCCATAAGGAAATCTGTCTTCATAAGCTCACCTACTCAATTTTAATTAAAGATAATTTTTACCAACTTATTAAAAAATATCAGACCAATGCAGCATCTTTAAGTCTCAAAGTTGAATAAGTTTCAGCAATTATAATAGTAGTAGAATAGTAGTGGTAGTATACAGTATATTATTTGAAAAATAAATGACATTATGACATCATTAAGTAATAGTAATTTTGAACTTAGAGTAGCGACACGCCAGAGGTTTTTTGTACGTTTATTTTAAAGATGTGATCAGGCAGTAACCTCGATGACACTGATGTGCTTCAAGTCTCTCTTTTCTTAAATCTTTATTTATATATACAACAAAGAAACTAACTAATGCTAACTTGAAAAAATGTGTAAAAATATATCTCTCTTAAATTTTTTTATTTTTTCAGTTTTTTGTCTCAAAGTATCAAACCCCCGAAAGTCTTCATTATGTTTTTGTTTTTTTTTGCATTTTGACGCATCTCTTTTTTATTTAAATCTTTGAAAATCGGCACATCAGCTCACAAGGTAAATATACAGAGTGGGAAAAAAAAAAACTGTCGGAAAAAATGAAAAGTACAAAGATCTACTATGTACAGTACTAAACATATGTACGTTATCAATTGAGGGATATGACTGTATGTAGTGGTTGGAGGCAAGATATATTGGTGAGAGGTGGAGGCGGAGGAGGTGGTAAAGGAGGTGGAGGAGTTAGAGGTGGTGTGGTAAAGGAGGTGGTGGTAGAGGAGGTGAAGATGGAGGTAGTGGTGAAGGAGGTGGAGAAGGTGGTGGTGGTGAAGATGGTGGTGGTGGTGAAGGAGGTGGAGAAGGAGGTGGTGGTGAAGGTGATGGAGGAGGTAGTGGTGAAGGAGGTGGAGGTGAAGATGGAGGTGGTGGTGGTGGTGTAGGTAAGAGGTAAAAGAGAATATTGTACTTCATTAGTACACAATAAAGACATATATAACCCAGTAAGGTGTTACAATACAAAGGAACAGTGTCTATTCAAAGGTGATAAGGAGTGACAATGAAAAAATGTAATTAATAGACAGTGAATTTGTATATGACAAGAAACATGACTCAATCCAGAGTAAATGTATTAGATATAAAAGGAAAGGTTACAGTTTTATGTATCATAGGTTTGATGTAATGTTACATTGTAAGGACAGATGGAAAGAAGTATAAAGTGTTATAAATTAAGAAAGGAAAAGCAGAATGATGATAATAATAATATTAGAAAGAATTATAGAGGATAAACTGACAGAAATGTGGATATGGAGAAAAAGAGGCTCAGAAACGAAAATGAAGTATACCAGGTACATATATGTATATATTATAACTGTATGAACAGTATAATATTAGTATGTCTTCCAACCAACTAATATTTTCCCTCCCAGCCACATATACAGTCATAAAGGAGAATGCAGAAACACACTTCTGACAAACTGACAAATACATCATTACAATCACCAATTACTGCCAGAAATGCAATGAAGTAATTGTATAAAAAAAAAAAAAAAATACATTGAAAAACCTAAAGAACATGATAAAAAATCATTAATTTTCCATCTTCCCATTGTGCTGAGAAGGACTGAACATGATACACACATACATATCAGTTATAAACATATTTCTTTTCACTTTTTGATTCACCTAATACATCCTTATTAATTAATACATTTACCATTATTCTGTTACAGGGTTGGTTGAGGGCAATGTTATCTATTTTTTTTTTTATTAAGTACAAAACTGAGCAATGCAAAGGAGGGGGTCCATTATTATTATTATCTCATTTGCGTTTTGTTAAGCTTATAATGAAGGCCTCTTGGGAACAGGAAAAAGGCCAGAGATGTGCAAGAATTATACAAGGTTCCAGTCTTGGGTTGTATTTACTTAAGGGGGTGCGGGAGTAGGGGGACAGGCTTGGTGGGGGGGGGGGGGGAGGTGCGGGAATAGTGGGACAGGCTTGGGGAGCGGGGGAGTTTGGGGTTGCGGGAATAGGGGACAGGCTTTCTAACCAACCCCAAGCCTGTCCCCCTGTTCCCGCACCCCTCCAGTCCCCCCCCACTAAGCCTGTCCCCCTAAACCACCACCCCCCCCAAGCCTGTCCCCCTATTCCCACACCCCATTAACCAAATCCATCCCCAAAGACTGATACTTCCGTCATTTTTTCTCTAATAATTAATAGCTAATAATGTTTACTTTTTGAGCATCATTACTGCGAGTGAAGCGTTCGAGGGAGCACGTTAAGACACTAGAGTTTTTTTTATCCTTCAGCACGCAAACACTAAAAAAAAATATACTGTTTGTTTATATACAAGGCGTTGGTGCACAGTTATCAAGATTTCCTCCACAAACACTCGGCTAACATCCACTTGACCACACACACACACACATCATCATCTTATCAAACATTATTATTTTTACTTTCCAAGTCTTGAGGAGCAATTAATAATGGTTCAATCCATGACTATCTGTAATTATAATCTGGTTTGGAAGGTCACTCTTAAGTTCATTTTTTAAGAATTTCAACATAGAGAAATGTTGTTGTTGTTGTTGTTATTTTGTTATATGGAGACATCTGCAGGGAGACACACAACTAACCAAGTCAAAAGTATCTGTCTTAAGAAACAAATGCTTTTGGTGCTTGACTACTTGTGTGTTAGAGTGGCAGTACAATACTTAGGAACCTACACAAACATTTTGGTTTAACTGCACAGCTACAAACAAAACTTTACTTTTTTCCAAGTTCTGATATCTTGAAGTCATCTTGAAGGAAATTTTAACCATGTACAAAACAACATTTCTTTAAATGAATACGGTACAGTACTTACAACTACAATATTTTACTTATACTCCAACAGTTACGTATATTGTATAATTATACTGTACGGTAGTCAGTATTCTCCTCTGTTCCTGACTTTCTCATCCAGAACAGAGGCGGGAGGCCCGGACGCCTTCACGGAGGACTGGAACAGGTGGGGTCATCTCTACCTCTTCCCACCCCCAGCCACTTCAGTCCTCCTGAAGGCGATCCTCAAGCTGCGCACGTTCAGGGGGAGGGTTCTCCTCATAGCCCCCCGCTGGCCAGCACAGCCGTGGTTCGGAGAGTTGTCCCGGTGGTGCCCGCATCCCCTTCAGTTGGGATCGGCGTGCCTCTCCAGCACCCTGTCTGCACCACTCCAAGCGTCACTGAAACTACACGCTTGGAGTTTCTACGGGGAGTCCTCAGCAAAAGGTTCACTAAGGAGACAGTGGACAAGATGTTGAGGGCTCATCGTCAGTCGTCGGTGCGACAATACGAATCGTGCTGGAAAAGATTCCAGGACTTCTTGCGAAGACACCCCTCCAGGGTCATCTCGGAGGACACAGTCCTGGAATTCCTCACGTGGCTCGCCGATTCCACCAACAGGGCCCCGGCGACGGTGCTTGCGCATCACGCAGCCCTGTCTGATCCCCTCCTCCTGGGTTTTAACATTAAGGTTTCGGAGAGGCCTCTCTCTCTCCTGAGGATGGGGATTCGGGCGGGGACCGCACCTCACCGGGCCCAGGCACCCTCCTGGTCCCTTCATCGTGTCCTTTCCTACCTGACCTTCGAGGGGGTCCCTCTGGAGGTTTGTCACCTCCTCCAGAAAGCTCTCTTCCTGCTCGCCTTAGCTACAGGTTACAGGGCTTCTCAGTTGGCAGCCCTGACCCGTCACACAGCCTTTTCTTCAGTAACCCCTAACCTTACTTCCTTAACCATTTCCCCCTCCCCTGCTTTTCTAGCTAAGAACGAGCAGGCTGACGACAGAATTGGCCCTCTCGCAGTACCCTCGTTCCTGTGGGATGGAAATTTCCACCCCCTCTGCCCAGTCCACGCCTTTGTTGCATACGTGGAGGCGACGAGAGGGGCTTCTCCGGACCACCTCTTCTACAACTCTAGGTCCGGTAACCCTCTCTTCCCTAGGTCAATCGCTCGCCTTCTCTGCCGAGTGATAGAGAACGGGGATCCCGGACACGCCCCGAGGGCTCACAGCGTTAGGGGCGTGGCCGCCTCCCTCGCCTTCCTCAGGACTCACTCGGTGGAGAGGGTCAGGGATTTAGGGGGCTGGGCGTCCACTTCCTCCTTCAGGACGAGGTACCTGTTCCACTCGCTCTCCCCTACCCCCTGTGTGGCTATGGGTACTCCACCTCCTATTCCCCAGGGTCCCCGCGGGAGACACATGGGGGGGAGGGGCCGCCCGAAGAGAAAAGGTCGGGTGATTTAAGTCCCGTCACATCATCCCATACCTCATCCACATCTTGTACAGCTTCATACTCATCCCCATTCTTCACGTGTACATATGGTGAAAGAGAGTCTATAATAAATTACATTGTTACGGAATTCTTGTGTATTCATTTTCCAAACAATTATTAACTACGATGAGTGACAGGAGATATTATTACACAGGATATCTGGATCCTAGTGTCCTCCTTCATCCCCTCGGGATCACATTACCTGAGCGAGGGCCATAGCCCTAACTCAGAAGACTTGAATAAGGGGGGGGGGGAATGGGGGGGGAGGAAAAGGGGGGGGGGGGAGTATCCATGGGAACCTCCCCCCTCCTCTCCTAGACCCGAACCCTCGAGTCTACCTATAAAGACTTTATGTGTAACAATTCTGGTCTATAACAGAATGGTCTACGGTTATATGGTATAAGCTACTTCTCCCCCACCACGGCGTTTCACCTAGCCAGTGTCGGGAGGGGCGTTAGCTGCTGCCTCACCGGGCTCGGTTACCTTTCCTGCCCTCCGCTCTCAACCACTCTTAACTAGCACGTGATTGCCTCCACCTCACCTCCCACCTACCGCATCGCATGCTTAGCAACCAGCTGTACTGGTTTCACTATACCAATAATAGTGCATTTGTCGCGGCTTCTAGCCGCTTAAATTGTATTTATTGGTTTGTGAAACCAGTACAGCTTCTACTGTCCCACCCACCTCCCGATGCGGCAGGCACTCACTTCTTTCTCATTGGAGTGGACGAGCGGTATTCAGCGGAGGAGGGGCTTAATACCTCACCTCACCACCACCAGGTGGCTCCACTATCAGTACAGCGCCAGATTTGAATTTTATTTACTTCTGATGAACGTCACGGAATTGACCCTTCCAACCCAGATTATGCCTACACGGGGCCTGGGCTTGTGAAGGGGCCTATTCTATAGCAACCAGCTGTACTGGTTTCACAAACCAATAAATACAATTTAAGCGGCTAGAAGCCGCGACAAATGCACTAATATTGGAGCCAGGGATGTGTTGCTGAATACACGGAGCCTACATAAATGGTGGTTTACCTTGAAAAGTGCTGTATTTGGGTCTGACTCTTCTCTCCCCCCCCCCCTTGGTTGGTGACGGTGGTAGACTGGTGTATGAGCCTGGTGTTAAGGCTGCATTGCTTGCAGCTCACTTTGATAGCAAGCAGTCTAGGAAGTCTGTAGAGTTACCCTCCACATGTCACCCCTGACCTGGTCTCTCCTCATTTGTCATTAGGTCAAAGGAAGTTAAAAAAAACTCCTTCATGAGTTGGACTCTTATGATGGAATTCACCCCTTTGGAATGTTTCCTCTGTTTTTTAACCAGACGGCTGATGTCCTAGCTCACCGCTTGTGTTGTCTTCAGGAGACTACTTCGTCTTGGTAGTTTTCCTGAATGTTTGAGGTCTGCTAGTGTTACCCCAATTCCTAAGGGCCCTCCTTCACCTTCAGTTGGCAATTACAGGCCGATTTCCATCACTCCTGTGTTGTCTAAGGTGTTTGAGATGCTGGTGGCTGTGCGTTTAAGTAACTTCATGGAACGTAATGGTGTATTCCCATCCTCGCAGTTTGCATATCGAAGTGGCCTTGGCACGTGTGATGCACTTCTGTATATCTCTAATGTACTGCAGAATGCTTTGGAGTTGAGTCATGAGGCTAGACTGGTGCAACTTGACTTTTCTGCTGCGTTTGATAGGGTAAACCATCTGGGTATCCTCTACAGACTTCGCTCTGTTGGTGTTGGCGGTTCAGTACTGTCCGTCTTGTCGCAATTCCTCACTGCTCGATCCCAGTATGTTGTTGTGGATGGTGTGCGGAGTGAAAGAGTAGAATTAGGGTCTGGGGTGCCCCAAGATAGTGTCTTAGGGCCATTGTTGTTCCTACTGTATACCTCTGAACTCTTTAACGTCTTGGAGAATGACCTGTATGGTTATGCAGATGATTCCACTCTCATTGCTGTTGTGCCGACCCTTGGTGCCAGGATTTCTGTTGCTCAGTCATTGGATCGTGACCTGTTTAAGATTAGTGATTGGTGCATGTTGTGGGGTATGAGGTTGAATGCTGGCAAGCCTAGGGCAATGGTCGTCTCTAGGTCTTACACGGTGTACCCTTTATCGCCACCCTTGATTCTTGATGGGACTGTTTTGGAGGGGTCTGAAAATTAGGTAATTCTAGGAGTTACATTTGATGCCAAGCTGACTTTTGAGAAGCATGTGCGGTCAATCTCAAGGTCTGTCTCCCAAAAGTTGGATATAATGCATAGAGCTTTGCATGTGTTCAGAGATAACTCATTGTTACTGCGGTGTTTTAACTCCTTTGTGTTGCCTCTGATGGAATACTGTTCTCCAGTATGGTGTTCAGCAGCTGACTGCCATCTCAAGTTGCTGGATAGGATTGTTTCCAATGCTAATTTTCATACCGGCGGTTCCCTTGATTGTAATCTGAGTCACTGTCGTTCTGTTGCATCATTGTGCATGCTCTTCAAGATCAGAAGAAATGTGCTGTGTCACTCGTGGTGCATTGGACTCCCATGATGATATTATGGGTCCTTTAGAATAGTCTACTACATCCGTTTTCTGTGTAGCCGTTTTCTCTCTCACTTCTTTCGCGTGATGTCACACATAAGCTGCGTCTGGAGAGACTTGGTATATCCCTGAATATCCCTGGACCTTGGCATGATGTGTGTTGCGAGAAGAGGTCGAGACGTGGAGTGGCCAGACATCCACCACTCTACTGTGACATCAGGTGGTGGCTTGGTTGTTGAACTGTCTGTTCTTCTCCTCTTCCTCTTCCCCATTGTCTGCCATCGCCCTTCATCCTCCCGGTTCATGTTGTAGTCGGTGGATTAATCTTTTTGGTGGTGGTGGAGGTGGAGTAGGAACTGGTGTTTGTGTCCTCCTCCGTCTCGGAGTCTTGCTGGGAAGGCTTAGGTGGTGGTGGTGGTGGTGCCTTCTCGCAATTCCTCCGGTAGAGTGGACGAGGCAACATCAACCGTTGAATGGGTGTGGGCCAGAGCCGGGGTTGGTGATGCGTCTGCTCTGTTCCTCCCCCGCTCCTTGGTGGTGGTGGTAGTGGTGATAGGTTGTTGTAGATCAGGAGAAATGGCGATTGTTGGTAAGCCATTTCTCCTGAAGATGTCCTGGAGGAGGTTGAAAAGACGAATTAGCCCTACTGCAGCTAAGGCAACAGCAGTCCTGGTGCAGACGGTGACGATGTCGGCCTGCTGTTGCCTTGGGCGTCACACGTCCTCCTTCCACAAGCGCGGGCATGGAGTGAGCTGAGGACTTGACCACCATCAAGTCCGGCTACGTTGGTAGCCTCCACGCCCTTCCTCCATTCCTTTACAGTGAAGAACACCCTCTCACCATCCCCCAGTGGTGGCAGCAGAGAGAAGGATGCCCTTCCTGAGAACTTTTTCCTTCCTTAATGCAGTATCATAAATGTATTGTAACAGCTAAACTATGTATAATTCGACATTTCATCATAGAAACATTTTTGCTTAGAGTTATCCAAGCAGGTCATCATTCAATTTAATGCATAGAATGCTGATTCGCCCTGTATAAGCAGGTCAGGAGCTATTGCCAAGGAAGACCTGGAGGTGTCCATTGACAGCCGCCGATCGATGCCCGGTGGTGGATGTACTCTTCCGAAGATAAAGAAGGCGGCTAGGCACTCTTAGCCACTTCATTAACCCCTTTAAACCTCCATTATGCATAATATTCTTCAGTGGAATTGTAGAGGCATTAGGAATAAAGCACCACAATTGACACCCGCGCTAGATCAAGACGTGCCTCAGGTAGTTTTCTAAAGGAGATGTTATTGAGGGATCAACCTGATCCTCTCCTTTTCAAACACTACCATTCATACAGGAAACATGACGGTCATGGGTAGCTATTTATGTTCATAAGTCAATACCCCATTCAGCAGTGGGGCTGTATTCTCCTCTTGAAACCGTCGCATGCAGAGTGAAATTCGGCAATTTTTTCACTGTACTGTCCATCATTTGGTTGCATTGATGATGATGATTTTACTTTACTTTTTGATTCATTGCCTGGTAAGAAATTAATTCTTGGCGATTTTAACACCCATCACTCTCAGTGGGGTAGCTTGAAGTCGGATGGACGTGGGAATCAGATTGCTGACCTTTTATTACTTTCCAACTTATATTTACTGAATGATGGTAGTGCGACTCGTGTAGATGATCATACCGGCCAAACAACATGCATTAACTTATCTTTATCTTCCCTCGAAATACTAACAGACATCACGTAGGCAACATATGACGACTCACTGGAAAGCGATCACTTACCCATCTGCCTGTGTCTTATGCATGCGGCATCTTTCGGCCACCACCACCACCAAAATTAAATATAAAAAAGCAGATTGAGGATACTTCCCAGGGATCGCCAATCTAGATATCTCGGAGGAAATATAGATGAAAAAGTCGATCACATACAGACATCCATTTTACACGCAGCTGAGGCTGCTATAGACTACCTAAAACTCCTACAACCCACGATAAGCGAAGAGTTCCTTGGTGGACACCAGCATCCCGACAAGCACTCACTAATAAGCGTAATAGGAGATACAGAATTTTCGACAGAGAGCTAACACAAGCTCATTTCATTGCCTATAAGGCAGCAAGGGCTGAGACGAGGAAAACAAATAAGTAGGCAAAACGAGACTCCTGGAGGAGTTTTGTGTCCACGGTGAATTGTACAACACCCCAAAGTCAGGTCTGATCCATAATTATTTCCAACTGACGTCAGGAAGTTATTTTTACTTCTGTGTTTCCGTAGTGAGTCATATTGGCCTCATTTAGGACAAGTAGCCTTAACTGATCCTCATATCCAAATCAATCAGCTTATTCGCTTTCAGCAGTTTCGGACAGGAGAAGTATAGGGAGAGTTGAGTTAACTCGTTTAGAGCGTCGATCGGTACGAGAGTTTGGCCCAACTAATGGCCAGTTCGACGAATCGACTTGTCCTGTCCCCTATATAAGGAGCGTTGTCTCCGCTAGCCCCTCAGTTCTTTAAACAGACCGAAGAGTAGGATCCCCGTGAAAGAAAAAGAGGCGAAGGCTTCGCCTGCACAATGGGAGGTGGTGGAGACATGAGGCCGATATGACTCACTACGGAAACACAGAAGTAAAAATAACTTCCTGACGTCAGTCGGAAATACTTCTGTTTTCCTGAGTTTCGTCATATCGGCCTCATTTAGGACAAGTAGCCTAATTGATTTAAGACCCCGCCTTCGCCAAGCTTTGAATATTTCTATAAGTACTTGGGAGGAGGAGCAGGCGAATTGATGAAAGTGGATAAATTGATTTACAGACAAGTAGACTGATGCAAAGGCTTTTAATAAAGCAAACAAATTCTTACATGTCGTACAAAACCATAAATAAAAAGAGCATGACACAACTCAAAGAGAATTCTTAGAGGGTAGTTCTCCCTGCAACAAAGTTTCTTACCCTTGTGTTACCGGGGGAGAACAGGTATTTATTTACAAAGACATTTGGACTGTGCCAGAAGCCATTTTTCAAATGGTTGCTGGGTCCTCTTGTCGAGCAAAGGCAATGGAATGCCCAAACTTCCTGACGTCGTGACCAGCCGGGCTGGTAGCACTGGTGTCAGCTGTCTTGATGGCTTTGACGAGCCAGTAAGACAGTCTTCCTGCTTTCAGGGGTTTGAATGATGTGGGGTGCACAAAGATGAATCCCTGATGGGCTTCCCCTGCCGTTCTTTTGAGGAAGGCGTCTAAGGCATTCCATGGGCAGAGGGGAGTGGTATGTAGCATCGGAAAAGTGATGGCCGGTGCAGATTGGTGATTGAGATTCTAATTTTTGAAAATAAATTATCTTTGGACAGGTAGGGTTGCTTGTCCATTGGTGACTGTGAGTCCTTCTCTGATGGTGGAGGCCAGTTATGAGGCTCTGTTGGCAGTGGCCAGGGCCGTTAAGAAGAGGGCTTTTAGAAAGAGTTTCTCTGTCGAGGCCTCTGGAGGGTTGAATTCTGGCCGAGAAAAGGTTACCAGGGCTGCGTCGATGGACCAAGTGGGCACTTTCTTGGCAGGAGGAGGCCTTCGGAGGAACTGACTCCTTGCCAGGAGAGAGAAAGATCGGTGTGACATGTTGATACCGAAGGATAATTGTAAAGGAAGCGCAAGAGCATTTCTATAGTTCATAATAGTGTGAGGGGAAAGTTTTTTCACCTCGTCTAAGTAAATTAGGAACCGAAGGATGACATCCTCCGTAATGTCTGAGATGTCTGCCGGGAGCCACTGTTGGAACACCTTCCAATTTGATTGAGCCTGGCGAGTGGTAGATGCACAGTAAGCTGCTGAGAGATGAGAGGCTATGTCTTCATCATGCTGGATAGATAAGGACATCCTTAAAAATTGAAGGCGGTCCATTTCTCTAATGCAGGCCACCCATTTCTTGCGGGATCGACAAGGTTGAGTGGCATCTGGTCTGTTGACCTGTTCAGTATTGAGCTAAACCAGGGCTCCGTTGGATACCAAGGAAGAATTATCACTCCGTGGTGATGGTAAGATTCCAGTTTCTTCAGCACCAGAGGGAGTAACCACTTTGGAGGGAAGAGATAAATTTGATTCCATCTGTTCCAGTCTTGGGCCAGTGCATTCGAGGCAAGAGCCTTTGGGTCTGGATGAGGGGAGAAGTACAGAGGTAGCTTCTTGTTTTTGCTTGTTGACATTAGATCTACTTCTAATGGGCCTCTCCATGTTAGAATCTCCTTGAAGATTTGTTTTGGAAGTGACCACTCTGTTGTGGTGGTTGAAAGTTTGCTCAGGTTGTCCACCCTTGAATTTAGGAGGGAAGAAATCCTGAAAGCATGTATGAGAATTCTGCGAGAGCTGAGAAGGCTGTTGAGAATTGAGATTTCGTGTAACAGAGAGGTTGATTTGCATCTTAGCTTGGTGAAGTTGGCAATTTGAAAGGTTGAGTGACCGAATGGTGAGAAGGACTACTCGAACTTCTAGACAGTTTATGTGCAAGGTTGACTCGTTCGTGTCCCAAGTGCCTGAGACATAATGAGATAGAGTGTGACCTCCCCAACCTGAAAGGGAAGCATCGGTCCAAAGGTGGATCGTGTTTCCTGAGTGGTGGAAATGGGGAGAAATTGACAACGTTTTGGGACGGTGCAAGTGGTTTGAAAGAATTTGGGGGCGCAAGAGTGGTTGTAGTAAGGGTTTGTTGTGGCGTAGTATTTGGGTGGCAAAGGTGAGTTTGCCGAGAATATGTTCCCATTGCCGGCGTGTGACTTGTTTTAGTGACAGAACATGCCTGATGGATGACAGGATGGACATTTGTTTGTCCTCCAGTAGCGCCCAGCGTCCTAATAGGGGGAACCAGCGAATCCCTAGCCATACCACGTCTGTTGAAGGGGGGAGGTGGGACTTTGGGCGTTGATGAGGAAGCCTAGGCTGCTCAGAAGGCTGGTCTCTGTATTGACAGCCTTTGCTGTCAATTCGTGAGACGTGTCCCAGAGGACCCAGTCGTCTAAATAAGCGATGACATTGATTCCCTGCAGGTGTAGGAGGGAAAGAGGCCATCTTAGAATGCGGGTGAAGATGTGGGGAGCTACATTCAGACCGAACGGTAGGGCTCGGAAAAAATAGAGTTTTGATCCGAAAGAGAAAGCAAGATACTTATGCAAATATTGTCGGATGGGAACATGTAGGTAAGCATCCTGCAAGCCTATGGTTGACATCCAGGCAGGTGGATGAAGGGAATCCGCCAGACTTCTGTGGTTGTGCATGTGGAAGTGTGGGGCGAGTATGTGGCTGTTGAGAGAGCTGAGATCTATTATGAGACGATTGCCTCCCTTTGATTTTGGGACCTCGTAAATGGCACCTTTTAATAAGAGAAGCTTAATTTCGAGATCTAGGTCCGGCTGGGGTTGGATGTTTATTAATTTTGGAAAGAGAAGAGGAGGTGGTTCTTTAGGCCATTTCCAATGGAAGCCTCGTCATAGTATTTTGAGAGTGGCGCGAGGTGCCTTGCTCCAGCGGTGGGAGAACCGCTGGAGACGCGCCCCCGGGCAATCAGAAGGAGGAAGAACCCTTTCTGAAGTTACTGGAGGGGTTTTGGGCTGAGTTTTGATGCAACGAGTGGGGTCGCTAGCGCCTTGTTGCTGGTTTCGAGTTGCCTTTCCATCATACGAACCTCTACTCCTGTAGTAGGGGTGTGAAGGTCTGGAGGACGAGGTAGAGGCATGAGAGCTCCCCCTGGAATTGTATTGAGAGGAGCCATAGCCCTGTCGTCGTGACGGGGGCTGAGAACGAAAGGGCTCTTGGTGAGATCGAGCTGCCTTCTGTTGAACTTTGGCAGGTTTTTTAACGTTCCGGAGGTGGAAGGTATTGCAGCTGGTTGTGGCTGCTGAAGTTTGTCAGCATAGACCAGCTGAGTCCGGGGTAGTGACTCCACCATGGCTGCAGCTTCAAAGTGTAAGAGGCGTTTCGCAGAAAGAGGTTCTTTGTATAATAAAGATCGTTTGAGCGAAGTGTTAAATTGATGACTTGTCGCCTCATTCTTGAGGCGGAGTTGCCAGAAAAATAGTTCCTTGAGGTTTTCATGTACTTCTCTAGCAAACCCCTGTTGTGTGTGGAGGAGCCAATTAGCAAGAGCGTGAGTTCCTCACGTGCATCTTTAGTGAGCAGATCAGCGTGCTTTTCCAAGAAGAATTCAGCCGACTGATACGCAACGTGGAGGCATGTATAATTGCTGAGATCCTTTGGATGTATAGTAACTACACTCTAGCGGGGCCCACTCATAGCTTCCTCTAATAATAATAATAATAATAATAATAAGGTGTAATTTGTTTAGTCAACCCATATAAGCGTTTAGTTTTATCACAAACATAACCAGAGAGAACGAAAATAATGTTACATGCTGTAGATTCATCAAAAGGTGAAAGAAATAACCGTTCAATATTGCAGTGCAGTTTAATAATGCAAAATGTGGGAAATATATATATTCTGTACGTATAATTATAGTTAACCATCAAATACAACGTACCAGTAAGAAGAGTAATTATTTGGTATACGCAAAATAAATCCATTTAATGTAGTATACAGCCGCACATGCATACATACTCGCAGAACAGTCAGTGTTGTCAATCCGGTGTTTGCTGTGGGTTCGGAGTTTCACAGTATCAAAGCACGTGCAGAGAAGAAAGAAAGAGTGGAGATTGTGCGTGTCTGGCGGATTGCAGGTGTTCGTTTTATGAAATCACTTACCCTACATCCCACCCTCATTCTCCTCGCACTCTATCTCTCCCCTCCACTTCCTTTCCCGAACGTGCTTTTGATACTGTGATACTCTGAACTTAGGGCAGACACCGGATTGACAAGGCTGACTGTTGTGTGAGTATGTGTGCTTGGCTGTACTTGCGTCGGATTCTGTAACTCACACACATATTAAAAAAAAAATCATCCATTAAAAAGGCCATCCCTCATCACCATCACATCACACATCCATGTAATTATTATCATACCTACTATTTTAACTATTTACTATTTATACAGGGAAGCTTTTCTTAGGCCTATCCATGTAATACATTATTTGTTTCAGTTTTCCAGTGCAATTATTTTGTTGCAAATATTACATAAATGAAATTTTGTATTTTATAATAATAATTTTGTACAATTTTATAAGATTATCTGTGAGTTGGTCAGCATGCTCAGCTGGCCAATATAGCTTCTCCTTTGTAGCATGAATGCCTTTGCAACAATAAACTTTTCAATACAATTCAGTTCAATATGACTGTGGTCGAATTGAATTAATTAAGGGCTTGTACGACACATTATTATTATTATGGTTGACACACGGTTGTTACGTATACTGCATGCAAAGCCCACCTCACAAAATTCTTCTATCTGTTTCTTGATCACAGAATGTAGCATTTCCATTATATATATCTAAACTGGAGACGATGCCGCCAAGTTAATTCATTCTCTTGATTGTGATGGGAGTTAATTAATTATACATGTGTTAGCGCAATGCTGAAGGGAGGAATAGATGAGTATAATTATGTGCTGAGAGAGCATAATTATAGGCTACATCTTACACCCCTTCAGGGACCCTATGATGTAATTAGAAAATTGGAGTTAAACGAGTCCTTCAAATAATGCCAAGGAACACCAGCAATATGGAAGGAATTTGTTTCGTAGCATGCATGGTCAGGAGGAATCAGAAATCTCCAATTTACATACACGATCACAGGGTCCTTAACTATAAGGTCTGATGGGAAAGGAAAGGCAGAGATTGACAGCAGTATTGGCTACTATGTATCAAACAAAGGGCGAATTAATCAAAGGCCCCAAATACTCAAGTCGAAAGTATTACTTTTTCGCGTTTGTTTAGATGAATTTATTAATCGATCAATTTTGTTCATTATGGAAGACAGAGACATAAATAACATGTTGATCCTAAATAATCATAAGGGATGATAGCCTTATAACTTTATGACTTTTATGATCCGTGTTGACTTGTTATGAGGGCAGTACAGTGTTGGTAAATCTGGAGTAAATTAATTATTTCTCCAAAGTATTCCAAGCAACAGGACACCGGCCATTATTTTTTTCATCTGGTCCTGTTTCCTGGCATACTTTGGAGAAATCAAGTCACTCTAATGTACAGTACCAAAAGTAAATAATATACTATCCCCTTAATGAAGTTATTCTTGGTGAAGTAGTGTCTACGATATAGTGCATTATTTAGGGGGAGATTCTGTTATTGGTGAGCAGGAAGGTCTCTGATTCCTCCAAACTACTGTATGCCATGAAACAGATCCCCAATTTGTAACATTACGTGCGTCTGTTTCCTGGTACAGTTAGGGGTAATCAGGAGCATGCCAATTCACAATATTTCAAGAGAATCTTACCTTAAGGGATCTTATTTTATGTTATTTGATAATGTTAATATATAGCCTGGAAATTTTGTATTAATTAAATAGCTTAAACTGTTTTGACAGGTTTGACTCAATAAATAAAATTAATTGGGGGCGGGTTTTTTCTTCCCCATCTACCTTACATTGTTGTTGTTGTTGTTGATGTTGTTGTTGTACTGGTTGTTGTTGTTGTTGTGGTGGTGGTGGTGGTGGTGGTGGTGGTGGTAGAGGTTGTAGTTGAGGTGGTGGTGGTAGAGGTTGTAGTTGAGGTGGTGGTGGTAGAGGTTGTAGTTGAGGTGGTGGTGGTTGAGGTGGTGGTGGTGGTAGTAGTTATTACTGTTGTTGTTGTTGTTGTTGGTGGTGGGGTAGTGGTGGTTGTAGTTATTACAGTTGTTGTTGTTGTTGTTGGTGGTGGTGTGGTGGTGGTAGTAGTTATTACTGTTGTTGTTGTTATTGGTGTTGTTGTTGTTGTTGGTGGTGTCGTGGTGATGGTGGTAGTAGTTATTACTGTTGTTGTTGTTATTGGTGTTGTTGTTGTTGGTGGTGGTGTAGTGGAGGTGGTGGCATCGATAGTAGAGGTGATGGTAGTAATAGTAGTAGTAGCAGCAGTAGTAGTAGTAGTATCAGCAGCAGTAGTAGTAGTAGTAGTAGTAGTAGCAGCAGTAGTAGTAGTAGTAGCAGCAGTAGTAGTAGTAGTAGCAGCAGTAGTAGTAGTAGTAGTAACAATAATAGTAGTAGTAGTAGTAGCAGCAGCAGTGGTGGTGGTGGTAGCAGCGGCGGTTGTAGTCTGAATCACTGTAAGTAAAGACACACGTACCAGTATTAACAATTAAATATTATATTATAAAATACTGTTGGTAAATTTAGAGCAGCTGATTTCTTCAAACTTTTCAAAGTAAGTAATTAAGATACAGTCTCCTTATAAGAATCATGTAGACTAAAATAAATTATCACCAATACATTGTACAGTACATACCTGGTTTACAACACTTGCATCCCTTGGTAAGACAGTCCCCGCTCACTATGTTATTAGGTGCCATACACTTCCACAAGATGTCGTCAGTGTCACTCACACAGAATCCTCCCCACTTCTTACACTCCGGGGAGATGACACATTCAGGAGCACAACATTTACAAGGCTTCTTACCCTTAACAATACACCCGTTCTCGATAGGACGCTCCCAGGCTTAGGGTTATAGAGAGAAAACACTGGTTAGAATATTATACCCTATAGTTATTATGTTCATGAAGGAGTAGGAGTGAAATACGCTAAAAAAAATGTGTTTGATGGTGGAAAGCGTGGTAGAAGTAGATCCATGTGATTAAGTGTGTGTGTGTGTGTGTGTGTGTGTAAAGTAGGGACGCATGGGTGTATGTGTGTGTGTGTAAGGTAGGTATAGATGCATTTTATTTAGTGTGTGTGTGTGTGTGTAAGGTAGAGGTAGATGCATGTGATTAAGTGTGTGTGTGTGTGTGTGTGTGTGGTAGAGGTAGATGCATGTTATTAAGTGTGTGTGTCTGTGTGTGTGTAAGGTAGAGTTGCATTGGTGTACAGTATGTGATTAAGTGTGTGTGTGTGTTTAAGGTAAACTTGCATGGGGTTGATTGTTGCTTATAGGACGCTTCCAAGCTGAAGGCAGCACATGTCAACAAAAGAAAGCAGCATGAGTGAAACACATACAAAACGTGTACATGTGCGTTAAGTTGGGTAAGGTAGAAACGTGTGTGTGTGTGTGTGTGTGTGTGAGGAGACATTGTTTTTGTTGTAGTAATGTGCTGTCTCTCCCTAACCTTTTATTTCCTTCGTCATTCGTGTTTGCTACCCCTCCTCTCAGGCTAGGACCCCTTATGATAAAAACAAAGGTGTATATGACCTAGCACAATCTTCTCTCTTTCCTCCTCTACTTCCAATTCTCGTTATCTTATGTACACCATTATTTATTAAGTACTTACGTGAACACCAGTCCTTGCACACTCCTTCGTACCACTCACACAGGCAGTTAGCTTTGCACGCTGTCAATTGATGGGGATACGAGATTATTATTATTGTTATTATTATTATTATTATTATTATTATTATTATTTGACTTACGTTTATAATATCAGGAGGTCGTTTCTCACATCATTCTGTCTCTTCTGGTTTAGTATTTACATTAACTGTTGCTTAATTATTTCGTAGCCTATAATTTTAATGGGCTACGTACTGTACATAGTCCATGCATGCCTTGGTTGTACTCACACTTTTTCTTTTTCTTTTTCTTGAAGCAGCAGCCACAGTCACCGCTGTTGGAACTATCTTTACATAGCTTGGTCTTGAACTTTTTCTTCTCGGTGTTACATTCGTCTTTGGAAACACATTTGCCTTTCTTCTTCTTACACTTGGTGGTCAGTTCACACTTCTTGGCATCATGGCAACACACACATCCTTTGCCACACTTAGAGCCAGTCACCTGGTCGTCGTCACATATCTCCTTACACTTGCCTCCTTTCTTCCTACATTTACCCCTCGTCTTGCATATTACTGAGGTAAGAAATTATAGGATACAGAGAAACTATAAATACGATATAATGAAGTTCATATCAGAATATTATGTATAAACGAAGTGAGTTTATATACATTTTTTATATATTTCGCGTCACACAAAATACACATACCTACCTGGTTTATGTATAATGAGGTGCATTGCCTGAGTATATTATGTATAACGGAATGAGTACTATACAGTTGTATCTCATTTTTATACATTTCGCATCACATACAATACAGTCCAATATACTTACATCATTTAAGTACATGCCTGAATATATATATAACGATAAGAGTATATGTATAATCGTGCATCACTATTATACATTCTCCGTCACATACAATACAATACAACATACAGTCGTGGTCAAAAATAATCATCCATATAGGGGTAACTCACGTAAGAGTTTGACAGCTTCCCTCTGTTCCTTAGCTGATAAACTTTCCAATAAATAGGTTAAATACCATATTTTAATTTAATACAAGCAGCTACACACTACTTAAAACAATAACATCATATTATGTGAACGTGAAAACATCAGACATTAAATTGTTTGAGATACCCATATGTGGATGATTATTATTGACCACGACTGTACATACATACATACATACATACATACCTGGTTTGTGTATAATGCAACATCCACATGGCTGATCTCCATGAACTTTGACGCTTGCACACTCTGGATTCAATACAAACGTGCCTCCTTTACATTTGTTTTCTGGGGTACATATGCCGCGGGTTTTTTTCTTGCCGCATTTCCCGCCACAAATATGCTGCGAGATTACTGATTTGGCGTCGTCGTTGTCCTCTAGGTCTATTTGCTCTGGGTTTTCTTCCTCTCCTTCTTCTTCTCCTCCTCCTTTCCTTATTGTCTTTTTCCCCATCGTAGCCTTCGTTTTCTTCTTGCCTCTCTTCCTCGTTCTTATCTCTTTCTTTCTGTCTTTCGCGTTCTTTTGCTGTTTTCGTTCTGTTATCATCTTCTCGTTCCCCTTTCTCCTTTTCTTCATTCCTTTACCCCTTTTATTATTCTTTGCCGCTCCCTTTCGTGTTTTCCCATACTTTTTATTTCTGCGTTCTTTGTTTTTCTCATTCCTGATTTCTTCCTCTTTCCCTTTGCCTCGACCCATCTTAACCTTCCTTCTCTTTCCCTTCCCTATCTTCTTGTCACCCTCATTTCTGTTTTCCTTTGCTTCCTTCCTCCTCTCCTTCCTCTTACCTATCTTCTTGTCACTTTCATTTCGGTTCTTCTTCGTTTTCTGCCTCCTCTCCTTCCCCTTCCTCATCTCTTTATCATCTTCGTCTCTGTTCTTCCTCCTCTTTTCTTTCCTCATCTTCTCGTACCTTTCATCTCTGTTCTCCTTCGCTTCCTTCCTCCTCTCTTTCCTCTCCTCCTTCTCCAGGGCCTTAAGTCGGTCCTTGCCATTAGATTTGACTGATTTATTATTGTCCTTATCGAAGTCTGCTGAGGTTCGTTTGCGATTATCTATTTCAGTCAAACGGAATAAATATGTTAATCCAGTAAAGGGTTTCATTATTAATGTGTGTGTGTGTGTGTGTTATTTACTTATTCTGTGTTATGAATATGTTAATTAGGTGCAAAGTTTCATTAATTTGTCTTTTGTGTGTGTGTGTTATTTACATAGTTTGTGTCATGAATACGGTAATTAAATGCAAAGTTTCATTATTTTATGATTTTTTTTTTTGTGTGCGTGTGTGTTTGTTACTTATTTTTGTGTTGTAAGAATATTAATAGTTACTAAAATAACAAATACAAAATATCCTAACATTGCCTGAGAACAGTCTACAAATTAACTCTTACATGAGGTATTATAGATAGACAGAATAAGTTATAATAAAGCTACCCGGGTGTTGAAGGTGACATGACTTTATATTATTATGTAACTGTAGAACCACTATGACTCTAATTTATCGTATACCATAATATAATATAGGCTATATATAAATAACAATAATAAAAAAATAAACACACACTTACTAGACGGGCAGCAGACCATATTGTTATTGTTATCGTCACAGAATCTTATAATGTTGATGTTCTTCCCACAATCCGTTTTCTTTACACACTCCTCATCCTTCTTACACGCCTTGTTGTTTTCCCGTTGTGCTCTCTGATAGGGAGTATATACATGTTTTGTTCATTTGGTCCTGTTTCCTGGCATAGGATAATATACTATATGTACAAGTCACGGTCAAATATAATCATCCATATAGGGGTAACTCACGTAAGAGTTTGACAGCTTCCCTCTGTTCCTTAGATGATAAACTTTCCAATAAATAGGTTAAGTACCATCTTTTAATTTAATACAAGCAGCTACACACTACTTAAAACAATAAAATCATATGTGAACGTGAAAACAATAGACAGTAAATGGTTTGAGATACCCATATGTGATTGATTATTATTGACCACGACTGTACACTCGTGATTAAAAATATGTATTTAGGATTGCTTCGGATGGCCTGATCTAGTATTAAGGAAGCTCAAGCAAATATGAAACAGGATAAGCGTTGTATTTGGATCACTAATATGTCAAATGATTCGAAACTTCATTCAACAAAACCTGGATACAAATTTTGGACTGCGAGTGTACTTGGGAGGAATCAGGGCGCTCTAGTAATGTGTACAGTACAGTACCAACAGTGTATTTCCCCAATAAGAGGAGACATTAATATTGAGTAGGCTACTGCATTTCCTCTCACACTGTGTCACAAAACACACTGACTGCTTCAATATAGGAGTGGAGGGATTAAAGAGAGACATGGTATACTTTGTAGTGATCATGGCACTCTAATAGCCAATAGGAGTTAGACTGGAAGACCTTACAGCACGAGGGAGAAGGGTCGAGACATACAGTTGTGGTCAATAATAATCATCCACATATGGGTATCTCAAACAATTTACTGTCTAATGTTTTCACGTTCATATATGTTGTTATTGTTTTAAGTAGTGCGTAGCTGCTTGTAGTTAAGTAAAAGATGGTACTTAATCTATTTATTGGAAAGTTTATCAGCTAAGGAACAGAGGAAAGCAGTCAAAATTTTACGTGAGTTACTCCTATATGGATGATTATTTTTGACCACGACTGTATAATTATAGAGTAAGGGACAACAATCATGACAAAATTACGGGGATAGTATACTATTGGTACAGTCACAATCAAATATCCACCGACACTTTACTTCCATCGTAGTAAATATCTTGGTATTAAATAACAACACATATATGATTTTGCAGCACCTCATAATAATAACTGATGGGGTTGAGTTGACGTAAGGTGTTGTATGATTATAACTTGCTATGAGACCGATTTATTTGCACGAGTGAGTGTCTGTGGTTATTTTGATTGTGGCTGTACATTAGAGCGTTGATTCCTACAAAGTATACCAGGAAACAGGACCAGATTAACAAATATAATGGCGGTCTGTTGCTTGGAATAATTTGGAGGAATCATGCAGTTACTCCAGATTTATATTACCAAAAGTGTTGTTATTCCCTTAAGAGATCAGAGTGAGACAGCTAAGGTTCAGTTTCTACAAATCATGTTTAATTTCGTTCGAGATGCCTAGATTGTATAAATACATTGCAATTGAAGAACCATATACAGTAACTCGTATTAAGGAGAAGAGATGGATGGATGGATGGATGGATGGATGGATGGAGGTTGAGTGTTCCAGAGTTGATTTGTTGTTGTGTATGTGAAGGTTATAAGAGAGAGAGAGAGAGAGAGAGAGAGAGAGAGAGAGAGAGAGAGAGAGAGAGAGAGAGAGAGAGAGAGAGAGTGTGAGTGTACAGATGTACAGTTGCCCACAAAAGTTCTTTTCCCACTCTTATCCTTCAACTTTGAAAAATAAAGAAATACTAAATCTGTAACGTAATTTACTTCTCATTGACTATTACAAGTATAAAAACAAATCTATTCTTACTTTGTTGTTCGCCAAATGTAACAGTTGCATGGTTATATGGCTTATTGAAACACAGTTGGAGGAACAGAACTTCTGTGGGCAACTGTACATTGTAGTGGATTATTTTGACCGTGTCCACACAGAAGTATATGTTGCGAAGGTTGCCACACACACACACACGAGAGCCATAGTATTAGTACACACACACACACATGAGAATAATATTATTACTACACACACACACACACACACACACACACACACACACACACACACACACATGAAATCCATAATATTACTGCATCCATACAACTAACTAACTATACTATTGTAGTTTTACCTGTGCTTGTGTGAGAGACGATACCAACACCAACACCACCACCACCACTGTTGTTACCCTCACCAACATCATCATGGCTGTCTGTCTTCCTTTGTTTTTTTATTTGCAGACCTTCTGATGTACTGACTGACTGGCTGGCTGGCTGACTGCGGGGTAAGTGGGGCCGCCTGGATCAACAACCTCTCTGCAACCCCTGCCGGACTGCTGCTGCTCAACTCACGGCTTCTGCTTACTTTATATAGGGAAATGAACGAAACACTTGTGCACCGTTGGGATTGTGTACGGATTGTTATTTTCATTCGGAGTTGGTGTGCAGTATAGAGTTGTTGTTTTTTTTTCCAGGAAATTTGACGCTTTTATTTTTGTTTTCTTCACCTATGTTCTATGATTATACAACTTCATTCATCCAGTTGTCACACCAAGTATTAAAATAATTAAATAATTTATTTACCTTACGTAACTAAATCAAACTTTTCGCAATAAAATTTTACCAGGACAAACTTAAGGACCCTGTGATCGTGTATGAAAGAAAATTAATTGGTGGCTAATTCTGATTCCTGCTGAGTATACTACGAAACAAACTCATTCCATATAGATGGTGTTTCCTGCTAATATGTGGAGGAATCATATATTGGATCTTCAATTTTCTGACTACATCACAGCTAGGGTCCCTTAAGGGGGTGCGGGAATAGGGGGACAGGCTTGGGGGGGATTAGGGGGGTGTTGGGAGGAGGGGGTCGGGGGGGTTTTGGGGGGTGCGGGAGTAGGGGGATAGGCTTAGGGGGGATTAGGTGGGTGTTGAGGGGGGGTCGGGTGGGTTTTGGGGGGTGCGGGAGTAGGGGGACAGGCTTGGGGAGGGGGTTAGGTGGGTGCAGGAATAGGGGACAGGCTTTCTACCCACCCCCAAGCCTGTCCCCATATTCCCGCACTCCCCCAGTCCACCCCCAAGCCTGCCCCCCTACACCCGCACCCCCTTAATTAATGATGCTAAGCTAATAATGACTGACCTGATGGGGTAGACTCTCCTGGAAAGTAAAAAAATTTATAATATGAAAGTGAAATGGATATAATAATAATAATAATAGTACTTTGACACCGGCATATGGTTGAATAATTTACATATAATAGAGTACAACCATATATGGAGTATGCTGGGAGATATAAATAATAACACCTTCCTTTGTTTGGTGACATTCACGTTCATCTTGTGCACCTGTTGCAGAATGTGTACCCAACTCAAAATATACATATATATAATATTATCTAGTATAGAAACTCGTAGTCACTATTTTCCCAAAGGCCTACACAAACATATATATACATTATTTCGAACATATTATTAGGATGCATATTTATTATCACTAGAAATTAACAATATAGGTACACTCGTGATACTTAATTTCCCGACCAGAGATGAACGGCAGGCACCACACGTAGCCTACCGTACCCTGCATTCCAACTTATTAGCAGCTATAGGTGTACTGGGTGGGGAAATGAACAATATTAGACGATTCGAAGCTTTCTGTTCTTCACACTCTGGTCAGAAGTAATGTATCACGAGTGTAGGTATACGAGGTAGACTACTTATTATATCTGCGACTTATAATCATTGACATGTCCGCCAAACGTGTATCTGCATAAATTATTATTACTAAGATAGGAATGGTTACATTATCCTATGAAAGAAAAAAAATAACAAAACTAACTAATTTCTATTTACAGCTTTCTCTATTTATTACTTTATTTTACATTGCACATTTATAGATTATGATTATCATTACTATAGATTATTATCATTATTACTATTATTATTATTATTATTATTATTATTATATGTAGGCCAACTTTCGTGTGCTATCAATGCTTGTGTGTCCTCTGCATGATCAATCAAATGTATTGCAATTTTCCATACCTACAGTATATGTATTGTACTATGTGTAAGGTGATTTATAATGTATATATATATATAATACATACCTGTAGAGTCACAGGTATCGGCAATATCAAAGAAACAGAAATGTGTACATCTGGCTTGAAAAAATATAACCTGTCATTGTGTATAGAATAGGCAAAACAGTATTCTCTATTCCACATATATATAAGGTCACTGTACTCTCTCTCTCTCTCTCTCTCTCTCTCTCTCTCTCTCTCTCTCTCTCTCTCTCTCTCTCTCTCCAGCGAAAACAGAGAGAATAAGCACAATTTGAAAGGGAACAGAATTGCCAATATTATATATATATATATATATATATATATATATATATATATATATATATATATATATATATATGCGTAAATCCACAAGGAAGGAAAAATAAACACGGAGTCCCAAGCGCTTTCGTGTATTCACATCTTCAGGGGAAATACATTCTGTATTTCCACTGAAGATGTGAATACACGAAAGCGCTTGGGACTCCGTGTTTATTTTTCCTCCCTTGTGGATTTACGCATATTCCTGGATCACGTGCCCCAAGTGATATATTTGCATATATATATATATATATATATATATATATATATATATATATATATATATATATATATATATATATATATATATATATATATATACACACACATGCATCAACAAAAGATGATGCAGTGTAAAAGAAACCTTTACAGTAGAAGGAATTAAATTGAAAAAACAAAAAGTCAGCCCTAGCCCTGAAAGACCCTGTAGGATGAGGGATAAGATGATAAGAGAGAGGTGGGACAACAACCATAAAGGAAAGAGAAGGAAAAGAGGGAAAGTTGATTAATCGAAATTGGTGTATGTAAGGAAGGTACCCTAAGTGGTGACATTGACTAATAAGAGTAAGTTAAGGGTGTAGTAGTGTTGGTGAATCTGGAGCAACTGTTGATTCCTCCAAACCATTCCAAACAACAGGCCACCATTATTTTTGTTAACCTGGTTCCGTTTCTTAGCATACTTTGGAGGAATGAAGGTGCTTGGAAGATCTCTGATTACTCCAAACTATGCCACGAATCAGATACCTTATTAGTACCATTTGAGGGCGTCTGTTTCCTGCATGGCATAGTTTGGAAGAGAGAGTGAGAGAGAGAATCTTCCCTTAATTAATTGCATATTTTGGACAATCTACTGAAAAATGTTTGATGGACACTGACTACTCCATTTACTTTAACCTGGTGATAATGCACTGGCTCCTTCTTTAGCTTCTAGTCTGTTATTACGAATATATTGTAATGTAATTCAAACAATTACACCGAAAATTTACACAAGCAATAATTATCCGTAAACTTATACACACTGAAACGTATACAGAATGTGTATCTAAGATGTCATATTATTGTACTTAGTGTATTAACAAGAAAATTGGTGTATTTTGGCCAAGATGGAGAAAAAAAAAAAAAAAAAAACTACCGGTCTACTGTATACTATAGATCTTCAATATACAATGAATAAATACTTGCATCCACCACTTCATTTTACACTCAGCCCCTCATTGAAGACTACCAAATGTTTTACCAGGCTTGTATTATTCATTACTATACACGTACAGTAAGTGGTCTACTGGGTCTGTGTTATAAGGAAATAATATGTGCTAAATTTAATCGATTATCTGATATCGAGGAACTATACTGTCAATAGGAAGTTGGTACAAAGTCACTATCCTTCGAATTGTTTACAGTGTCTTGAAACCATCTGATAACTTGGAATAATAAAGATAATAATTATATCTATTGGTTTAGTTCTCATATGATATTTGCCTTTTTTCTTTTTGTGTACCCTTAACATTATATATACTTATTTTGGTTTGTGTATAACTTTCCAACTGTGAACAGAACTTATATTATCTTTTAAGTCTGGTGTGTGTTGCTCCTGTCACTCCCAGTCTCTCTATTCTGTATCTTCATCCCTTCATCTCTTGCGTGTTCAATTGCCTCGCTCATAACTCCTATAGAACACAATAGTCTTTCTACACTTCATCATTGATTAAACCCATAAACAGCATACGTACCCTACTATTTTAACACTTTGATGGCTATTGTTGTTATTTGTCATTTTTATCAAACTCAGTCCTGACACCTGCTTTTAAGACCACAATAGTTGCAGTTTTTGTATATATATATATATATATATATATATATATATATATATATATATATATATACCAGCTCTGGCTTGTGTTCAGGTGTGAATACAGCTGTATACTCATAGTTCATACATGTTTCTGACAATGACAAGTATCTCTCGTATTATTTATTATCTAGAATATTGCATATATAATATTATGTGTGTGTGTGTGTGTGTGTGTGTGTGTGTTGGGTTCAGCAGCCTAAACAACTGTATGGAAACTTACTTTCCATTTAATTTTACATAAATCTTTGCTATACTCGTTCACTACATTCAAACCATTTAGACTACAGTGCTTCTTTGTGAAATATATTTCCCTGGATTGTATAATGCTTAATAACCTCAATAAATCAACTTTTAATTAAGTTGCCTGTAATTAACAGTCTACTGACTGTACTATATATAGATACTGATTAATGTTACAAATATGTCATACAATTTTATTCTATTTTTATTTTACTTTATTGAACGCTTCTTTTTTTTTCTTACAAGAAATGCAATTTATTTACCAGTTCAATTTTAGTGTTGGTTGGACAGAATATACCTACATCTGTGTCAATTATCTTACTGACTAATAAACATATCATCACACTATATACACACATAGAGTTTAAGTGTAATTACTGTTATATAATATTTCTTGAGTTTTTATACTAGACGACAATTCTGTAATTACTCTTGCTCAACTAATAAGTGATGTCTCAACATTGTTTATCTATAATACCACAAGCTAAAATCTTAGTTTTTTTTAGTATACGCTTTCATTGCATACACTGTAACAAACAACAGATGGTTTTTGGGCAACTATTAACATCAAATTATCATATATTTTTAATGAGAATTAAGTTAAACTTTCTCTCTAATGTTTAGCAGGTACAGTCGGCAAAAAAAGTTTCGTTACCACCCCTACGTTAATTTTAACATCGGTAAGCTTGGTAGGGTTGGTACCCCGCCGACTGGGCAGCTGGTGCCTTGTGTCATCCGAGCCGATCATACTCGGGCCACGGCAGTGACAATTTTTTTATATCAAAAGATTAGCTGATTTTAGATTAAATTTTGAGTGTTCAAGAACTCTTACTATTTAACTATTCATTAATAAATATAAGGAAATACGTTTGAGTATTTTAGAACAAGAATAACAGTGAAATACCCAGAAAAAACAGCACTGTGTGAAACAACGTCACCTCTGCTTGCTTGTCCATGACACACTGAGGGTGGCGGAGGTATATAAGACACTCACGGCACACCTGACTCACCAGTCAGGTGTGCCAACATTACATCACACTGTTAAAAGGATGGTAACGAAACTTTTTTTGCCGACTGTACAGTACTTCTAGCATCCATATGACAAATAATAATAATATAAGAAATATCCGTTACCACTTGGATTATTGTTACATGTTTCTCCATACACATTAGTTAATTCATTTTAACCATAAAGGCACACATAATATATTCTCCAGTTAGTTCAAATTTCAATATTAATATTTACATGTTCTCATTGCCGGGTGTTAAATTTTTACATGTTGGCAGCAAACTCTTTCCCTTTTTGATGTTGGAATTGAGTTCTGGTTGAGCGTCCTCCACCACTTGGCCTCAAAGGGTACCATAACAAATATACAGGTACTACACTATCATCATCTATCAAATAACTGATTACTGGCTTCCATTACATCATCAAGATCCCTTTCCCTTTTTCCAAGAGCTGGGGGAACCATCATAATCACTATACAGTACATATCTACCTTATAATTACACAATGACAAGTGATGGAATAAATTTGTTGACTGATTTACCACACAGCATTAATGTTGACTAACCTGATATAGGCACACTCTACAATACCAGCCTTTCCACTCAGAGCCTTGATCACAGAAGAGGCAAAGCGAGCACCAGTGTAGGCCATTAACAAAGTGGCTGAACCTGCACCAGCCTTGGCTTTTACTACTTCAGTTCCAGTTCCTAGATAATGGAAAGGGAGGCACATTATGCTTATATAACAAAAACAACATATATTTATTCTGTCCATTACACTTTTACTCAACACAATGATTTCTTGGTTCTTCATTTGTTTTTTAAAAACTTCAATAAAACTCTGGCATTTCAAGCAAAGAGTAGGCATCCTGAATTCCTCATTAGAACGTATCAGCTCATTTTTATTCAAAGAAATATAGGTGTTGGAATATGTGAGATATAGAGGGACAGAGAATAAGAGAGACCCCACGTGTGAGCCGAACTTGTGATTTAAAAGGGGAGAGAAATATATTATTCTTCACTTAAATACCCAGCAATTATTAAAAAAAGAGACGTGATATCTGTTGGTCACAAACCCACTCACAGTCTCGTATATCCCTCTTATATTCACTTAATACATAAATGGTTGGGGTTCCTACCTATATATGCATCAACAGTAGCAATATTTAATTACGTAAGGACGCTCAAGATTGCTTAAATTTCTCTAAAATTTTTATTCTCAACAAATACCAACAATAATAAACTCAAAATAATTAACACACACACATCAGTCACGCATATGAATTCCAGTAGGTAGCTAACACGCTACAGGGTTAAATTACGGAACTTTCTTTTCTAAGTAGTACATTAAATTCTATAATGGATTCACTGAGACACTTATTTAATCATAATAATACAGAGCACCGTAATTTAGGCCTGTTCTATACCCTAATAACCTTACGCTAAATTATAACAAGGGCCAAAGTTAACACTTTATTTATTTAGGTGCTGTTTAGACATTTACTATGGCCTCCTAACCTTATCTAACCTAATAAAGCAAAGCTAGCACTTCACTTATCTTTAGGTGCTGTTTCCAGTTAATCATTAATAATAATATCAAGGCTAACACTCGGTACGCTTTTCACTTATATTTACCTTCCCAGATCGCTACGTAGACTTGAGAAGAATCATTCCTGGCCAGCGGGCTGAGAATAAGCCAGCTGTTACCACTCAGACGCTCTTAATCACTCGATTATCTGGTCAGCCAGCAGAGCTGAGTAATCATCAGTGGTAATGGAAATAATTCAGGTGATGAGCCGTGAATTTTCAACCATGTGATTACATACTCCCATCGACGAAGGATGAAAGAGGAGTGACTGAACGAGTATCTTAAGCATAGGCGGCCAAGCGTGAAGAGAAAGAGAGAAAAGAAGATTTAGGGCTTCATGCCTATCGACTCATGGTGTTGGTCATTAATTAAGGCAGTCAGTCTTGTTACATCAACACATCTTCCCTCAGCCTACAAGGTTGCAATCCTTGCTCTTACAGCCGGGTACCTACTTACTACTAGGTGAACAGGGATATAGAGAGCTGGAAAAATGGTCCAACAATTCCACTGACTCGGGAATCGAACCCGGGACCTTTTGCTTGATAGGTGGCGCGTGCTAAAGCATAGTTTACACATACGCGAAGAAGCTCCCGAAGCAGCCATGAATGCCAGGTTTACACATACATGAATAAGCTCCCGAAGCCGTCAGGGTTAAGCAAACTCTCTAAAATTGGGGACCTGGTGGCCGAATTTCAGATTTTTCTCTGTTGCCACGACCTTCCTTGGGTGGTACTGTGGTGGATCTGCGGTGTATCACGAATGTTCCGGGGAAGCCCCCAGATTCACCGGCAGCGCTGGCACAACTAATTTATAACGGTCATTTTAGCGTTTTATGTTTTGCCAGCGACACACATCGTTGTACCCGCGGTTGCTGAGGGTTTATCTGCGGAATGGCGAGCGGCTTACATAAAAATGCTAACTTGGGTATACATGTGAAAAAGTTAAAATTATCCCTATAAACAAGTTTCAGCACAGCCCAGTTTACACATTTAAGCCCAGTTTACACATATGCAAATAAGCTCCCGATGCCATCACGATTAACAGAAATTTAGGAAAAAAAAGCCTATTCAGGTAGTTTGGCGGCGATTTGGGTTGTTTGCTGGCAGTTCGGTTCACGCCACGAAAAGTTGGTGCCCCTCCCAACTTTTTGTGGTGCAACCCAAATAAAAATAAGTCGCAGGGTGCACAGTAGGTACACCTGCAACATGCCCCCGACCTTCTTGTTCACCGCCGGCATATTTTTATGTCAAGGGTGGGACGGGGATAAGTCGCTGGTAAGTCATAGAGGTGCATCGGTGTACCTGCCGTTAAGTCGTGGAGCATCCCTGGGAATTTGTGACTGATGGTATGGACCGCTAACTTCAAACGTAAACGAACACAACATTTACCGCCTTTAGCCTCACAGCTGTTCTAGCTCACCTCGTATTTCTAGCTATAGTATAACAATACTCATGCCATTTTCATTCAATAAATATTTGAATACCTTTTAAGAATGCCTATGAAGACAGATATCTATTTATCTAAGTAAAATGGGGAGAAACAAAATTGACTGGATTGTTGTGTTCGTTTACATTTGAAGATAGTTGACTTTGATTTGAATTTTTCTTTCTTGTGTCTGTTTATACCGTCAATGCAGCAGATGGGCATGATTTGCATATATGAAATAACAGATAAGAATTTTCTTTGCATCCCAGAATCATACAATGAAGTTAATGAAGGGTTAATTTAAATGTTTATATCAACAAGTCAAGGTAAAGGACAATGTTTGTTCAGCCAATCACGAGCTGACAATGTAACGTTGCCATTTTACAAATAATACCTCAATTCCATTGGTCAGATGAGACGAAATAGAGTATAGCCTAGTAGTAGCAGCTCCTACAACCACCACCACTCCAAGTATCACCATGTCCTCCGAAGATTTACCCAGCAGTTTGAGGGCAGCAATACCTTATCCGTGGAAGTGGAAGGGGAAGAATGGTCCATTGTGCTGCATCGACAAGTTGTTTGGCATAGTCAGCAGGAGTGTGATGACGAGCAGTGGCTGGCGTCTTTTTAACAACCCGACGGATAAGGTGCCACATAGAAGCCACACTTATTTGCTGGTTGATGCTGTCTGTGAACCGCTGCCTAGACTCAGTGTGAGCACACTCCTGCAGGGCAACCAAAGCGTCCCTAGACATCTGGTAACGATGGGGCAGGTCAGTGGTTGAGTTGGCTTGAAACAATAGGCCTCCTCCTTTGCCTCCTGTATACGTGCATCCAGTGTCCAGGAGTGGGCAATATGGCGATGTTGGAGGTGTGACCGGGAGATGTATAGCCTATAAAAGATATGAGTAGCAGATACAAGATCAGAGTACAACTGTTCAGCTGATGATATGTCAAATGTAGGGAATACATGGGCCAAAAATAAGATGTAAGTCGGGCAATATTTAGGGGGCACAGCAATACACAAACGAGTGGCTGAAGCACTTGACCCAGCAGGTAAAGAATAATGAAACCGAAGAGCGATGTGATCAGAGAATAAGTCTGGCATGGATGAGCACTGGACCTGAGATGCTATCAGGCCAGACGAGAGGATGTAATCCAGAGTACCTCCCTGGCAATGAGTGGCATCGCCAGTGTCCCAGCGTGTCAGATGATGCTTGCAGATGTATGAAGGGAGGCGAACAACATTATGATTAATAGAGCCAGAACCATCACCCAAACCAGAATGCCGAGCATTAAAATCTCCCATATACACCATACCACGCACTGTTCGAGAAGGAAGAGCCTCAAGAGTGAGTCTAGCTTGGGCAGAATAGACATTACATAATTGGAGTACTCCATTCCCAGGTAGAACCTCAAATAGCTGAAAGGTCATTTCAGGATCAGAGGAGGTACGGAGAAGGCGATGTGGCAAGGAGCTATGTATGTAAGTCAGGAGACCATTCCTTTCCAGATGAACATATGGCACATAACCTGAGAGGGGAGGAGCTTGCCCAGCAGCGAGCGGCCATCCTGGAAATGCTTCCTGGAGAAAAATAACACTGGGATGATGACGAAAAACATAGACCTGGAATTGAGTGAGCTTAGCATAACTGGTGATACCACATACATTCCAGGAGATGACATCCAGCCGGCAATCACTAGCGAGCTCTGTATTTGGAGGTAGAAGTCTGGTGAGTGGGGGCAGATGAGCGACCTGGAGAAGAAGATGGACCAGGAGAAGGGACTGATTCCAAAAGCTTTTCAAGGCGAGATGCAACAATATTCATCTTTTCGGTAAGGGTAGTGACAGTTGAGATGATGGCCTGCTGATCCTCAACCAAGGTGGAGAGTTTGGAGTCATTGGCAGCCTGCGTGGCAACCAGCCCATCAATCCTGGCTTCAAGGGCAGAAAAGCGGTTCTCGAGAGCCGTACATTGTGCCATGAGGGTAGCAACAGACTTGCGGAGGGCCAGGTCTGGAGGCGAGGCAGGGCTTGTAGGATGAGCAGTCTGGGGATGTGGTGGTGGTAGTGGTGGTGGAGGCGGAGCAATAGTAGAGACACGAGCCTGGACCTGACGTCGAGTACATCCATGCCACACGTTAACCCCTGGCTGAAGGCATCATGGACACTTCCATCGAGATGTATATTCAGGAGGTGAAGGCTCAGAGGTGGAGGCAGCAGGACGTGATGGTTCACCCCTGACAGGACACGTCTTGGAATCATGGTCGGCGGCACACCATGCACACTTCGGCCTAGCAGAACAGTACTGGGAGATATGCCCAACTCTCCAGCTCCTGTAGCACCAAAGCTGGTCATTATGAACTTTCCGCACCTCACACGGTGGAAGACAAGGGAGGAAATCAAAGGAAATCTCATTTGGAGGTGGATCGGGTTGACTCCAGACAACAACAATACGGCTAATGGGGGAACCATCTTGGAAAAAACGACGGGCAAAGTACACACCAGGGTATCCTTTGGCAAGTTTGGGGTCAACATCAATAGGAAAACGGGTGAGGATGTAGCTGGAAACTTATGAGGCCTCTTGGGTGAGTCTTCAAGAATGAGAGGCAGAGATAAAAATTCACCAGCCTTGACTCTATCAATGATGTCCTGACGCTTCCTAGAGATGTAAATAAACCAGGAGGTGACAGCAGCCATCTTGACTTCAGCCAGTTCACGCTGCAGCTGGAAGGCCCTGTTGACATCAGACAACCAACGCAGCTTAGTGTCCGTATGTGGGTTCCCAGTGAAGGAGAGCTTGACATAGGCATCTCTCGGGGCAAAAGCAGGAAGGTTAGACGAGGGTAAGGAGTTGGTTACAAGGGAGAAACACCAGGGTAAGGCAGAGAAGGTACGTCGTGCACAGCTGAAGCACCCTTCGCAGTCTTAGCAGCCGGAGGCTAACAGTCCACACCATCGGAATCCTGTGAGGAGTCGAACGAGGCATCAACTGGTCGCTTAGTAGAGGTTGAGGAGGTAGAAGGCTGCGACCTGAGCTGCAGAGTGACCGAGGAGAGGGGGGGAGGGTTGCGAGAAGGCAGCTCAGGCCAGTGATCCTCGAAAGGAGACTCATCCTCTTCCGACATGGCCAAGTCGGCCTCCAGGCAGGAAGTCACATCCGAATCCGCGCTCTCCATCAGGCCAGGTAAGGCCTAGATGGGAAGCAAACAACTGAGCACACGAACATACACACACAGAACCACAATAAAACAAACAAACCACAAACCACAATACCAAAAACAGCAAAACCACAAAAAAACGAGATAGAACAGATAAACAACACCTAGAACACCACAGAAACAACAACACATAAACAAGAACGCAGAAACAACACAAAAAAACAACCCAAACAACAATAAAGGGAGAGCACCAGGAACACGTCTTCACTCCAGTATGGTTGGGGCGAGACTCTAAAAGTGGGGTAAAATTGGCAGTGGGATAGGGAGAAGTTTGCAGACATTATGTGCCAAAACAAACACCTAACATATGTACTCTGTTAACAAGAGAGAGGTTGAATTCAGTAAGCATGCTGACTATTCAAGTTGATCGAGGGCAGTGTAAGATGATACGCATAGCTTTTTCATACTATACACGAGGAGAATATTCGTAAGTCTCCCCAGTACTAAGCACCACACCAGTACTCTCTCTGATGTGTGGGAGCGAATAAAAGAAAACGGCCGATATGGTGAACCCCAACTTGTATATTTCATCCGCTACACCCATTCTCCGAAGCTTCTAAACAATTCCCTTCCCAATCTGTACATATTTACACTGATGGTTCCCTACTGGCGAGTGGCAGGGCAGGGGCTGCCTTCATTGCTTTCATTTTTGGCTCTCCTACTTTCTCAACGTCTTGATCATGCCTTCCTGACTGGATTGACAGTGTGAATGACAGTGTGAACTGTCTGTCATTAAAGGCCGCCAGTGAGTTGCAGTCAATGGGACAAAAATGTGAAGTACACACTGTATGAAATATAACTATAGCACACATCACAAAGATGATGAGTGGACCAGAGACCTCTCCACCCACGTGAGACCAGAGTCAGCTTCGACTATGGATACGTGGGCAGGAAGACCTCAGACAGCCAACTCAAAACCCCGACCCCCTGCTAACAGGGGTGGTAACCTATGGCATCAGTTAAAGATTTTTACAGTGTTCTGAGCAAGGACCGAACGCTGGACCACAGAAACTGCAGCCGCGCACTCTACCACTGTGTTAGCCAATTTTGCTTTTTTATCAATCTCATCGCTGACATAATATTTGATCTCATTGTCAGTGACTCATAAGCAGCCCTTGCCTTTATTCATAAGCCTCCAACTCACCTGTCCTCTCTCGTTTCCTCCCTTCATTATCTCCATCGTGCCAACACTTTCGCCCTCTATGTCTTTTTCATTTCGATCCCTGCTGCTTATGCCGGTCATGACCTGCACTACCAAGTCGATAAACTGGCTAAATTGATAAAAGTGTGTGTCACCTATCCGAACCTGCTGTTCGTCTCCCCATCTCCAAAAGTTTAATTTAAAGAATTATGCTCCAGAAAACACGGAAGGACCTGGGACTTTGCACGGGCGTATATCAAAAGCGCGGATTCGAAAAAGTGACCTTGTTCCAACCTCACATATAAACCAATATCAAATGCACAGCAAGGTTAATCCCGTTCACTCGCTATGTCATTAAGTATCATTCGGTGTGTCACAATGCTTCACACGGTGTTTACTGAGACCACCGCGAGTGTCTGTCTGTCTCTGTGGTCTCCTGTTTACACGGTGTTGACAGTTGTTGTAGCCCTCGGTGTCCAGTCAGTCAGTCCGTCCTGTGCTTCCATCCTGTGTTGTCATAATTTTCCACTATGGAGTAAATTTACGATTTCCCAGACCAACAACAAAGGTAAGAAGTGTTTGTTGCTCGATAGATAGATATAATATACAGAGTGGACAGTACATTGATGGATGGATTATATTTCTTGGAGATGTACCAACAAAAAAATGTAAAGGCAGACTTAAAACAGACAACACAATGACTGCCATTGTTCAGGTACAATTGAAACATAACCATGAAAAGGATGAAAGCAACTACGTGGAAAGCCAGATGATAAGGTCTGGCTAACGGAAGAAGTGAACGATCATTAATTAAAGAACTCCTACACAATCGGACTTTCAAGCGAGTGAAAAAAACGTGCAATTGATACCAAATTCAGCCGCGCTTTTAATACAAATATATCCGCGCTTTTGATATGCCAATCCGCGCTTTCGTAAAACGCCGCTTTGCACTGGCGTGGGATGACCCACCAGCTTTCATATTCCTCATTATGACTGGTACAGTTGCGGACGGGAGTTTCTTCATCTCTCTGGGCTCGTCTATACCCTACCCTGCACGTTGGTGCAGTCAAGGAAGAGAGGTAAACGACTGAGATGTTTGGTCGAGGAGTTGCCAGGAAAGTTTAGTGATAAAGTAACATTATATTCAGGCAAGATATCATTGTGGTGAACAAAATGAATGATGTTTATATGCCACATATACAGTATATGAAGAATAATAGTAGACATTGTTAATGAGGAATTGAATTATAACACATACTGAGATATCTCGTATGTTTTTTTTAGTTGTGGTTGTTATACATGAGCCAACTGATGGTGACGGGCTGGGATCTGCCTCGCATTGCTTCACGGCACTTGCCTTGATTCGTTTTAAGGCTTCAAATATTCATTTCTACCCTTAGTAACCGAAATTGGTAATATATTTTTTATATATTCATAGACATAGGCTACTTATGGATAAATTTAGATATATTGATAGTGAAGTAGTTTTAATGTTTGTTGTTAAGTTTGCAATTTGTATCCTTATTCATTTTCTGTACGAATTCGAGAGATTAATTTAAAAATAGTGATATGAATAACGTTGTTGCCTACAATACTACAACACTCCCAACCCAGTTAATAAAATTCAAAGTAGTGATCATCTTTGTCCATTTTTATTCCCTACTACTATATCCGAGTGTGTGGTGACAGTGGTGTCACTGGCAAGAGGCGGCTCAGGTGAAGCATGCTTTGTAAGTGGAGTCGATGAAAATTACGCAACATCTTGATGATTTTGATGGTAGAATAGTTGGTTTGAGGTGATGAATGGAGAGGGCTTGTTAGGAGGTTTTCTACAATACAACAAATTTCCTGGGACCACCACATCTAAGTTTATCCTTAATAGGTTACCACTTGTTTCCCAGCGTCGACACCAATTAAAGTCTCACAGTAGGCTGTAGTTTAAGTTCACAATCTAGTATAATAATAGTTTAGCAAAGTTTTAATTCTATTAGTTGTATAACGACTGGGAAGGTTCATTACTACCGGAAAGGTGTACAGCAGACACAATATTAGGTACAGTTTTATTACGTAGTAGTGCACAACAGGATATATATAAGGTAGTGGCCAAGCACCTGTGTAGAGTCTTCCCGCTTGCCTGGATATGTGTGTTGCTTGGAGAAAGTCTTGGTGTTGCTTGGAGATCAGAATGGAGAGAGTGTTGGTGTAGCGTGGGGTGCGTGGAGCCTTGGCGTGGTGTGGCAAGGTGTGTGGCTAGTGCGGGAGGAGCGAGAGAGAGGAAGGTCCTTCATTGCTGGCTGGAAACGTAGTGGGAGAGTGTTGGCTCCGGCATGATGGGCTAGGCTTGGGTGACGCCTGCGCGCAGACAAACAAGTGAATACGAGGATGCATGAGACAGAGAATGGGAAATTCTGGTGCTTGGATCACTACAGTGGCATAGATACATAGATATTTTTTAATTATAATTTTCATTTTACAATGTACCGGTATTATTGTAATAGTGAATCAATACTTTAATTACTGCTATAGAATATGTATATTATGTTTATATAGTTTGTAGGTATATGAGGAAACCTTTAAAAAAGTGCTTGGAACCATCCAGTAAAAACTGATATCCGAGGCAAAACTCTTTATTTTATTAATCCTATTACAAATTTAGTTCTGGATATCCCTAGTGGAAATAGTAATATCCATAATGAAATGAGTATTGATATAAACGGAAAAACAGTTACTACTAACAAACTTATGTATAAAGAGTATTAATGTGTAAAAACTATTGAATAATAATGCGAGAGCTATCAATCTTGATGTATAGATCTATCAGTTAATAAATATATTTCTAAAAATGTATCAATAAAGCTATGTATCAATTCATGTATAAATCTAATTTTATCTGAAAAAGCTTAAACCAAGTTTGTGGTGGGCTCAGGCCGGGTGTGCAGCGTTGCCAGGTTTCATATAGTCTGACTGCCTCGTAGGGGTTATCGTTTACAATGTTGTAAGCAAAAAGGTTTTTGGTGCTCATTTGGTCCCCAGCCGACCCTTTAATACACCCACTGTCCCTCAGTTCCATCTATTTTTTTTGTGCTTGCTTTCTCGCCTCTTTATCACCTTATTAGATCCCCCCGACTTGGCTTGGCTTCTCCGGATCTCCTTGACTTACAGTTGATACGTTTCAGGACCCTGTGCCTTTGTATGAAAATTCAAGGCTTCTGATTCCTCCTGACCATACCACGAAACAAGTTCTTCCCAAATAGGTGGTGTCTCGTGGCAATATTTGAAAGACTCCTTTATCCATAATATTCTGATTACATCACATGGTCCCTTAAAGACCATGCAATCAGACCGCTTCAATACCTGGACCTACTAAGGCCAGAAACCAACACATCCTTCAACATGCCCAAGTCCTGCAATTAATCTAAACCTTCTTGTATAGCTACTCCCCGATCCCTATTAACTATATTTTACAAATAGTGTAATAAGACCTCTGCTCTCTGGCACATTAAAATCTATGTAACCTTTAATTAACTACAGTAACCATACTTTGATTGGTGGTTGAACCTGCTATCTCACCCAAACACCTGATGATCATGCCTCACCCTCCTCCCACCTCTCTCCTTTCCACCCTTCCTCCCTCTCATAATTCATTTTTTAAATTTATTGCACCATAGCATCAATCAAAAGACAGGCAACAGAACATAAGGGTAGGCGGGACCCATGAAAATCCAATGACCACACACACACACACACTCACGAAAACATAATAGAATTAAACACGAGAATAAAGAAAAATATTTATATTATGACCTACTTGAATCCACCAAAACGAGGGTGGCGTACCAGAAGTTCCTCTAAAGCATGGTGGTTCAGCAGGTGTCGACAAACCACATCAAGCGGCAGGCTCCAGGGTGCATAAAAACACTCTCTAACTGAGTACCTGCATAGGGGGAAATTAGAACCAATTACCGACAGACTTGACACCTCGCTTGTACGAGGTGCACGATGCACGATGATAAGCAGTAGAGATGCCAGTTAACACCAAGTGTACGCCGATGTGCAATAAATAAACCCTTCTCTCTCCTCAATCAGTATATTTCTGTATCAATTATACTTTTTTAATTACGATGTGATCTATACATCTTTGGGAAATAATTTAAATGCTCTTCTCCCTCATTTTAAAGACACGAGGAACATATATATCTGTGTGTGTGTGTGTGTGTATTTAATCTCTCTTCACGCCACTCTTTCTTCTGTCTGTCTGTATCAATTTCATCAATTTAATTACAACGAGTTGTATGCATCCTTAGGAAACAAATTAAATGCTCTTCTCCCTTGTGTCATCACCAGTGTTCCAGTGTGTCAGATGATGCTTGCGGATGTATGAAAGAAGATGAATACCATTAAGATTAATAGAGCCAGAACCATCACCCAAGTCAGAAGGCTGAGCATTAAAATCTTCTATATACACCATACTATGCACTGTTCGAGAAGGAAGAGCCTCATGAGTGAGTCTTGCCGGAGCAGAGTATACATTACATGATTGGAGTACTCCATCCCCAGGGAGGACCTCAGAGAGCTGAAAGGTCATATCAGGATCGGTGAAGGTACGGAGAAGGCGATGTGGCAAGGAGCTATGTATGTAAGTCAGGAGACCATTCCTCCTTACTAGATGAACATATGGCACATAACCTGAGAGGGGAGGAGCTTGTCCAGCAGCGAGCGGCCGTCCTGGAAATGCTTCCTGGAGAAAAATAACACTGGGATGATGACGAAAAACGTATGCCCTTAGTTGAGTGAGCTTAGCATAACTGGTGATACCACATACGTTCCAGGAGATGACATTCAGATGGCAATCACTAGTGAACTCTATGTTTGGAGGTAGAAGTCCGGGGAATAGGGGCAGATTAGCGACCAGGAGAAAAAGATGGACCAGGAGAAGGGACGGACTCGAAAAGCTTCTCAAGGCAAAATGCAACAATATCCATAATTTCGGCAAGGGCTTTGACAGTTGAGATGATGGCCTGCTCATCCTCAACCAAGATGGAGAGTTTGGAGTCATTGGCAGCCTGAGTGTCAACCAGCACATCAATCCTAACTTCAAGGGCAGAGAAACGGTTTTCGAGGGCCGTTCATTGTGCCATGAGGGTAGCGACAGATTTGCGGAAGGTCAGGTCCGGAGGCAAGGCAGGGCTGGTAGGAGCAGCAGACTGGGGAGGTGGTGGTGGCGGTGGTGGAGGCGGAGCAATAGTAGAGCCACGAGCCTGGACCTGACGTCAAGTAAGTACATCCATGCCACACGTTAACCCCTGGCTGAAGGCATCGTGGACACTTCCATCAAGACGTATCCTCAGGAGGTGAAGGCTCAGAGGTGAAGGCAGCAGGACGTGTTGGTTCACCCCTGACAGGACACGTCCTGGAATCATGGTCGGCGGCACACCATGCACACTTCAGTGAGGCGTAACAGTACCGGGAGGTGTGCCCAACTCCACAGCACCTGTAATACCAAGGCTGGTCATTATGAAGTTTCCGCACCTCACACGGTGGAAGACAGGGGAGGAAATCAAAGGAAATCTCAACTGGAGGTGGGTCGGGAAAACTCCAGACAACAACAATATGGCTAATGGGGGAACCATCCTGGAAAAAACGACAGGCAGAGTACACACGGCATGTTTCAGGTCAACATTGACATCAGACAGCCATGCAGTTTTGTTTCCGTAGATGGGCTCCCAGAGAAGAAGAGTTTGCCATAGGCATCTCTCGGGGCAAAAGCAGGAAGGTTAGACGAGGGCTATGAGTAGGTATATAGGGAAGAAACACCAGGGTGAGGCAGAGAAGGTACGTCGTGCACAGCTGAAGCATCCTTCGCAGTCTTGGCAGCTGGACCAAACAGTCCACACTATCGGAAGCCTCTGAGCAATTGAACAAGGCTGTAACGGGTCGCTTGGTAGACGGCTGCAACCCAAGCTGCAGAGTGACCGAGGACATGGGGGAGGGTTGTGCGAGGGCAGCTCAAGCCAGTGATCCTCAACAGGAGACTCGTCATCCTCCGACATGGCCAAATCAGCCTCCAAGCAGGGAGCTGCATCCGAAGCCGCACTCTCCATAAGGCCAGGCAAGGCCTCGATGGGAAGCGAACAACTGAACACACACACACACACGGAACCAAAACAAAACTAAACTCAAGAACACGAGAGAACAGACAAATAACACCACAAAAACAACAACACACAAAGAAGAATGCAGAAACAACACAAACAACAACACAGCACCAATAACTTAGGCAGAACGCCAGGGGAACGTCCACACTCCACCAAGATTGGAGCGAGACTCGTCTCATCATTCATTTCTTCGGTTCTGTATTCTTTATTTTCATTTTCTTCTCTTTTTCATACTTTATTTTATACTTCATGGCCGGGATCCACAAAGCACGTATGCTGGTGTAAACCTTAGATCCCGGCCCATACATATCTCTCTCGGTCATATAATTTATATTTTCTTACATCCTGGTTGCAATATTAATATTACATTACACTGCACGTATTAAAATGTTGACTTTATTTCCACACCTCCTAAGAACTGCAACTGTAGGGTGTGGAGGATGTTGCCGCTCGTGATGCTTTTAATGAATTTATCTTTAGTTAGGTTATAGTATGTATACTTTTGCTTATATTCCTTCAAATTATATAATACACATTAATATTACTTTACTTACCAAATCTAGAACTACGGTACAAGCCAATAGCAATGACAACTTATGCAAGCCATGTTTCCTTATTGCCACATAAAGGCTGATGCATAATAAGTTTCTCTTTATTTGAGATAATAAAATATTTACGTTGATATTGTATTGATATGAGTATAATTATCTGTGATGTCTCTTACGTTATATCACAGAAGTCATGAATCACTGGCAACACAACACACAGGCAACTACACAGCCTGAACTCACCAGAACCTTAGTTGAAGATTTGTCAGATTATATCTGTCAATCTATATATAAATGTAAATATGTTGCAGTATTGTAGAAAACCTCCTAACAAGCCCTCTCCATTCATCACCTCAAACCAACTATTCTACCATCAAAATCATCAAGATGTTGCGTAATTTTCATCGACTCCACTTACAAAGCATGCTTCACCTGAGCCGCCTCTTGCCAGTGACACCACTGTCACCACACACTCGGATATAGTAGTAGGGAATAAAAATGGACAAAGATGATCACTACTTTGAATTTTATTAACTGGGTTGGGAGTGTTGTAGTATTGTAGGCAACAACGTTATTCATATCACTATTTTTAAATTAATCTCTCGAATTCGTACAGAAAATGAATAAGGATACAAATTGCAAACTTAACAACAAACATTAAAACTACTTCACTATCAATATATCTAAATTTATCCATAAGTAGCCTATGTCTATGAATATATAAAAAATATATTACCAATTTCGGTTACTAAGGGTAGAAATGAATATTTGAAGCCTTAAAACGAATCAAGGCAAGTGCCGTGAAGCAATGCGAGGCAGATCCCAGCCCGTCACCATCAGTTGGCTCATGTATAACAACCACAACTAAAAAAAACATACGAGATATCTCAGTATGTGTTATAATTCAATTCCTCATTAACAATGTCTACTATTATTCTTCATATACTGTATATGTGGCATATAAACATCATTCATTTTGTTCACCACAATGATATCTTGCCTGAATATAATGTTACTTTATCACTAAACTTTCCTGGCAACTCCTCGACCAATCATCTCAGTCGTTATATGTTAATCTCTCTTCCTTCACTTCACCAACGTGCAGGGTAGGGTATAGAGGAACCCAGGGGGATAAAAAAAAACTCCCGTCCTCAACTTGTTTCATACATACAACGGGGGACTCGTATGGAAGGTGTCCCATCCTCACTTGCCTCCTGCAAACCAGACTATGTGCAAATTTTGTCAAACTTCAAGCTCTCATGGATTGTCCCTCAACTGACCACTCTAGACCCTCTCACATGTATCGTAACAATTATATGTGACTGTTTTATTAACTAGACCGATGTCATAGAAAATATCCTTGATCTATTTCCCGAGTTTCTTTTCCTCTAGCAATGTCAACTTGCAATTTCCACAGTTAATCTGCATTATAGTTATTATTGGATTTCCTGTATGCCTCTTACTTCCTTATACTATTATTCTTGCTCTTTAATTAGGTATATTATTATTTTATTTGGTATATATGCTAGTCGTTAGGTATATTATTATAGTTTTTGTCCCTGTTTTCCTTTTTCTTATTATTATTACTATTGTTTTCCTTATTTTTCTTGTTATTAATTACACATGATATATCTACCATCAATATCTATTTACATAACCTAACTTCATGGCCTTTAGAGACAACGATCCTCTGATTGTTTATTGGGGCATGTAGGTAAACATCTTGAAAATATGATATATATAATTATAATGAAGGCGAGCAATACGACCTGGGCTACAATTAAATAGATTGGAAAGTAAATAATAACTACTTGGCGGGCCACGACACAAAATGAAATTAATTAACAGGATTCTAATATAAATATATCTATTATACATAATGGACTTGTGATGTTAATAATTTGTCTCGACTGATTGTGAAAAATTAAAGACAGGGAAATACTGTGTGTGTGTGTGTGTGTGTGTGTGTGTTATGACGTTCCCCTCTAATCTCCATTCCTTTCCTTCGCCCTATTTCACCTCTTCCCTTCTCCGTCACCTTTTCCTACCTTCCTTCTATTCTCTCCTTCCCTTAATTCCTTCCTTTCTCTCCCTCACCCCTTCTCTTCTCCATGGATTGCATTCCATTTACTGAGACAGAATAAAAAAGAAAAGAAAAAGAAGGAAGCCGGTATATTCTCGCCTTCCTTAAAAAAATTGGAACAGGTTTAGATTGTGATAGACGCCACCTGTGTGTTTCCGAACCTGAATGTTAAATCTCTTAGCCTCGTCATCAAAAAATCTTGAAATATCATTATCTTTTTTACATGCAGTCATCCTCATTTATTATTCTCACGTCCATATTTATTCTTCTTTCAGTCTCATTTCTAGTTCACCTTCATCTTCATCTTCATTATCACCCTCATTTTTTATCTCCCATTCATTTCCGTCCTCATCTTCACTCTCCCTTCTATTAATTATTAAGTTTAGCTTCATCTTCACTCATTTTTCTATCAATAAGTCACCTTCATTTTCACTTTCATCTTCACTCTCACTTCTCTATCAATAAGTTAACCTTCATTTTCACTTTCATCTTCACTTTAACTTCTATCAATAAGTTCATCTTCACTTTCACTTTCATCTTCACTATCACTTTTCTATCAATAAGTCACCTTCACTTTCACTTTCATCTTCACTCTCACTTCTCTATCAATAAGTTCACCTTCATTTTCACATTAACTTCTATCAATAGGTTCACCTTCATCTTCACTTTCAACTTTACTCTCCCATCTTCACTCTTATTTTCGCTTTAATCATCTTGGCCTCGATTCAAGTTTTTTTTTTTTTTTTCACCCGGCTTCCTGTATTTTATTATATATCAAGATTATTCGACATTTTCTTTCGTAATTGTTAGCACTCAAGGTGGAAGGTAATGACAGAGAGAGAGAGAGAGAGAGAGAGAGAGAGAGAGAGAGAGAGAGAGAGAGAGAGAGAGAGAGACCCACATCACAGCTTGTTTTCCTTCATTTTCCCTTCTCTATCGTCTTACTTCATTCCCTTTTGCACCACTTCTCTTTTCCCTCTCTTCTACCCTTTCTGCCAACTTGCTAGACCTAATTCTTCCTTTTTCCCTTCCCATTTCCCTTACTATACCCTCAAACATTTACCTCTTTCCTTCCTCTTCCTACATTCTTATAACTGCATGCTTCCGTCCCTTCCTTCTTCCTTCCATCCCCTCCCTCAACTTTTACCTCTCTCTCCTTCTAGTCTTTGTATTCAGTCACGAGCCATAATAGCCGAAGTATCATCTGGTCTTAACTCCAGGTCATTTACAGTGAGTCGTGTTGTTGTACAGAGGAGTCGTGAGGGTTCGTGGCCTGGATGGGAGGTGGGAGGGGGATCGGCGAGAAGAAAACGAAAGGGAAGGAGGGAAGGGAAAGAGAACTGAGGGATGGAAGGGAGAGGGAATGGAGGACGGGAAGGGAGAGGGGATGGAGGATGGTAAGAGTGGAGGACGGAGGGAGGGAAAGGAAAGAGAACTGAGGGATGGAAGGGAGAGGGGATGGAGGATGGTAAGAGTGGAGAACTGAGGGAAGGAAGGGAAAGAGGACGGTAAAATCAAAGGGAGCAAGGACGGAGGGAAGAAGTGATAGAGGTGAGTGATGGAGGAATGGATGAATAACAAGGAAAAGGTCTGTGTTTCAGAGTTCAAATCACCATATGCCTATATCAACACCACACCACACACCTCATCACATTACGATATCAAGCTTCCACAACTTACCAAAAAGCTCCATCAGATTACTATAAAAAGCTCCATCAGATTACTAGGCAAAGCTTAGTAGTAACCCAACCATAACAACAAAACATTCACACCAATTTCACACTGTACCCTTTTATACCACCACAGTATTTTTATCAATTCACACTATTACACACCCACACATATTCCACACCACCACATATTGCCTACCTCCATACATTACATGCGCTACACACCCACACAATACACACACCCACACATTACACACACACACAATACACACACACACACATTATAGGCTACACCACCACACATTACACACCCATACATTATACACCACGAGAGGATTTGGTTGCAAACCGGGAGAGCAACTTCTTACTATATATATATATATATATATATATATATATATATATATATATATATATATATATATATATATATATATATATAATCATTATTATGAGAGAGAGATAGAGGGCTTTAGTTTTACCTCTTAACTACAAGCAACTACTACTACCACTATTGTAATTACACTAATAATATTAATATTATTATACTGCTATTGTAGTTACAATAATAAAAATAAAAGTGTTATACTACTATTATTATTATTATTAATAAAAGAATAGGAGGATGAAACCAAATATTTTCGGTAAAGGTACAGAAGTGGACCTTACTGTATAATAGATATTTTACTGTCATTACCCACTATTTCGGACCATTCTAAGACACTTTTCTTCTTTGGTTTTTCTTCCTCAAATGCCCCGTTTCCAAGATAGGGCATATTCAAATGGGGCATTTTGAAATTAGCCTGACCTTACCTGACCTGACCTAACATAACCTAGACCGCATCAGACTACCGGGACCTAACCTGGGCAAACTACCGGGACCTAACCTGGGCAAACTACCGGGAAATAATCGTGATAAAGTACAATAAATGACAGGGGTAAAATACTAGGACCCAGCCGGATCTGGCAACACTGCTGAATTCAGGTCCACTTCTGTACTAATACCATATTTTCTTTATAGTCGAGTACTGCAACGTCTTGCTACTCAGTAAAACACTATTAAATTTATTACAGCTTGATATATTATACTTTCTTTTTCCTGATAATAATATGTATAGTTTACCATGTAGTGTTCGTTTTCCCATTTCTCTCGTTTTCTTTTTCACACACGTCAGTGACGTCAAGAGAAGTTGGTGGGAGTAGTGGGGTTTAGACCATGGAGGTAGAATAGAATATTCTATACCTCCATGGGTTAGACTAATCTGGTTGTAAGCAGACCGTGTATTCTCCCCGTCGTTGGAGGCGGGGGTGTGAAGTGATTTGATAATGCGTGGCCCGTAAAAATTAAAATACTCTCGTTTTCTATACGCGGACAGAAAGATGGTATTTTACTGTAGGTGTGCTGTTTTTATAGCATAATTTCTATACTTATATGTCATTTCTCGTAAGCTTCCACTGAGTACTTTCGATGTCTATACATTTGAAAAAAATTTAGAAACGAAAACGATTCACCTACACTAAGTCCAAGCCCTGAATTTTGACAAGAAAGTAAGGCATTTTAGCCATTGAATGTAGCCCATCATAGACACTACTATTCCGTCCCATATATACCGAGGGCGGCCTCAGTTTGGGGAGTTAAGACGTAACAAGCCCAACCCGATATGAGCGATGAACAGACCTGGTATTCTTGATCTTGCTTGGCTCCACCACTGCTCGCTTCTCGCTAACACATTGTTATTGATGACGATATCATTTATGTACAGCCGGCAGCATAAGTTCGCGTCCATCTCATGTACTTTTAATATTGCTAATATGACTAGATAGTTGCATTCTGAACCAGTTTTTATTCCAACAACATACGTAATTTACCGTATGAGAACTATATCTGTCAATTCTGCATTAAAATTGTATTATAACATCACTATAGTTAATACATACGCCGGTGGAAATGAAGCGAACTTATGCTGCCGACTGTACCATCGATATTCATTTATAGAACCTAACTTGATGGTTATAGCGGCAACGTTCCACTGAATGTTAATTGGGACTCCTACTACAGGTAAATAAAGAACTTCAAAAACGGGCAACTTCATTCAGGTGTTAATAATAATAATAATAATAATAATAATAATAATAATGATAATAATAATAATAATTCTTATTCTTACTATTATTATTATTATTATTATTATTATTATTATTATTATTATTATTATTATTATTATTATCATTATATTTCTGTTGGTTGTGAAAACTAGAAGGATACTTATTTCTCCAAACTATGGTAAAAACATGATCACCTGCTGGTATACATTACATTGTTTGGGACATACTTTAGAGGACTATTTGAATTAATCCTATTGCACATTCAGAGACCACTTTATTTCATAACACATCAAACTATAATATTATTCGTATCCTTGAAGCCAGTGGGATCACTATCACAAAGTGATTCGCATGTGACGTAGTGATAATGATTAGGAAAAGAACGGAAGCGCGTCAAGAAAAAAAAAAAAAAAATAGTGTCTCCTGAGAGAAAACATTCGTCTGAATAGAAAAATGAAATAACTAACTGTTGTCATCTAGTGTGGTAGAGAAGATGCAACCAAGTCCAGGAAAGCTTTACTGTCTCCATCTAATGCGCCACGTGTGAAGCACCTTACATCAAGGCCAAGAGATATATCACCTCGGTTAGCTTCACTCAATAGTCTCCGGGGCCTCAAAGAGTCAGAGGCTACTGAAAGCCTGCAGTCCCGAAGTTGATGGAAAAAAGAAAGAATAAAAACTTGCAACACATGGCCAAACGTGACGAGAAACTGCAGACACCTGACCTCTCTAACAATAATGTCAAGGAGTTCTTTAGGTGAATTAAAGAGTATAAAACAGATTAGGAGCACGTTTGGCCCATGGCGTGATACAAACTGTGTTTTGTGATACTCGGATCAAGAGATACAGAAATCCTTTGTTTCCATTGTTGTTTTGAGTGTGAATTGCACTGTTTGTAATATATCTGTGTACAAAAAACCCTCTTTGTACGTACACCCATGGCTGAAAGTTAATGAGCATGGGATGGTGCCAAGCCACAGCCGATACTGGGCAGAGAGTTGGAACAAGATAAGTTTCCACACACACCCCTCTGACTGTGATAGGTCGCAGCTCAACGAATTGTTAGTAATGTTGTTATGGCACATTTTTTGTTCTTATAATTACAAGAGATACCTGTACTCCTGCTCATGGACTTTAAGCCATGGCTGTACATTACACACCCATATACAGTAATAACTTGTTTTCCACTGGTGTTATGGGTGTGTATTGAACTGTTTATAATGAATCTGTATACAGTAAACACTCTGTACATTTCACACTCATGGACAGATTAATTGATCGATTGATAGATATTAGGCGCCACAACAGCGAGGTCATATAGCGCCAAAAGAAGGTGATAGAGAAGTGAGACAGCAAGCAGGAAGATAACAGAAAGTAAAGAGGGACAATTGAAGAACTGAAAGGGAGTGGCTGGGGCCGAAGGGGCGCCAAATTCCTTATCCTGTAGGAAGACAGTAATATCTTGTTTTCCAGTTGTGTTATGAGTGCGTATTACACTGTTTGTAATGAATCTATGTACAGAAAACCCTTTTTGTACAGTACATTACATTATCATAAACTCAGTGTACAGTCGCGGTCAAATATAATCATCCATATAGGGGTAACTCACGTAAGAGTTTTACAGCTTTCCTCTGTTCCTTAGATGATAAACTTTCCAATAAATAAATTAACTACCATCTTTTAATTTAACACAAGCAGCTACGCACCACTTAAAACAATAACATCATAATTATTATATGAACGTGAAAACATTAGACAGTAAATTGTTTGAGATACCCATATGTGGATGATTATTATTGACCACGACTGTACATTGAGGGCTAACTTACTGTATACGGATTTATAGAAAACGGTATACTACACACTTCTAAACAACAGTAGAAAACGAGGAATTCATGTAGTTAATTAACATTCTGAACCATTCCTCTTTATCACGCAAGATCCTAGAGGTAATATCCCTTGTTCATTTATTAAAGTACTAATATTGGCGTGCCTACAAAAGACATCTATGAATGAAAGCTGAAGTAAGCAATACCCTGTTACGGTATTATTAACAGAAAGGTGTCAACAAATCCTTAAGGCTTACTGAGTTTCTACCAAAGTACGTGGAGAGATTATAATGAACTGATATAAAGTAGAATGGGTAAGGTAAGGTAGGGTAGGGTAAGATATAGAGTAGGGTCGGGTAGGGTAAGATAGGATAGGGTAAGGTATGGTAGGATAGGGTAAGGTAAGGTAAAGTTGGTTAAGGTTGGGTAGACGATAGGAAGGGCAGGGTAGGGTCGTTTGGAGAGAGGACATATTTTAAAAGTGTTTGATTTCAGGTCACTGAGAAAAAATAGCAGGTTGTGTTGTGAAAAGTTGTAAGTTTAGTCATACAGGGATCTTCAAACAGCAACAGACCTAGTGCTCCTTGAGAGGCTGTTTGAGTCTAAGCTACTTGCTAATAATAATAGAGAACAAGGATAGAGGAAAAGGAGAAAAAGGAAGATAATAATAATAACAACACAGAGGACTACAACAACAACAACATTTAATTCCTCCAAAGCTAAGTGTGTGGGATGTCAGTGTGAGAGAGAGAGAGAGAGAGAGAGAGAGAGAGAGAGAGAGAGAGAGAGAGAGAGAGAGAGAGAGAGAGAATACTAAAAACAAACCACTTCTCCCTTCCCATTACTTTCTCCAGATAAATCTAACCAAAAACTGATGACAAACCTTGTAGTGTAGAAAAACTAGTACATAATATTTGGAAAGACTAATCAATAAAAGTTGTTTACAGTAAACTCTTAAAATTATACTCTAGTAACTGTAAGGGAAGTGCTGATTACACGGTAATTTATTACTTAGTAGACCAGACCAGTTCCTAGAGGAGGTGGATCTAGCAAATATTAGGAGCAGGTTTATGTAACTAAGTATATTCTATAAAAAAAAAAAAAATCTATCTTTTTTTTATTTTATTCAAAAGTTCTTCCAATGAAACCATAAGCCTACAGTCAGTGCAGAGCTGGTTTCTGGTCAGTGATTACAATGATACCAAGAAATTGTCTTTATCTTCACTTAATTAAAGAGTTGAATGACACTCGCTGAGTATTTCACTCGAGCATTGTTACTACCAATGTGTAATTCTATGCATTTTCTTTAGAGAAATTTATTTTCCATTTACCTTTTTATATACGTGTACTGGACACCCCGTTTAGACAATATGAAACCCTTATCTACATTAGTTGTTAATGTTTACCCTTCTTGGTATCTATAAAGTAGCGTCCTAGGGTAATTCTATGTTCTATTGCCATCCATTCTTTTAGATAATTTATTAATGCAACCCTATTACGGTAATTATGAGTAACGTACTGGATACTACTATTAATGTAAAGAAAAATGTGAGTAAGATATGAATCATTATGTTATTTATTAGAGTACTTGCATCAATATTTGTGTCTAGTATCACACTTCAAGTTAAGTACTGAAGATGGCAGACGGGAGGCAGACTCTTACTTCAGGGTTAACGAAACTGAAAGTCAATAAGCATGTGGGTGAGTGTACAGCCATAATCAAATATCCTGCAATACTTTCCTTCCATCATAGTAAATATCTTTGTAATAAAGAACAACACATGTATGATTTTGCAGCACCTAATAATAATAATAATTGAGAGGGTTTAGTTGACATAAAGTGTTGCGTGATTGTATTAGATATGATACTGATTTATTTGCACGATGGAAGGAAAGTGTTGCTGGATATATAATTGTGGCTGTACAGTGTTGGTATATCTGGAGCAACTCATTACTCCAAACTATTCCAAGCATCAGATCATCATTTTTTTAAAGCTAGTTTTATTTCCTATTTCCTGTCATACTTTGAAAGCATCAAGGCATTCTAATGAACCAAACGTACTGTATAATACTCCTTTAACATAGAGAGAAGTGTGTCAGTGATGGTTCCCACACGAGCCCTGGAAGGAAAGGTGAGTATAATGGACAGGTCCGTCAGTCATAATAAACATGTTCACCAACCACAGGGAAGGTTGAACAGACCTGTCCAGTCTAGGTCATTCCAGGTCACACCAGATCACTATCTAGACCACATGACCATATGATATCTCGCGTGGTCATTATATATATATATATATATATATATATATATATATATATATTTATATATATCCTTGAGAGAGAGAGAGAGAGAGAGAGAGAGAGAGAGAGAGAGAAAATCCTCTGTTGTCAGTCAGTTCAACAAAAACCTGAGTTATAATGTTACCTCACGATGACTGTAATTGAAGACGTTATACAACTTTGTCCATAATTTACAAGAAGAATGAAGGCATCTGCCAAGGGTATAATACCTTGCCTGGCTGTACACTCCTGGCCACAAGTCTCTTTACCTCTCACATCTATTATTGAACTGCTGTGGAAGAAATATACAGATAATATAATAATTGGCACATTTGCAGCAGCTGATTCCTCCAAACCATTCCATTAAAGTTAGGTGATTATATCTGTTTTCTCACATAGTTTGGATTCATCAGTAGCCTCAAATTTACCATCACTATACAGCACTATACTCCGTTAATTATTCAGTGAGATACAGTCGTGGTCAAATATAATCATCCATATAGGGGTAACTCACGTAAAAGTTTGACAGCTTTCCAGTGTTCCTTAGATGATAAGCTTTCCAATAAATAGGTTAATTACCATCTTTTAATTTACTACAAGCAGCTACACACTACTTAAAACAATAATATCATATGTGAACGTGAAAACATTAGACAGTAAATTGTTTGAGGTACCCATATGTGGATGATTATTATTGACCACGACTGTACATAACCAACAAAAGTCTGGATCAAAGTCGTATTTTTTTTCCTATGAATTTTGCTCTGCGTAATCCACAGAAAAATAATACTAATAATAATAACTTGAGCCAGCGAAGGTAGAATCGCTTTTGGATAATTACTTCTGGCGTCGCTACTGTAAATGTCAATGGGACTTATTTCTCTACAGCAAACGGAGAGTGTTCCTTTAACGTGGTTGTACAGTGTTGGTAAATATGTAGCATTTTATTCCTCCAACCTATTCCAAGCAACAGGCCACCATTCATTTTGTTCATCTGTTCCTGTTTCCTTGGCATATTTGGAGGAATCAAGGCGCTCTAACGTACACTCGTGATACGTAATCCCTGACCAGAGACGAACGGCAGGCACCACACACACACACACACACACACACACACACATAACCTGCATTCGAACTCAGCCTCTATAGGTGTACTGGCTGGGGATATGAACAATACCAGGAGATTCGAAGCTTTCTGCTTCTCACACTCTGGTCAGAAATTATGTATCACGAGTGTACTAAAAGAATTATAACTCTGTAATTCATAAAGCGGTTCATTTCTTAATTTTGGGTGAATTGAAGGGCTGCTCATTCCTCCAACCAGAAAACACACCACCTCACTATGTCTGAGAATGGGATCTGCTTACTTACATTGTTTAGAGAAATCTTTAGCTTCGTATTCACTCCAAATAAAATGGCCCCCTTAATTAAGTTGTCTAGTGTTAACCAGAGACAGACAGACAAACATGCAGAAACGCAGATACAAGGAGATATACATATATAGATAGTAAGAGCAGGCAGGCAGACATACATATAGACAGACAGACATATAGAGAGACAGACACAAGGAGAGAAACATACAGACAGAGAGTAAAAGCAGGCAGACAGACAAATAGACAAATAGAGAGACAGACACAAGGAGATAAACATACAGACAGCTAGTTAAAGTAAGCAAACAGACAGACAGATATACACACAGAAAGACATACAATCAGAGAGAGAGAGAGAGAGAGTATTAAAAAATTTAGGACTGGAGAGGGAGGAGAGGGGAGAGGAAAATTGGCTGCTCATACTGCTGGGAGAATGGAAGAAGAGGTAAAGATGGTTTGTGTGTGTGTGTGTGTGTGTTGGGAAAAAGGGACGGATAGAAAGAGAGAGACAAAGATAAGGAGCTCGACACACAGAAACACAGAGATCTGGAGTACATACATTTATACAAACATACATACACAGGTAATGGACAGTCAGACATTCATGCACACACATACAAAAAAATACACATGCAGACAGACAGACAGACACACACACACACAAATGCACTCACTCACAGACGGTGCGAGAGAAGGACGGCGGACGGATGGTAGGGATGGGATTTGGGTTGGGGGATAGGAGTAGGAATGGGGGTGGGAGGGTCGGAGTGGGTGGTGTCGACTCGGGTATATAACAGAAAGCTCGGCACCCTGACTGACACAATCGTTTCCCTCCCTCCGATACGACCCAAACAAGCAAGCGTCTCCAAATATGAAACAATCGGTAAGAGTGTTGTTGGTCTGGGTTTGTGTGTATGTGTGTGTATGTATGAATGTGTGTCTGTTCGTGTGTTGTACATGTGTGTGTCTGTGTCTCTGCTGCCCCGTAGTCTATGTCTCTCTGTCTATTTTGTCTGTATTATTTTGAATATGTGTATGTATGAATGTGTGTCTGTTCGTGTGTTGTACATGTATGTATGCTTGTACTCTAGATGTCTGTGTCTCTGTCTCCTGATCTACAACACCTTCCGTCTGTGTGTCTTACTTCCCAAGCACTGTCTTCCTCCAACAAGTGCAATCGTCTCTAAAATTTATGTTCATCCTTCTATTCCCTTTACCTTTCAATATTTAATAACACTGTACATCAAATACATTTTGTTATCAAAATAATTCATCGTACTATATTCCCTTCGTTTTTACCTTTCCTTTCTTATATTCCTTCTACTTTTCAATAATCAATACCACTGTAAACCGGATGCATTTCCTCTTCCTTCTATTCCCTCAACCTTTTAATAATCATACGATACATTTTCTATTACTTCTATTCTCTCTTCCAATCAGCAATCAATAATCCTGAAGATCGGAGATATCGGATACGGTGGGTTTGGAAAATGTGTCACCACTGTTTGCTTACTCGTTGTAATACGTATAGTAAATGGGGCAGCAATATGTTTGTTTTCATATAGTAATAGTAAATTAATAAACAGAATTCATTCCTACTATATCCACCCTAAGGACATTATAAAAACAATGGTGCCACATTTTACCAAATCCACCGGACATTGTACTCGCTACTAGTGGAGGAAACTGTACTATGATTGTACTTGTTGTGTGGTGCAGGTTATGGTGTTGTGTGTCGTGGTGGCAATCGCTGCCTCGGCCAAGCTTCCCTCCACTTCCTATGGGGCTCCTGGCAGGGGTAGCAGCTTCTCTGGTTCTTCTGGAGGATTCACAGGAGGATCAGGAGTAAGCCATTCCGGAACAGGCTTTGGAGGACAGGCTGGCAGTTTGGGAGGTCACTCTGGAGGTGAGTTTGGAGGCTCTACATCTGGAACCTCAGGAAGATTCAATGGCTTCGGAGGACAATCCGGTGGAGATTTTGGAAGTGCATCAACTGGAGGTTTTGTTAGCTCCCCTTCGGGTGGCTTTGTTGGTGCTGCCAGTGGAGCTTCTTTTGGTAGCAGCTACAGGCCCTCAGGACCCGTGGTGCCCATCCTGGTGGACGAGCGCCAGGGGCCTGATGCTCTCGGCAACTATAACTTTAACTTCGAGACCGGTGATGGCATCAGTCGTCAGGAGCAGGGGGCCCCTCAAGGTCCCACTGGAGCTGTGGCTTCCCAGGGAGAATGGTCGTGAGTATTACTTGTCCCCAGTGGTCTGCTTATTATACTATATCCTCACATGTAACAGCATCACATCCCTCCACATCACCACTTACATCTCCCTACATCATCCACTTCTTCCCTTCTCTCACAGCTTTACCTTCCCTGACGGAACTCCTGCCGTCTTCAGTTTCGTGGCTGATGAGAATGGGTACAAGGTAGTGTCGGACCTGCTGCCCACCCCTCACCCACTCCCTGCCCACGCCATCGCACAGATTGAGTTCGCCCGCCAGCAGGAGGCTGCTGGCGCTGCCTCCGGAGGAAGGGGCTCTTATGGTGTTGGCTCAGGCTCTGGTACTAATGGTTTCAGTGGCTCATCTGCTGGAGGCTTCAATGGCTCTCGTGGAAGCTCCTCAGTTGGAGGCTTCGGTACTTCTTCTGGAGGCTTCGGTGGCTCCCACGGTAGTGCTTCCACTGGAGGCTTCGGTGCTTCCACTGGAGGCTTCGGTGCTTCCACTGGAGGCTTCGGTGCTTCCACTGGAGGCTTCGGTGCTTCCACTGGAGGCTTCGGTGGATCTTCCACAGGATTTGGAGGATCCCAAGGAGGTTTTGGGAGTTCCTCTGTACCAGTTCCCAGTAGAACCTACGGTGCTCCATGAGTCTCACCCAGAGCATGCAGCACCTTCACTTCACCACCTACAGGTCACACACACACACACACACACACACACACACACGTACTTAAATTCCTCCCAGAGCTCCTAACACAATACCAAGCAATATTCATGCCAAGCCGATGACTTTTCATGTATATGACCCAATTCACAACACCTTACAAAGTGGTGTATTATATGACCACATCCTCCTACGTCCTCTGGTCAAAGAATTTTTTATTCAGACAATAAAAGACATGCACTGGTTTGAAAGGAATACATTTGTTCAAAGGTTTGAGTACAAAGGAAATAATTAAATTACTTGTGTGACAGGTCCTCATGACTTCAATATGAAAGGGGTAGTACAGTGCTGGTAAACTGGAACAATTGATTCCTCCATACTATTCCAAGCAACAGGTCACCATTAGTTTTGTTAATCTGGTCCTGTTTCCTATCATACTTTGGAGGAATTTAGGCACTCCAATGTACCAAAAGTATACTATCCCTTTAACCTGACCGCAACTCAGCACTCTTTCCTCTTGATAATAAATACATTTATTACTCTTAGGGTTGTAGGCAAGAACATCGATGGTGTTCGTGATGGTGTGGTACGGGTACGATGACTCCATAGATAAACAACAAACTCGTACCGGTACTTGGTAATCGTCCACACCACGGATATTTTTGTCTATGACAGTTAATGTCTACAATATAAATAAAGATACGATGCTAAGAACACAACCCAGCATTTTATTTTCCCAATAACACAGAATTTTTAACCCACATACTCCTTGAAGCCAAGTCATGGTTCTCGATACGAATTTTATCTTTGTGATGATGATTGTGTCGTGATTTGTCATCTGATACTGCGATCGTTGTATATATGTATATGTTACACTCACAAATAGAATTTTGCAAGGGGAGTAACTCGACGGAATATTGGAGACCTACAGTATATTGTAGCTCTGTCACAAAACAGATCCCTTTTTAGTTACATTAAGGCAATTTGATTCTATGATAGAATGAAGGAATCAGAAGTCCTGCAGTTAAATAAAAAGAAGCTCTCCCCTTAAAATACACGAAACTTATCCGGTTTTGATACTCAACTGCATTAATTAAGTGGATCATACAATGTTGGCAAATCTGGAGAAATTGAATCCTCGAATGTATTCCGAGCAACAGACCACTATTATTTTTGTGAATCTGGTCCTGTTTCCTAGTAAAAATTTGGAGGAATGAAGGCTCCCTAATGTATGTACAGTACGTGCCAAAGGTATACTTTCCCCTCAACTCAACAACAAAGTAAGAAGAGTCTGGGTTCCATAAACCTTGGGAGGCTTTCGTCTCTTCACAAGGAATGACAATTTCTGGGCCTTATTCACAGAAGTAAAGTTGTTCCAAAATATTAGTTTCGCTCGTAAAAATTATTTCATGACTAAGACTAGGACCCGATGCATGCCTTAGGTTGGTTGTGGAAGGAGGCCGTAGACTTCATGTTACTTCACACTGCAAATTCTCAGGTGGATATTGAGGTGAGTGTGAATATTATATATACGGTACTGTTGAATTAAAATCACTACTAACCTTCTTAATAAAAGGAGTGTGATGGTACTGGATCTTCTATTTCCCCCACTCTAGACATAGGTTTCATGAAGCCTGTTACGGGGCCCAAGTCATCTACACACACACAAACACGTCACGACTTCCCAACACTGAGAGAGGGATGTGAGGTTATATCCCAATACTGTGGCTGTTATGGATGCATACTACAGTTAATGTTGTGATTGATGAAATAACTCCATAAGACTGTACTGTTTGTTTAAATAAGATTATGATTTTGTAATGATGTGTGTTTTCAGAACGAAGTGAATCGCTACGTAACCTGGCCGGGATAGGCTCTTGCCTAGAAGATTGGTGACCTTAAATTCATGGAACTAAAGACACGTGCGATGGCTGAGATGGGAGCCTCGTATGACATTAAACAGTTCCATGAGGTGGTGTTGGTGAGTGTGGGACCACTAGACCTGGTATATAGAGGATGAAGTTGATGCCTGGATTAATTCTGTCATTTAACTATTATTATTGTTGTTAAGAGTCTTGCCTAAATGTTTCTTACATTCATTAACATAATCATGGCATGTTTATCACACGAATAACACTTACCATTTCAAGTAAATAATAATACCATAACTTTCTTTAATTTGAAAAAAAATAATAATGAGGTAAATACCTTTTAATTGCTAAACTATACATGATGGGTAGGGGAGGCGGTGGCAAAGTGGATAAAGTGACGGACTGCGAATGGCAAGGGCCCTGGTTCGAGTCCACGAGTAAACGTCTGGGATTTTTCCGAGGTGATCTGATGGGTCCAGCTGTTCGTCAACTACCCTGGCTACGCCGACACGTCAAGAAAATACCCCCTTACATCTTCGTCAACTCACAACATAGAAAATGCCAGACCATATTCCAAGATGCTGTGAGTGACGGTGTAGCTGTCCTCTCCTGATAGTGACGTGTATAAATAAGGTGTCGTCATCTAGTGGGACAGAAGAGAAGCTACTAACATCACCACGAAGCTCCACTGTCTCATCTAGTGCGACACCCAATAATCTTCGGGGCCTCGCAAGAGTCACGGGCTACTGACAGCCTATGGTCCCGAGGTTGAGGTATTGAAAAAAAAAAAATAATAATAATAATAACAATTATTTCCGAGGTTGAATTTTATATAGTGTGAAATACAATAACTTTTTTTTTTTTTTTTTTTTTTTTTTTATTAATTGCGCCGTAGCGTCAATCAACAGGCAGCCAACAATACATACGGGTAGGAGGGACCCAAGAGAGTCCAATGACTACAACCACACATACACACGCACACACACACACACACACACACACATCACGAAAACATAACAGAATGAAGCACAAGCAAACAGACAAATATTTACATTATGACCTACTTAAATCCACCAAAACGAGGGTAGCGTATCAGAAGTTCCTCCAGAACCTGATGGTTCAGCAGGTGTCGACAAACCACATCAAGTGGCAGGCCCCGGGGCAGCAAGTGTCAGACAGTGGGGCAGGCCAGGCAATAGTGCTCTATAGTGTTAGCACGAGGCGCTCGACACAAGCGACACTCAGTGAAGGGAGGCTCAACCTGCATCCCAGCAACCTGCCATGGTGGACGGCAGCCAAGCCTCAAACGAGCAGAGACTACATTGTGCCTCCGAACCATGAGGCCTCGACGACGGTAGGAATATTTGTGACGACAGAGAGACTCGAAATGGGTGATGGAGATGCTGAAGGGCCTCTCTGCATCCCTGCGTCGCCGTACAGGGAGGAGAGCGGCGGAGCGAACTCTAGAAAGGTAACATGTCAGGGAGAGAGGACGTCCAACACCACAAGGAGGCAGATGGCAGGCTTCCTTTGCGAGTCTGTCAACTGTACCATTGTGACGTAAACCTACATGGGACGGCACCCATAAAATTTTGACAGTCAAGTTACGATGACGCAATAAGGCCAAAAACGATAAAATCTGCTGAATAACAGTAGAGTGTGTGGGCTGAACACTAGAGAGGGAATGAAGGGCAGGATTGGAGTCACAAAAAATGGCAGCATTCACTCCACGTTGACAAACAAGACTAACAGCATACAGAATGGCATACAGTTTATACAATGTTGAGCTAGAGTGGTTACAGAGACGATGGCCAACCCAGCCCCCTAGAGGTGACTCCATGTCAGGTGAGAAAACGGGACAACCTGCTGTACCATTCGCTTGTAATGAGCCATCAGTGTAGAGGCAGTATGGATCTGTGATGGAGGACGTCACTGTTTCTATGTGTTCCAGAGCCAATTGCCGCTGTAGAGAAGGCAGTTCAGACTTGGAAGTAGGTGTGAAGCTCACATCAGGTGATGGTAGCATCCATGGAGGGGGCCCTGGGGGGACGTCTGCCACCATTATATCTATATTAAGACTATGGAGCATAGAGGAAACAGACCTTATAAGAGTACGTCCAGCAGGCAGTATGGGAGGGACCGGGTAACTGTCTGAGAGAAGTCCTGACTAACTGAGAGTAATGGGGTGAACGATGTGGGAAATGGAGGCACTTGACAGTGAAGCAAGTAACACTAGAATAAATTCTCACCACTAATGGGGGAAGACGCAACTCACGCTGCATGTTCACTATCCTGGTCGACATTGGACAACCGAAAATTATTCTCATTGCTCTATTCTGAAATTTTTCTAAAGTTTCAAGAGTAGCCCTGGTAAGTTGAATCAGAGCAGGGGAGAGGTAATCAACAACTGAACGGATAAAAGCAATATAGATGGTCCTGGCTACTGGGATGGAGATGCCCGAGGAGTTGTTAGATAGCCATTGAAGTAGTGTAAATCGGCGCTGGAGACGACCCAATAAGTCCTGGACAATGGGATGGTCTTGAGGTCTGGCAGGGACAATCGGCAAAATATTGACTGGCGCGCCCAGGTATCGGTACTGGGAACACATGGGAATGACAGTCCCTCCAATGGTGAACACTGGCCGAGCTTGAGGAAGGCGGCAGGTGAATATTCTGCTCTTATCTGGGGAGACAATATTGCCACAGTGAGAGGAGGCCACAGAGAAGGAGTCAAGAAACCGTTGGAGATTCCTTGGTGAGGTAGAATGAACACAGATATCATCAGCATAGCACGTAATTGTAGTTCCAGGAATATCAGGGAGAGAAGTGAGCAGCCGATGCATCAGAATATTAAATAACAATGGGCTGAGAACACCCCCTTGAGGCGTACCAAGATGAAAAACTGCGCAAAGGACTGAGTGCACCACTGAAAAACACACGGGAGGTCCTGTTACTCAGGTAGCCCCGAATCCACCGTACTAGATTACCATTTAACCCAAAGTCAACCAGTTGATCCAAAATGACGTCTCTATTAGCAACATCGAAGGCACTTCGAAGGTTAATGAAGGCCACCACACTGTCCCTGGAAAAGCGAGAGTACAGGTCGACTAGGCAGTGGTGTGTGCTCCTCTGGGGAAGGAAACCAAATAGCCATGGAGAAAGGCGATCCTGCAGTCTGTACATGAGACCATTGAGTTAGATTCTCTCCATAACCTTACAAAAATAGGAAGTAAGGGAAATAGGCCTGAACTTCGCAGTGCTGTGCTTAGGGATGGGTATTATTGTGCTGCTGGTCCAGGCTCGTGGTACAAAACCGTCACGAAGACAAAGATTGTACAGTCGAAGTAGAGGGTTCTCAGGAACTTGTTGAAGTAGGCGCAGCACAGCATAATTAATACCATCATCACCAGGGGAAGAAGCTCTACCCCGAGAGAGAGCACGACGCAACTCCTCCTCAGTTATCTCCTCTGCATCATCGTCATCATCTTGCAACAGAGCAGACATTAGACGTAGCCGATGGACAGCAGCACAGGAAGCGAGTGCATCTTGTACGTGGATGGGTAGACTGGCTGAGGTAGATTGTTCTGACCAGGACTCGACAAGTTGTTGGGCATAGTCGGCAGGAGTGTGATGACGAGCAGTGGCCGATGTCTTCTTAACAACCCGATGGATGAGGTGCCACATAGAAGCCACACTTGTTTGCTGGTTGATGCTGTCCATGAACCGCTGCCAAGACTCTGTGTGAACACACTCCTGCAGGGTAACTAAAGCGTCCCTAGACATCTGGTAACGATGGAGCAGGTCAGGGGTTGGGTTGGCTTGAAACAATAGGCCATCACGTTCAGCCTCCTCTTTTGCCTCCTGTATACGTGCATCCAGCGTCCAGGAGTGGGCAGTATGGCGATGCTGGAGGTGTGGCCGGGAGACGTATAGCCTATAAAAGTCATGAGTAGCAGATACAAGATCAGAGTACAACTGTTCAGCTGATGATATGTCAAATGTAGGGAATACATGGGCCATGAATAAGATGTAAGTCGGGCAATATTTACGGGGCACAGCAATACGCAAACGAGTGGCTGAAGCACTTGACCCAGCAGGTAGAGAATAATGAAACCGAAGAGCGATGTGATCAGAGACTAAGTCTGGCACGGAGGAGCACAGGACCTGAGATGCTATCAGGCCAGACGAGAGGATGTAATCCAGAGTACCTCCCCGGCAATGAGTGGCATCTCCAGAGTCCCAGTGTGTCAGATGATGCTTGTGGATGTATGAAAGGAGACGAACACCATTACGATTAACAGAGCCAGAACCATCACCCAAATCAGAATGCCGAGCATTAAAATCTCCCATATACACCATACCATGCACTGTTGGAGAAGGAAGAGCCTCAAGAGTGAGTCTAGCTGGGGCAGAATAGACATTACATAATTAGAGTAATCTATTCCCAGGTAGAACCTCAAATAGCTGAAAGGTCATGTCAGGATCAGTGGTTGTACAGAGAAGGCGATGTGGCAATGAGCTATGTATGTAAGTCAGGAGACCATTCCTTACCAGATGAACATATAGCACATAACCAGAGAGGGGAGCAGCTTGCCCAACAGCGAGTGGCCGTCCTGGAAATGCTTCCTGGAGAAAAATAATGCTGGGATGATGACGAAAAATATAAGCCTTGAGTTGAGTGAGCTTAGCATAACTGGTGATTCCACATACATTCCAGGAGATGACATCCAGCCGGCAATCACTAGCAAACTCTGTATTTGGAGCTAGAAGTCCTGTGAGTGGGGGCAGATGAGCGACCAGGAGAAGAAGATGGACCAGGAAAAGGGACTGACTCAAAAAGCTTTTCAAGGCGAGATGCAACAGTATCCATCTTTTCGGTAAGGGTAGTGACAGTTGAGATGATGGCCTGCTGAGCCTCGACCAAGGTGGAGAGCCTGGAGTCATTAGCAGCCTGAAGTCATTAGCAGCCTGAGCGGCAACCAGCCCATCAATCCTGGCTTAAAGGGCAGAAAAGCGGTTCTCAAGAGCCGTACATCGTGCGGAGGGGCAGGTCCAGAGCCGAGGCAGGGCTGGTAGGAGGAGCAGACTGGGGAGGTTGTGGTGGCGGTGGTGGAGGCGGAGCAATAGTAGAGACACGAGCCTGGACCTGACGTCGAGTACATTCATGCCACACGTTAACCACTGGCTGAAGGCATCGTGGACACTTCCATCGAGATGTATCCTCAGGAGGTGATGGCTCAGAGGTGGAGGCAGCAGGACGTGATGGTTCACCCCTGACAGGACATGTCTTGGAATCATGGTTGGCGGCACACCATGCACACTTCGGCCTGGCAGAACAGTACCAGGAGATATGCCCAACTCCCCAGCACCTGTAGCACCAAGGCTGGTCATTATGAAGTTTCCTCACCTCACACGGTGGAAGACAGGGGAGGAAATCAAAGGAAATCTCATTTGGAGGTGAATCGGGTTGACTCCAGACAACAACAATACGGCTAATGGGGGAACCATCTTGGAAAAAACGATGGGCAGAGTACACACCAGGGTATCCCTTGGCAAGTTTCGGGTCAACATCAATAGGAAAACGGGTGAGGATGTAGCTGGGGAACTTACGAGGCCTGTCGGGTGAGTCTTCAAGAGTGAGAGTCAGAGACAAAATTTCACCAGCCTTCACTCTATCAATGATGTCCTGACGCTTCCTAGAGATGTAGACAAACCGGGAGGTGACAGCAGCCATCTTCACTTCAGCCAGTTCACGCTGCAGCTGGAAGGCCCTATTGACATCAGACAACCAACGCAACTTTGTGTCCGTAGATGGGTTCCCAGAGAAGGAGAGCTTGACATAGGCATTTCTTGGGGCAAAAGCAGGAAGGTTGGACGAGGGCAAGGAGTTAGTATACAAAGAAGAAACACCAGGGTGAGGCAGAGAAGGTATGTCATGCACAGCTGAAGCACCCTTGGCAGTCTTGGCAGCTGGAGGCAAACAATCCACACCATCGGTATCCTGCAAGGAGTCGGACGAGACATCAACGGGTCGCTTGGTAGAGGTTGAGGACGTTGAAGGCTGAAACCTGAGCTGCGGAGTGACCGAGGAGAGGGGGGGAGGGTTGCGAGAAGGCAGCTCAGGCCAGTGATCCTCGATAGGAGACTTATCCTCTTCTGACATGGCCAAGTCGGCCTCCAGGCAGGAAGCCACATCCGAATCCGCGCTCTCCATCTGGCCAAGCAAGGCCTAGATGGGAAGCAAACAACAACACGAACAACTAAACACTCAATCAGCCAGGGACACACACACATACAGACAATCACAACAAATCTATACACAGAACCACAACAGGCAAACAACACCAGCAACACCACAGAAACAACAACACACAAACAAAAACTCACAAATAATACAAAAAATACACAAACAAGAGCTCCAAAACAACACAAACGAGAATGGAGGCAGAGCGACACGAGTACGTCCTCACTCCACTAGTTCTGGAGCGAGACTGGAGGGGTGGGTGAGGCAGTGTTTATAATTCTGTTTAGAATGCCTTTTAATCATAAATATTATGTTTCAGTTTCTGGCCTTGTATTTTCTTAGGTTGATAATTCTGGTCATTTGTAAAAGATCTTTCTGTATGGATCGTGAGAATGATGCCATAGTAAAAACTGGGTCACGACTGAAAAAGTTTGAAGAACCCTGCTTTATACTATTGGTGATTCGATACCGTTCACAGTGTATGCTTCATTCATTCCTCCTGACACACGTCTTCTCTACCTGATCATTCGTTACCCTCGCACATTACCTCCTATATAGCTCTGCCCACATTTCTCTCCTCTTCTCCCACTAACATCCCCCCTCCCTCCAACTGCAACTGTTGCCAGATCCGACGAGGCCCAAACCAAGTCGCTTGTGGAAGAAGTGTGGACCCTTGATCTGTCCGGAGGCGTCGGCTAAAGCGCAGGAGAGGAGATTACAGTGGTTCGGGCATGTGAAGAGGAGAGAGGAAGACTACGTGGGAGTGAGAGTGATGGAGATGGACGTGCAGGGCAGACATAGGCGAGGGAGACCTAAGCTACGGTGGAAGGACCGACTGAAGGGGGATCTCAGGGAGAGACAGCTGAGGGAGGAGCAAGTGAGGGACCGGAACCAGTGGAGACGACTAGTGAAGAGATGCGACCCCATATGAAAATGGGAAACGCCAACAGATGAAGAAGAAGAAGACATCAATATCAAGACAATTAATTATTATTCCTAAGTGCTGTAGAATTTTCACTACTTAAATTAAACGAATTCAAAAGGATATTCAATATTATCACTCATATTTCTTATCTTGGTACAATAGATGTACGCTGAGTAGACCAATTGTTATTTGAACTTAATTTCTCACGACATGAGTACCTATCTCACCACAAGCCTATGACACCCGCCTCACCCAGCTGTGGTATTCTCAGCTCCATGTCTGGGAAACCCGGCAAGAGTTTCATTATCATCAAAGAGATACAGTACATTAGTACCTTTAGTAGAGCAGTGTTGTATTGTATTGTAGGTTTGCCTCGCGATGGGTACCACCTTGTTCTCCATCCTCACGGGTTTGTAGTCTGGCATGTGACCAGAAAACTATCTCACTAGTTGGATTCAGTTGTTACGGAAAGGAATAATGGAATTTCTGAGCAAAATGAATGTGTTTTTGGTAGTTGCTACGTCCACATGTTTCCAGTAAAATATGTACGGTAGTGTCTTGAAACCTGGAAAAATAGGAGAAAACCTTCGTGCTTGCTATCACCCCCTTTCCTTATATTCCTTCGTACTTGCTGCCCCTTCTCTTTGTTTCCTTCTGCCTGGTGGAATGTACAGTACAAGATCTTTTTGTTCAAGTATAGTCTTTTGTCCCTTTTCCATTCATTACATATACAATATTAGTTATTATTTCTACCATTTAATATGCACCTTATTCAAGAGAGGCAACACAAACCCTGTGTTTGCCATAACTGCATATTTTTATTTTGTTAAACTGATTGTATATTCACTGAATCACTTTGCCAGGGATACTATTTCATTATTACCTCCTTTAATGTGTAAGGGTTAACTGTTGTTTTGTGTTATTGACAGTGTGTGTGTCTGTGTTGACACTGTGTGTCGTCCTGGTGCCTGGTAGTGCCTCAGATGCCAAACTCTCCCCTGAACTGCAGCAGCTGGTCGATGATTACTTCAACTGGCGGCTTCAGGACATGCCACAGTTCGCTACCTTTGTAAGTATAATTGTCAAGGGATGAAGCTGGTACGACATACCTGTTGCTGTACCGTAATTACCATTTCTCGGTAAAATTGAGAAAACACTGTCATTGATCATTACCGTATTATGTCGTTGATTATGATGTCATGAACGGGAGAAAAGGTTAAGCCCTCTTGCCAAAAAATCCTGATAATAAGACAATAAAACGAGACAGCAGGGAATATTTTTTTGTGATGGCATGAAAATAATATATGACAATGAGACTTCATACTAACTTCTCAGTTGTGATGAGACATTTGTTGTATAGATGATAATATTATCATATATTGACCAATTTGTTGTTATGTTGTCTTGCTGTGACCAGGTCGGTATCCATGACTATGATGACCTTTGGGACGACATGTCACTACCAGCCTACCAAAGCCGCTACAACAAGAGTCAAGAGTTTCTGGTTCAGGCGGAGGCGTTGGAACCGAACCTCAGCCTGCACTCAGACCTCACTAACCTCAGGGTTCTCAAGGATGATCTTCTCACCTACATCGAGGGATATCCATTCCAGGGGTTGGTGTTGTAATGTAGCATCTATACCACTTCACAAATAATGTTCACAGGAGGATTTGGTTCAGTTACATGAGGATATCTTTATCTATTTATATTTGTATTTTCAAATACATATTAATTCGTGTGTATTCACAAATGTTATATCAAGTTGAAGATTCAAGGCATTATATGAAATATATATTAAGTAAAATGTTTCCCTTATATTAATAGCTTACTTCAAGCAACTCTTTCCTTCTTGTTGTAGTTGTACTGATGATAGCTTGAAACTCTGCATGTCTTTTATTTTTATTGTGTGTTAAGCAGTAATTTGTGGTTTTACTAACTTAATAACTTTGTCCCCTAAAAAGTCACATCAAAGGGATGAGTCATGTAGTAAGAATATTAGAGGTTAACGAGTCCTTCAAATATTACCAAGAATCACCACCTATATTAAAAAATCTTGTTTCGTGGCGTAGTCAGGAGGAATTTGAAGCTTCCAATTCTCGTAGACGATCAGAGGGTCCTTAACAAAGCCAACCATACCATCAGTTTCCTGGTACCACTGAACTACATGGAAGGACCTCACGTGGACCTGACACACATCATATCGTGGATGGTGTTCGAGACTCCTCAAGATTACGAGAAATTGCTATCTCGTTATGGTCGTCTGCCCGAGCAGCTGGTACAGATACAAGCTCTGATGGAAGAAGGAGAGGCCGTGGGATTTCTTAATCATGCTATATCTATGGTGTGTCACAGATGATGTTGTATAAGTCAAGTTACCATATTATTGTTGGTGTATTAACTTTTGTAGATAATTCATGGATATGACACCTACTGATGCATGTATTTATTTTAACTGATTTTATCCCTACCCTGCATTCTTTTATGTGAGAAAGAAGATATGAGACATCTAGAGAGAGAAATTTAGGTGAATCTTAAGGAAAAACTATGATACAATAAAAATCATATGAAATCTGGAAGGCGTGATCCACAAATCACCAGCTGACGGAAAGTAGTTTTAGCCTCAGTAGTTTTACATTATTACTGCTGCTTTGTCTGAGATCTTTACAAAAAAAAACAATTTCTTACTTGGATATCATTTTTTCATATTCACTCCTCTGTTCCAAGATGCTTCTTTTAACTTCTGCATGCCATCAAGAATGAAAAATTTTCCTACTGTCGGTAATGAAATAAGTTTTTACACTTACTATATGTTTAGCCCTACAGCCCTACAGATATTCATTGCATGTTCGTGTTATACTTGTTGGTTTTCAGAATGGTGTAGTGGCTGGTCTGGATGGGTTTGTTGTGAGTGTGGCTGAGGACTCCCCTCTGTGGTCACCACTCACTACCTTCCCAGACAACTTCACTCAGGAACAGATCACAGACTTCCAGACTCGTGGTGCTGCCATCATCACTGGTCAGGTCAGATCATACCATATCAAGTCAAGTCGTTAAGCCATATGAGGCTAATTAAAACAAGGTTAAGTCATACCATGCCTAGTCCAGTCAAGTCTGATAAGGTCAGATCAAGCATAAGCAGGTCAAGTTTGAGTGAGTCATGAGGTCAGGTCAAGTGACGTATTATGACAATTTGTCGTTGAATTTCATTTCCTTAGCAGCTGTTGTGTTGACAATTACTTTGTACTGAGAATCTTCGTACTATAAAATATACAATAGATTGCGTCACCATACTCAACACCCACTCCTAACTACATCATTATTTTGTCCTTGCATTGCATAGCCTTAGATACACTACGTTACTTATAAAATATGATTGTGTTGGTGTACTGTAGGTATCTCACCCACATCAAACTACAATATTTGTTTTGGACAGTAACTAACTTTGGATACAATAACTTACTCAATAATATGATTGTGTTGATGAATTGCAGATAACCCACCCACTCCAGACTACAAATAACTTTGGATACACTACTTTACTAATAAAATGTGATTGTGTTGGTGTACTACAGGTATCCCCGGCCTATCAGCAACTCCGTGATTATGTGTCCTCCTACACCACACGTCCTGACATTGCCATCACCAGCCTCCCCAACGGTGCAGCCATCTATAGGCAGCTCCTCAGGTTACCCTTATCACTTGTGGATATATTATTCTTAAAGCTTAGAACAATGTAAAGCTCATAATATATATTCAGACAAGTTTAGACAGTCGGTTGCAACGTGTGTGTGTGTGTGTGTGTGTGTGTGTGTGTGTGTGTGTGTGTAAAACTCTTTATTTTGTACCCCATCAGGTTTCACACGTCCACTTCCCTGACACCTGAGGAGATCCATCAAATTGGTCTGGACGAAGTGACCCGCATTGAGGGGGAGATGGCAAAGGTATAGTATATAATAATTTATTGTTATGTTCGTATATTATATAATAGTATGTGGGTTGATATAGTACCGTATATATTTTTATTATGTCACCCACGTTCCTTCCTCCTTTCACTCACCTGTCCTCCATTTTGCGCGAGCGTACGTGTGCGTTTGTGTGTGTGTGTGTGTACTGTTGCCAACTTTAGTAGATTCCAGCATGTTTACCCCAGTTTCCATATATATAATACTTTTTTAGCGTGGCGAATATGTACAGTCACTCATAAAAGTAAAGACACCCCCAGGCAAGACACCTTTTAAGTGGTGTGATATCGGTTCTGGTAACATTGTACAGCTGGTCACACTCCCGTGAGGCCCACCCAGCGTTGTCAATGTTGGCCGAGATAACCCCGAAACACTAGTTGTGAGCTCTGCTCGCTCGAACCATTCACTGGTGGGGGGGGAGAAGTAAGGAGGGATTTGAGGAGGGTAGGGGGGGGTGTCTATACAAGAGAGGGGAGAAATTTTTCTTGGGGAGGTGAAAAATGTGTGGAAGCCCAGTTATCAATTATTTATATACCGACATTCGTGTCAATTATTAACATCATTAAAGGTAAGATTAACTTTTTCATATTATGATGTAACACAAAAACAACTGAGGTAACATTATTGTATACTTTTCTCGTATAATATTTAATGGTTATTATCATGCACTCAACGCTGAAAAATACTTACACAATAACTGAATAAGAATCATGAACCAGAATGCTATTTATTAAATGAAGCAAATGTGAATACCTTTATATTACGTGTGTCAAGTGTTGATACCACTAACACACACTTCCATTTCCCCCGTATCTACCTAACAGTTTATAATCGTGTCAAATATCAAGGCTCTCATTATCCCTCACGTGATAGCAACCTTGTAATATTCTGAATACTTTTAATAATAGCTCGTTGTATTGAATATAGTGAACACGTGCTGTTTGATAATTTACTATAAATCCCTCAGTATTTCATCTGTTTCTAGGTAGCGAATTTTTTTTATTTTGGCAGATAATACATGTGAACAGAGGCCAGGGAGATTGCGTCTGGCACCCACTGGCTTGTCAACTGAATTTTTTTTTTTTTTTGCATTAATTAGAGATTGACGTTGACTCTAGTCTCGTTAGCCCAGTAAATGTAATGTAATCCAAGACAAATTAAATAACAGTTCCCACAATTAGGTACCGGTACTTATCTGCAACTTATAACCAACTTTGGAATGTACCCCAAGCGTGTATTTAAAGAAGAGAATCAGTGTATTTTCCCCAAGATAAAGAAAAGGAGTATAGCACTATATGTCACTGTCTCCACTCTTACTCTACCCTCCAGACACTATATGTCACTGTCTGCACTCTTACTCCAACCATTTTACACCTACACTAACTAATTCGCTACCACTCTGACAGATTGTGAGTGAGTTAGGTTACAAGATGACGATGCCAGAGTTTTCAGTTACTTGTGCCTGTATTAAAGCATTCCCTGGTACACTAACTATACCTTACAACACACCCTGACAGATTGTGAGTGAGTTAGGTTACAACATGACGGTGCCAGAGTTCTCAGCCATGATCAAGAATGACTCTACCTTCTACTACGACAATGCTGACGACTTACTGGCCGGCTTCCAGGACCTTGTGTACAACGTCATCACGCCTCAGGTGCCTCTCGTCTTTACCAACATTCCACAGGCAGAACTTAGGTAAGTACACAGTGATTAAATATATATAACATTACATTACATTACATCACATTACATTACATTCTACTGGCTGATGTGACTGATTGATTGATTGATTGATTTTTAGATGTCACTAGGCAACTGGCGGTGCAACAGCTAGGGTCATATACCGCCCAACATAAAATTGTAATCTACATCAGTAATAAAATATATACATACATTAAATAGACTTCACTACCCCGATAGGGATAGGCAGTATGATTAAAAGGACATATAAACTAAAAAGCACAATTTTACTAAAGGAACCCGTCAACTCAAGTAAAATATATAAAAGAATCAAAACTAAAAACATTAAACTATCTAAAAACCATAAATATTATAAATTCGCAATTTGTGGAGCAGGTCAGCCTCCTCCACATAGGAGAGGGTGTTCCCTCCCACGCTACAAGCCTCCTCCCCTACCACCTGGGAGAGACTGTAAGAATCGTCACCCACCCGGTACTCAGAGAGGTGCCTATGACGAAGGTCCCCAAGGCTAGAACACTCGACAAAAAGATGCCGCACTGTCAGAGGGACCAGACAATCATCACAGTAGGGAGGGGGAGCCCTCTCCATTAAAAACCCATGAGTCAATAGTGTGTGGCCAATGTGGAGATGGGCAACAGCCGTCTCCCACCAGCCGCCAGGCCGCTGTAGCTCCACAAACCCAAGCACTGGCGGATGCTGCAGAGCTTGTTAGCCCCGACGGCGTCCCATCTGTCCTGCCAGCAGGAACGAAAGGCAGCATTTATGTAGGGTCGAAGGTCCACTGCAGGTACGGGATGATGCCTGGCAGGAGGCCGAGAAATGGAGGCCGCAGCTTTAGCCAGGGCATCAGCCTACTCATTCCCATCGACAACCACATGGGCCGGGACCGAACAAAATGTGACTCTGCGGCCACGACGACCCAGGAGGACAAGCCACTCAAGAATGGCCAACACTAGGGGATGAGAAGAGTTAGAATTGCACAAGGCCTGCAAGGCACTACAGGAATCAGTAAAAATAGTAAAAGAAGGCTGCGGTAGAGTAAAAATCACTTGGAGGGCATATAAAATGGCCGAGACCTCAGCAGTAAAAATGGACATGACAGAAGGGAACTTGCCGCCACGATAAAACTCAGGAAAGACAGCCCCCAAACCAACTCCAGCATCAGACTTTGACCCATCAGTGTACACAGGGAGGGCCTCCCTGAGAGAGGAGGCATGTTCTAAAAAGAGGGAACGAGCCACTGGAAGAGGAAGAGATTCCTTCTTATCTGAAAAGCAAGTGCAGGTGTAAACTTCTGGAAGAAGCCATGACGCAACCCTGGGGACCCGCACAGGACTAATCTGGAAGTCATCAATGCTCATCTCCTCCATAGCCTTCCTGATCTGGTAGCCAAAGGACCATGGTGTGCGAGGATGTGAAATGTAGTACTGAGACATGATATCAGATGACACCGCCAAGCAGGGAAGGGAGTCAGGAAGTCGATGTAATCGATGCCAACAACGAAGCATCAAGGACTGGCGACGGAGATTAAGAGGTGGCTCATCAGCATCCACCAGGAGACTGGGGATTGGGGACAACCTGAAGGCTTCGGTTGCCAGACATACCCAACTTGATGAACAGGGTCTAAGACTCTGTGACGGGTATCCGTGGCAGAGGAGTACACCTCACACCCATAGTCGAGTACACCTCACACCCATACATACGGGAAGCACCAAACCAGACCGCCAGGTCGTCAACGTACATCGAGTTGGCTATACCGTTCGGAAGGGATGAGGCAATGGCATTAATTGCTACTGCAAACAATGTGACACTGAGGACACTTCCCTGGGAGATGCCCTCCTCCTGTGCAACGAATGCTGAGAGGGCTGTACCTACCCTCACAGAAAAACTGCGACCACTGAGAACCTTCTTAAGAAAGTGTGGAAGGCGACCCAGCAGGCCATATGCATGTTGTTGCTGCAGGATGCCATATTGCCATGTAGTGTCATAGGCTTTCTCTAAATCAATTAATACACAGACCAGGAGTTGATGTCGTGCAAAAGCCTCACCTGCCTGACCAAAGCATCTGTAGTGGAACGGTGTTTACGAAAACCAGACTAACATTCACAATCTTCGCAAATAGTTTTCAGAGACAGGAGGTCAAGGCAATAGGTCGGTAATTGAGGGCAACACTAGATTACTTGCCCAGCTTGGGGAAAGGAAGGATGGTAGCAACCCTCCAGCCAGAAGGGAAGACACCCTCCAGCCAGATTCTGTTATATAAAGCTAGAAGAAATGAGATCGCCTCCTCACCAATGTGTCGCAACATTGCATATCGGATGTTGTCTGGCCCAGGAGAAGTGTCGCCACAAAGAGAGAGAGAGAGAGCAGAGTGCAGGTCTCTCAGGGTGAATATATGATTATAACTTTTATCCTCCTTCCCTGAGAAATCCAGGACAGTGCGCTCCTGGGCTCTCAACTCATGCCTGACAGCCAGAGGTCGAGAGTCACGGCTGGAGACTCTAGCAAATCCTCCGCCATGGTGTTGGCCACTGTTAAACCATCCATGATCTTAATTCAGTGGATCTTAAGAACAGGTAGAGAACTAGGGGAAAACTTCCCCGCCATCTTACGGACTCTCCTGAACACTTGGGTGAGTGGGGTTTTAGTATTAATTGAAGACACATAGGCCTTCCAAGATGCAGGTCATGCCTCTTTTAAAACTCGTCCAGCCTGAGCCCTTACCCATCGGAAGTCCTCTAAAAGAGTTGGGTCCCCACGATTGCAACGAAGGCAAGAGAAATCAGCGTGCTTCTCCTGCACAGCAGTGGTGCAGACTGGTGACCACCAAGGGACAGGACGTTTGTGAAAGTGACCAGAAGTTTTAGGGATAGAGTTGAGAGCAGCAAAGTGGAGCATATCAGTGAAATATGTTACAGCCTCGTCAGAGCTACCAAATCTACTACAGAAGAGACCGAAGACGTTAGCTCTCTAAAAAACTGCCAGTCAGCCTTCTCTAATCTCCACCTAGGAAGACGAGACTGCGGTTCATACCTGCTATTTTCTAAAAGTATAGGGAAGTGGTTACTACCATATAAATCGGGCAACACACTCCAATTAAAATCCAACAGAGCACTGGGTGAGCAGAGGGAAATGTCAATGGCGGTAAAAGTCCCAGTGGGGCTATTAAAATGTGTCACATCTCCTGTATTTAAAACCCCTAATCCCTCATCCTCAATAAAAGAAGCCAATAAAACACCCCTGGGGTTGACCGAACTGTCACCCCACAGAGGATGACGACCATTAAAATCACCCAATAAAATAAAAGGAGAGGGAACACCCCGTACAAGACGGTTGAGATCACCCCTCTCAACTGTAACACCGGGAGGAAGGTATAGACTGCACACACAGTGTACGGGCAGTCCATAAAAACCTTAACTGCAACAGCCTGGAGCGGAGTGTCAAGCTCCAAGCTCGTGCATGGAACATATCGCCGAACTAGGATGGCAGAGCCACCATGGTGACCCTGCCCTTTTAATGAATTGGAATAAAATGCAGAGTATGCTGGAGGACTGGCAGAAATGAAGTCCCCAAGCATTGTCTATTGGAGAAAAACACATTCAGGAGAGAAGCTAGAGAGAAAAACATGCAGTTCCTCCAAAGAAGCACGCAAGCCACGGCAATTCCACTGAAGGACCTTGAACAGTGTTACTTTAGTACTGATTTATGGGAAGCCTCACGGAGGGACTTCCCACTACCACCTTGACCTGAGGTTTTACTCAAACGATAAGTTTTGTCTAATCCTGGGCCACTAGAAGAAGAGCGAATCCGAGGAGTAGTACTTGGGGCAGTAATTGAGACCCGTAGACGAGTCCTTGAAGCATCTGATATGTTAGAAAAAGGTGAAGGTAGATGAGCAGGAATATTCTTTGAAACAACCACATTGGTATTGTCCTGTACAGCAGTGGTATCACTGACACAGGCAGATACATCAACATCCATAATACAGGTGGTAGAATCACTCCGCTGCTCATGCGGAAGAGAAACTGAATCTTTTGAAGTCACAATATCCGAGGCATCCACATTCACTTCACGCCCCTCTGATATTCCCAAAGAAAGCTTGCGAGGGGGAACATCTGTTGAATCAAGAGATTAATCAGAGCCACGAGAACACTCTGGTGAAATTGAGAGTAAACTATGGATGAGTCTACAGACGGTTGCTTTGCAATGAGGAACATCCATGGATTCAAGTGCCTCAGAGGAACCACGAAGACGTCTCTGTGGCAGTTTAGTTGACTTAAGTTTCCTTTTTGGAGAGCATGTGGCAGCGTGAACCTCTACCACATGGACACCTTTAATTAAAGTCTGAGAATTGTCATCAGTTGAAGGGTCACCAGAATGAGTGTCTGATACAATTTCCAAGACATGGAAACTATTATGTAGTGAAACCTTAAAAACGTTCTCACTAGAGTAAGAAGCAGCTGTTTTTTGAGAAGGTGCTGCAACCAATTTAGGGCGAAGGGTGGAGGCGTATTTCTACACACCACCATCCTTCTGTCGCCTGAAGTTGAGTTGCTGTCTGGCACTACAAATGCTGATGAATTGGGTGTTAGCCAAGTAGAGGATATCCTGCTCAAGAAGGTACAGCCATGGCTGATAGTGCTGGACCAATGTCCAAGGAGTGTTGGAAAGCAACTGAACAGAGTTCGAAAAAATGAGTCTTCTAAACTTCTCTCAACGTTGAGAATGGTTTGGAAAATTCTCTTGTTCGAACTATGTAATGTTGCTCTCCAGCACTCCTTTGACCCTGGTCCAGCACTATCAGCCATGGCTGTACATCTTACATTGGCGAGAACGTAAGGGGTGAGCATCCCTGCAGTAAAAGCAGTAACTCTCTGACTGACACTCGGAAGTAAGATGTGAGTCAAGAGCAGAACAATTACCACACCGGGAACGGTTGTTCCAGTTCCTCCTCCAATGACCAAACTCATAACAACAGAAACACTGTAAAGGACGCTCAACAAAAGGCTTCACCTCAAAAAAGGTGGGATTAATGTTAATGCTATCTGGGATATGCGAGCCGTAGAAAGTGAGGATGATCATCTTTTAACTGTCTATCATCTTTGTTACTCGTTGGACACTGTCTGGGCACATAGCGAGAATGTCCTCTTCTGAAAATTCATACAGGTCCTCATTATATATACGCCCCTTGCTATAATTAAATGTTCGATGTGGTTTGATGGATTCAAACATGCCATCAGAAGGACAGGGAAGATTGAGGAGCATCATGGCCTGTGTAAGATCTTTGGTCTAATTAAAACACCCTTACCGTATTTTTTTATATGGCCCATCGGTAGTAAACCTATTTCTTTCTCCAGATACCTAGAAGCATGGATAAGGTTACCACGCTCCTCCTTGTAGTAAGCCACAAACCAAAAGGGTGTTGTAACCCGATGCTCCTTTGGCACATGCTCTATAGATTCATCGAAGATGTTAGGGCAGTAGTAATTGTCACTGTCAACTACATTTGTGGACCGCATCATCTGAACCTTACAGTGAGTATCCCCCACAGTCAGAGAATCTTTTGCCTCAAAAGCTGCTTTGGCAGCAGTATTTGTATTGAAAGTAATATAGCACTGATTAGATCTACAGTCACTATCATAAGTGATTCGGATACGAAGAACCACTCCAAAACACTTAAAAATGGAGTGGATAGCGCCATAGGAAAGGGATGCAAGGACATTCGTGAACATTAACTTGTCCAAACCATTAGCAGGGTTCGTCGAAACAACACCCGACATGCTAGGTCTTCTCTTATTTGCAGCCTTCTGCATACCACCACGACCAGAGAGTGACGTCTCGAGGGCCTGGACAACCCCCGCTCGAAGAAGAGGGGCTTTTTGTTATCCATATAACATTAATTTTGTTAGATTGGCCCCAGGAGCAAAGAGCTACTACCTACCGGGCAGATGATGGGACCAAGCTCTGGTTGTCGTGGGCGGGGTACCTCGTCCCATACGGGGCCACTCGTTTTAAAAAGCAGCCCCAATGATTCGAAAGTTTGCCCACGATGGTGCTGAGACCCCCTTCCTCAAAATCTCCCGGCCCAGACACCCAACCATCCAACACAGGACGGCCCCTAGAGGGCAGCAGTTTTGCTCATACTGGCAGCCTATTGCATGGGAACCATTTAGTCTGGTCTCTCACTGGCAACCTTACTAGCATGGGAAGCCCTCTCTCCCTGAAATCGGGGCATAGCAGGGGCCGGAGCCCCCTCTAGTCTAGCTCGCCAGGTCTCAGAGACACGCAAGCCCCCCCACCACGTCAAGGCGGTTCCCATTGGGGGGGTGATGTGACTGATGTAGGAAGAGTGCAATATATTATCTGGTTTTCGTTGAACATACAATCATATGCAAGAATATACGTGGTGTTGACAATGGCGTGGTACAGGAATGATGGGTCTGTAGTGTGTCTATAGAACCAACGTACCTGTACTACCACACCATAGTCAACCCCATCAGTTCTATACACATAACTGTCAATAAATACTTTCAGTGTGGTGGCTGACCCATCCCCTGGTGGTACTGGAGCATACTATCTCTCGGGATCCTTTGATGGTTCTCGTCCTGGAGTCTTTTATGTCAACACTTATCATTATGACGAATCGTGAGTCACCTCTTAGAATTTTCGTTCCTCTTTATTACAATATAATTTTCCTCTCTAAGATCCTCACATTGTAAATAAAGTTGGCTACTTTACTGACAGCCTCGAGTGTAAACAGTAAGAAAATTAGGGGTAAAGAGAGTAATAATATACTTTTGGTACATTAGAATGACTTTATTTCTTCATATTTACCAGAAAGAAGGACTAGATGCACATATATAATGGTGGTCTGTTGGTTGAAATAGTTTGGAAGTCATTACGTCATGTGCACCTTGTTAACAGACAATGTAGTAATTATAATTATCATGTATATTGGACAGACCGAAGTACGTGATGCGCACCTTGTCTATGCATGAGGGTAACCCCGGCCACCACCTGCAGGGTTCACACAGCATTGAGTCTCCCAACATGCCCTACTTCAGAAGGGTGACTGATGACCGTAACTACTACCAGGCACCCTCCAGATTCCCAATGTTCACTGCCTTCATTGAGGGTTGGGGTTTATATGCAGAGAGCCTTGGCTTTGAGATGAGCCTCTATGATGACCCATATGACCGGTGATTATTAATATTATTACTATACAGTGATAAGAACAGTTTGAGTAACCCTGAGGTACAGTAGGACTGTCACTCATTCCTATGAGTTTGTGCTTCTTCTACAGCCAGCCAGCCCTTTCCATTTCCACCTCTATATATAATTTTAACAAAAAATGCATAAATAAAAATAATTATTTACTATTCTTGACTGGACTAGAGGACTATTGTGAGTGTGTTCACCCACCAGTTACGGCCATTACTCTGAGGAGATCTTCAGGGCGTGTCGGCTGGTGGTAGACACAGGGATGCACGCCTTAGGTTGGTCGTGGCAGGAGGCCGTAGACTTCATGTTACTTCACACTGCAAGTTCTCGGGTGGAAATTGAGGTGAGTGTGAACATTATTGTCACGAGTTGATGCTCGTGGCATGATAATATACATCGTAGCATAGAGAATAGGGTTTAATTGAGCCAGGCGGAGTGATATTTTCCACTGGTATTATGTATAGTTAGCTGTACCTTATGTAGGTTCAAGACAGTAGGATTTTAAGGCATACCGCCCAGAGTCCCTTCCACAACTATTGACTCGTCCTTAATTCTCGCTCGTATTATTACCGAAGGAATTAATCGTGCCGAGTAAGATTAATTCCTTGAATTACATATGATATCGTGAAGTGGGAAAATCATAAGGAATTATTTATATGTCGTTAATTAAAATTGCATGTATAACTGATGTGTATATAGTATAGGATGTCAAGTTAGTCAGTGTAGAAGCATTCGAACATTGCATCTCTCGCCAGACACGTGCTAACTACGGCGCCAGTGTATTGATCGCAGACATGCGCCGTTGGATGTGTGGACGTAACGTTACCAAGCCAGCCAGCCACTTTGAATCAGTTCGGTCTCACACCGCATAGTGACAACACGTATTGCTCGTCCTTGCTCTCTCTTATATTGCCTTTGTCTCTCGTGACCAAGAGATAACCGGAAATTGAATAGCTCAGTAAACTACCAGTATTCCCCAAAGCTTCATGGCTATATTATTAATCGATTGCAACAGACAATTGGTTGATAATTAAGGTAAGAGGAGAGGAGCCGGCTTTTCCTACGAGGCCAGTCGAGGCTACCTTGGGGGTCTTTTTTTTTTTTTTTTTTTCTATACCTCAACCTCTAGGCTGTCAATAGCCCGTGACTCTTGCGAGGCCCCGAGATTATTGGGTGTCGCACTAGATGAAACAGTGGAGCTTCCTGGTGATGTTGGTACCGTAGCTTCTCTTCTGCCCCACTAGATGACGACACCTTATTTATACACGTCACTATCAGGAGAGAGCAGCTACACCGTCACTCACAGCATCTTGGAATATGCTGTGGCATCTTCTATGTTGTGAGTTGACGACGATGTACGGGGGTATTTTCTTGACGTGTCAACTTAGCCAAGGTAGTTGACGAACAGCTGGACCCATCAGATCACCTCGGAAGGTACCGAGAAGGTACGTGATTACGAGTGATACGGTGTGTATTGACATTGAAAATTGCAACAGGTGTGAGGACATTCTTTAACTGAGTCTATGTAGCGATCTTTGATTTTAGAATTTCCGAACTCGTTACAGTGTTAGTTTGAATTAATATTAATTAAAGTAATTGAGTAGGAAGGTCTTGAAATAGCACCTAATAATGAATTAATCACAGCGTTAGACTTGTTTAATCATATGAATTAACGTAAGCTAGGTAATCGTGAGAAAATCGTAAGAAAAACAGTACGAGAACATACGAGACGTTACGAGACCGTTGGAAAGATAACAAGTACCGTAATTATCTATTCATTGCGATATATTAGCTAGCTAGCTTCCAATTCGTGTGAAAGTGTGCGTGTGGTAATTAATTTATTAATTGTTAATTAATTTAATTGTTGGTGCTTGACTGAAGTTAATAAATATAGTAAAGTAATTGTAAATTGGTTGTTTTCGTACACCTACAATTCTGTTATTACTATTATAAATGCATATATAACGAAAGAACCCTACAATAAATTTATGTTGATGGAAGTTGGGATAAAAGGGGATAGTTTAACCTCTGCTGATGATCGTTGAAGCCAACACAACGAGCGTACAAAAATAAGTCCGGGAGAAGATAAGAATTACCAGTAATAATAATACATCACTTAATAATAACAACGATCTTAATTTCCCGTCACAGTTATATATACGGTACTGTTGAGTTACAATCACTACTAACCTTCTTAATAAAAGGAGTGTGATGGTACTGGATCTTCTATTTCCCCCACTCTAGACATAGGTTTCCTGAAGCCTGTTACGGGGACCCAAGTCATCTACACACACACAAACACGTCACGACTTCCCAACACTGAGAGAGGGATGTGAGGTTATATCCCAATACTGTGGCTGTTATGGATGCATACTACAGTTAATGTTGTGTTTGATGAAATAACAACATAAGACTGTACTGTTTGTTTAAATAAGATTATGATTTTGTAATGATGTGTGTTTTCAGAACGAAGTGAATCGCTACGTAACCTGGCCGGGACAGGCTCTTGCCTACAAGATTGGTGACCTTAAATTCATGGAACTAAAGGCACGTGCGATGGCTGAGATGGGAGCCTCGTATGACATTAAACAGTTCCATGAGGTGGTGTTGGAGAGTGTGGGACCACTAGACCTGGTAGAGGATGAGGTAGATGCTTGGATTAACTCTGTCATTTAACTATACTATTGTTATTAAAGTTCCATGACATTAAACAAGTCTATAAGTTGGTGTTGGTGAGTGTGGGACCACTAGACCTGGTATATAGAGGATGAGGTTGATGCCTGGATTAATTCTGTCATTTAACTATACTATTGTTGTTAGAGTTCCATGAGGTGGTGTTGGTGAGTGTGGGTCCACTAGACCTGGTATATAGAGGATGAGGTTGATGCCTGGATTAATTCTGTCATTTAACTATTATTATTGTTGTTAAGAGTCTTGCCTAAATGTTTCTTACATTCATTAACATAATCATGGCATGTTTATCACACGAATAACACTTACCATTTCAAGTAAATAATAATACCATAACTTTCTTTAATGTGAAAAATTTAATGAGGTAAATACCTTTTAATTGCTAAACTATACATGATGGGTAGTAATTAACAATTATTTCCGAGGTTGAATTTTATATAGTGTGAAATACAATAACTTTGATTAACATATGTTGAAACTATTACCATTGTAGTGTGACATAATACTACTTTATATAACAAGCATAGAAACTATTAACAAATATAGAAAATATTAACCATTGTGAAAGAAAATAATTACCAAATTACCTCTTATTAACCATAATAATTGTTTGTATTAATAACTTGAGTTGTCTCTTATATTGTCAACTATAAGAATTATTAATTAATAAAAAGTAAATTATTTTGTTAAAGTGTGTATTGATGATCAGTGGCCCGAGTGTTTATTGTAAAGATGATGTTAAAGGAAAATACAGTGTTGGTAAATATGGAACAACGGATTTCTTTAACTTTTTCCATGAAACAGAGTACCATTATATTCGTTAATCTAGCCATATTTTCTGGCATACTTTGGAGGAATTATGGCGCTGTAATGTACAGTCGGCGGCAAAAGTCCTGTCGCCTCACGTGCTTCACCGAGGCACGCAATGTTCATAGACTCGAGATTATTAGGTGAAGAAAACATGCGTATTTCTCGAGTCTCGAGACACTGTGCGTCACGGTGAAGCAGGTGAGGCGACAGGACTTCTGCCGCCGACTGTACCAATAGTGTAATACTCTCTTAAACAAATTTCCCTCATATCTTTATTCCCTCAAATGGAGTACTTCACTCAGGGTACAGTACTTTCCCCTCGACGAATCATGGTACAGCTCCGGACAGATCAAGTGTCCACACTTCTTCCACAAGCGAGTTGGTTTGGGCCTCGTTGGATCTGGCAACAGTTGCAGGTGGAGGGAGGGGGGATGCTAGTGGGAGAGGAGGAGAGAAATGTGGGCGGAGCTATATAGGAGGGTAACGAATGATCAGGTAGAGAAGACGTGTGTCAGGAGGAATGAATGAAGCATATACTGTGAACGGTATCGAATCACCAATAGTATAAAGCAGGGTTCTTCAAACTTTTTCAGCCGTGACCCAGTTTTTACTATGACATCATTCTTGTGACGCATACAGAAAGATATTTTACAAATGACCAGAATTATCAACCTAAGAAAATACAAGGCCAGACGCTGAAATTCAATCATTATGATTAAAAGGCATTCTAACCAGAATTATAAACGTAATTATAAACACTGCCTCACCTACCCCTACCCCTCTCTCTCTCATTCTCTCTCAAGAAGGCTAATATTTGTGCAATGATTTTGTTTTATTGATAATTAAATATATGAATATTCAATTATAAAAATATGTTAGGTGGATTCATGTATGAACTTCATATTTATTTTATTGTCACGAATATTATTATTCTATTTTATTCATGTATTTATTTTTGTGAGCCTGCGACCCAGTTTGGAGGAATTCGGGACCCGTAGTTTGAAGAACCCAGGTTTAAAGAAGTGCATACTGCATTAACGTAGGTAGATATAGGAGAGAAGAAATGTGATGATTTGAGGCGAGGGTGAGGGGGAAGAGGGTAAGACAAATGAAGGTGATTAGTTAAAAAGTAATAACAAACATATATAATTAGAATATCTGTTACATTATGTCCTTTAAATAAAGACACTGTCTTTTGTTCACCGTCGCAGTGGGATAGACTACTAATTATTATCCTTTGGATATTAGACAGCTCTCCCTGTATTCCTTTCATCCCTCGTGCTTGCCCCGCAGGGGGTATTGCCTGTAATGATGTGGGCAATACTTTAAGGGTTTTGGCGCCCCTTCGGCCCCAGATACTAGCATTCAGTTCTTCAACTGTCCCTCCTTTCTTCCTATTTCTTTCTTGCTTGCTGTCACACCTCTCTATCACCTTTTCCTGGTGTTATATGACCTCGCTGTTGCGCCACCTAATATCAAACAATCAATCAATCAAATCCATCATGCTTGTAGTCCACCCTATTTATCACCTACTCCCAAGCCCAGCTGTTTTTTTTTTCGGCAGAAGGTTTAACTTTCTAATTTTTTTAATAAATTATTTAGAATGAAAGTGTTGGCAGATACGTATTATTGACGGGATTATCTCAGCCACAGCATTTCGCCTTCATAAAACTGAAGGACTATAGGTTTCATGCATTTCCATTTGCCAATCTGTTGCTAGTCAGAATGTTAACTTGTTAAACCCATTTACAGGAAAGAGAAATATATTATATCTTTCTTTTTAAGTTGCTTATAGGTATTTTTTATTAAAATCTGTTTCGATATCCATTACCTAACTTTTATCTAGTTCCAGCATTACTGCGCAGAACACCATATGACACAATAAGGACCACAAGGACAGTAATGGTGATCAACGTGATGCTCATGTATCTCTCTATAGGTTACTGAACACAGTGTTTTATGCTCAACTTCAGAATTATGTTCTCAGCATCACAATGATAGGCAAAGTTAATGAAAATAATATAAAGAAATTATCTTTTATTATACGACAAATATTCAACTGCCTCGCTGCTATTGTCTATATATATATATATATATATATATATATATATATATATATATATATATATATATATATATATAGTAAATACAATAGCATATTGTATCTCTCTGTCTATGAACCTATCTGTGTATATGGCACTTTTTATTAACAACTGTGATCAGCACTGTTAAAAGTAAATTTAAATTTGTTTGGCAAAGCAGAGGGCACTGCCTGCTAGTATGGCAACCTACCACGTGGAAGACCACCACGTTGCACTACACACCGCAGAAGCCAATGCACAGACCTTGATGTCAGCGAGAGGACTATCAGAAGAGTGTTGCACGAAGCTGGGGTGTATCACAGGACCCCAGCAAACAAGGAATTTCTAACTGACCAACATTGCGAAGGAAGGTTACGGTTTGCCCAACAATATGTTGACAAGCAAGAGGATTTTTGGAAGAGAGTGATCTGGAAGGATGAGAAAACCTTCTCACATTCGTGTAACGGAAGGCGTCACTGCTGGAGGAGGAATAATACTCGGTGACTATAAATTCTGAGGTTGTTGTTTCTATAAACTATTTAGTTATACGTGACCATAAGAATATATTAATAATTACTGCAGGGGGACAACAAATATCGTTACAATGTCAGCAACATCAATAAAACAGTTATTAAGTTCATTCAGAGTAAATTTATAGTCACCGAGTATTATTTTAAAGTTTACATCAATATCAAGACAATAAATTCTTCTTCTTAAGTGCTGTAAAATTTTCACTACTTAAATTAAACGAATTCAAAAGGATATTCAATATTATCACTAATATTTTTTATCTTGGTACAGTAGATGTACCCTGAGTAGACCAATTGTTATTTGAACTTAATTTCTCACTACATGAGTACCTATCTCACCACAAGCCTATGACACCCGCCTCACCCAGCTGTGGTATTCTCAGCTCCATGTCTGGGAAACCCGGCAAGAGTTTCATTATCATCAAAGAGATACAGTACATTAGTACCTTTAGTAGAGCAGTGTTGTATTGTATTGTAGGTTTGCCTCGCGATGGGTACCACCTTGTTCTCCAACCTCACGGGTTTGTAGTCTGGCATGTGACCAGAAAACTATCTCACTAGTTGGATTCAGTTGTTACGGAAAGGAATAATGGAACTACTATAGTCTCTGAGCAAAATGAATGTGTTTTTGGTAGTTGCTACGTCCACATGTTTCCAGTAAAATATGTACGGTAGTGTTTTGAAACCTGGAAAAATACAAGTAAACCTTCGTGCTTGCTGTCACCCCCTTTCCTTATATTCCTTCGTACTGGCTGTCCCTTCTCTTTGTTTCCTTCTGCCTGGTGGTACGTACAACTCCGGACAAAACTCTCTCGACTCGTTTAGCCCCCCCAACGGGAACCGCCTCGACGTGGTGGGGGGGCTTGTGTGTCTCTGAGACCTGGCGAGCTAGACTAGAGGGGGCTCCGGCCCCTGCTATGACCCAATTTCGGGGAGAGAGGGCTTCCCATGCTAGTAAGGTCGCCAGTGAGAGACCAGACTAAATGGTTCCCATGCATTAGGCTGCTAGTACGGGCCAACAGTGCTGCCCTCCAGAGGGACTGCCTTCTAGGGGCCGTCCTATGTTGGATGGTTGAGTGTCTGGGCCGGGAGATGTTGAGGAAGGGGGTCTCAGCACCGTCGTGGGCAAACTTTCGAGCCATTGAGGCTGCTTTTTAAAACTAGTGGCCCCGTGGGGGAAGAGGTACCCCGCCCACGGCGACCAGCGCTCAGTCCCCTCATCTGCCCGGTAGGTAGTAGCTCTTGGCTCCTGGGGCCAACAACATTAAATCAATGATATATGGATAAAGAAAAGCCCCAATCTCTTCCTCGAGCGGTGGTCGACCAGGCCCTCGAGACGTCACTCTCTGGTCGTGGTAGAATGCAGAAAGCTGCAAATAAGAGTAGACCTAGCAGGTCGGGTGTTGTGTCGAAGAACCCTGTTAGCGATTTTGACACGTTAATGTTAACGAATGTACTTGCATCCCTTTCCTATGGCGCTATCCACTCCATTTTTAAGTGTTTGGGAGTAGTTCTTCGTATCCGAATCACATATAACAGTGATTGTAGGTCTAATCGGTGATATATTACTTTCAATACAAATGCTGCTGCCAAAGCAGCATTTGAGGCAAAAGATTCTCTGACTGTGGGGGATACTCACTGTAAAGTTCAGATGATACGGTCCACCAATGTAGTTGACAGTGACAATGACTACTGCCCTAACATCTTTGATGACTCTGTAGAGCATGTCCCAAAGGAATGTCGGGTTCCTACACCCTTTTGGTTTGTGGCTTACTACAGGGATGGACGTGGTAACCTTATCCATGCTTCCCGGTATCTGGAGAAAGAAATTGGATTATTACCAATGGGCCACATAAAGAAATATGGTAAGGGCGTTTTAATCAGAGCCAAAGATCTTACACAGGCCATGATGCTCCTCAATCTCCCCTGTCCTTCTGATAGCATGTTTGAATCTATAAACCCACATCGAACATTTAATTATAGCAAGGGGCGTATATATAATGAGGACCTGTATGAATTCTCTGAAGAGGACATTCTCGCTATGTGCCCAGACAGTGTCCAACGAGTAACAAAGATGAAAGGCAGTAAAAATATGATCATCCTCACTTTCTATGGCTCGCATATCCGAGATCGCATTGACATTAACCAAACCTCTTTTGAGGTGAAGCCTTTTGTTGAGCGTCCCCTACAGTGTTTCTGTTGTTATGAGTTTGGTCATGGGAGGAGGAACTGGAACAACCGTTCCCGGTGTGGTAATTGTTTTGCTCTTGACTCACATCTTACTTCTGAGTGTCGGTCAGAGAGTTACTGCTATTACTGCAGAGATGCTCACCCCTTGCGTTCTCGCCAATGTAAGATGTACCTCCTTGAGCAGGATATCCTCCACTTGGCTAATACCCAATTCATTAGCATAGGTAGTGCCAGACGGCAACTCAACTTCAGGCGACAGAAGGATGGTGGTGTGAAGACATACGCCTCCTCCCTACGCCTTCGCCCTAAATCAGTTGCAGCACACTCTCAACCCTCTCAAGAGGCAGCTGCTTTTAGCTCTAATGAGAGCGTTTCTAAGGTAACACTACATAATAGTTTCTCTGTCTTGGAAACTTTATCAGACACTCATTCTGGTGACCCTTCAACTGATGACAATTCTCAGATTTTAGCTAAAGGTGTCCATGTGGTAGAGGTTCACGCTGCCACACGCTCTCCAAAAAGGAAACTTAAGTCAACTAAACTGCCACAGAGACGTCTTCGTGGTTCCTCTGAGGCACTTCACTCCATAGATGTTCCTCCTTGTAAGGCAACCATCTCTGTGGACTCATCCATAGTTTCCTCTCAATTTCACCAGAAGCGTTCTCGTGGCTCTGATGAATCTCTTGATTCAACAGAAGTTCCTCCTCGCAAGCTTCCTTCGGGATCATAAAGAGGGGCGTGAAGTTAATGTGGATGCCACGGATGTTGTGACTTCAAAAGATTCAGTTTCTCTTCCGCTTGAGCAGCGGAGTGATTCTACCACCTGTATTATTGATGTATTATTCCTGCCAGTCCTCCAGCATACTCTGCATTTTATTCCAATTAATTTGAAGGGCAGGGTCACCATGGTGGCTCTGCCATCCTAGTTCGCCGAGATATTCCATGCACGAGCCTAGAGCTTGACACTCCGCTCCAGGCTGTTGCAGTTAAGGTTTTTATGGACTGCCCGTACACTGTGTGTGCAGTCTATACCTTCCTCCCGGTGTTACAGTTGAGAGGGGTGATCTCAACCGTCTTGTACGGGGTGTTCCCTCTCCTTTTATTTTATTGGGTGATTTTAATGGTCGTCATCCTCTGTGGGGTGACAGTTCGGTCAACCCCAGGGGTGTTTTATTGGCTTCTTTTATTGAGGATGAGGGATTAGGGGTTTTAAATACGGGAGATGTGACACATTTTAATAGCCCCACTGGGACTTTTACCGCTATTGACATTTCCCTTTCCTCACCCAGTGCTCTGTTAGATTTTACTTGGAGAGTGTTGCCTGATTTATATGGCAGTGACCATTTCCCTATACTTTTAGAAGGTAACAGGTACGAACCACAGTCTCTTCTTCCTAGGTGGAAATTAGAGAAGGCTGACTGGCAGTTTTTTAGAGAGCTAACTTCTTCGGTCTCTTCTGTAGCCAATTTTGGTGGCTCTGACGAGGCTGTAGCATATTTCACTGATATGCTCCACTCTGCTGCTCTCAACTCTATCCCTAGAACTTCTGGCTACTTTCCAGCCGTGACTCTCGACCTCTGGCTGTCAGGCATGAGTTAAGAGCCAAGGAGCGCACTGTCTGGGATTTCTCAAGGAACGAGAATGAAAGTTATAACCTTATATTCACCCTGAGAGACCTGCATTCTTCTCTCTCTCTCTGTGGCGACACTTCTCCTGGGCCAGACAACATCCCATATGCAATGTTGCAACACTTGGGTGAGGAGGCGATCTCATTTCTTTTAGCTTTATATAACAGAATCTGGCTGGAGGGTGTCTTCCCTTCTGGGTGGAGGGTTGCTACCATCCTTCCTTTCCTCAAGCCGGGCAAGGACTCTGGTGTTGCCCTCAATTACCGACCAGTTGCCTTGACCTCCTGTCTCTGTAAACTATTTGAAAAGATGGTGTATGTCAGACTGGTATACTTCTTGGAACAGGGTGATTTTCTGTCTCCGTCCCAGTCTGGCTTTCGTAAACACCGTTCCACTACAGATGCTCTGGTCAGGTTGGAAGCAGCTGCATGTGAGGTCTTTGCATGACAACAACATCTTGTCTGTGTATTCTTTGATTTAGAGAATGCGTATGACACTACATGGCAATATGGCATCCTGCAGCAACTCCATTTATATGACCTGCGGGGTCGCCTTCCACGCTTTCTTAAGGAGTTTCTCAGTGGTCGCAGTTTTTCTGTGAGGGTTGGTACAACCCACTCAGCATCTGTTGCACAGGAGGAGGGCGTCCCCCAGGGAAGCGTCCTCAGTGTCACATTGTTTGCAGTAGCAATTAATGCCATTGCCTCATCCCTTCCGGACGGTATAGCCAACTCGATGTACGTTGACGACCTGGCAGTCTGGTTTGCTGCTTCCCGTATGTCAGTGGCGGAGCGGCGCATGCAGCTTGCCCTTGACAGGGTGTCATGTTGGACTGGTTCTCATGGGTTTCGATTTTCTCCTTCCAAGACAGTTGCTATGCACTTCGGCTACATCCGAGGCGTTCACCCCGATCCGAACTTATTCATGTATCGTCATCGGATACGTTGTGTCGAGGAGACTGTCTTTTTGGGTCTCCTTTTTGACAAACGTTTGACTTGGGTTCCCCACTTACGTACACTTAAGGTCTCTTGCCTCAAGGCTTTTAACCTGTTGAGGGTCCTGGGCCATACGTCCTGGGGGTCTGATCGGGCCACCCTCCTCCACCTATACCATGTTTTTATTAGGTCAAAACTCGACTATGGGTGTGCGGTGTACTCTTCTGCCACCGATGCCCGGGCGTCTTAGAGTTTTAGACCCTGTTCATCATGCTGGAGTACGTCTGGCGACTGGAGCCTTCAGGTCGTCCCCAATCCCCAGTCTCCAGGTGGACGCTAATGAGCCACCTCTTGATCTCCGTCGCCAGTCCTTGATGGTTCGTTGTTGGCATCGATTACATCGACTTCCTGACTCCCTTCCCTGCCTGGCGGTGTCATCTGATATCATGTCTCAGTACTACCTTTTACATTCTCGTACACCATGGCCCTTTGGCTTCCGGGTCAGGAAGGCTATGGAGGAGATGGGCATTGATGACTTCCAGATTTGTCCTGTGAGGGTCCCCAGGGTGGCTCCATGGCTTCTTCCAGAGGTTTTCACCTGCACCTGCTTTACAGACAAGAAGGAATCTCTTCCTCTTCCAGTGGCTCGTTCCCTCTTTTTAAAACATGCCTTCACTCACAGGGAGTCCCTACCTGTGTACACTGATGGGTCAAAGTCTGATGCTGGAGTTGGTTTTGGAGTTGTCTTTCCTGACTTTTGCCGTGACGGCAGGCTCCCTTCTGTCATGTCAATTTTTATTGCTGAGCTCTCGGCCATTTTATATGCCCTCCAAGTGATTTTTACTCTCCCTCAGCCTTCGTTTTCTATTTTTAGCGATTCCTGTAGTGCCTTGCAGGCCTTGTGCAATTATAACTCTTCCCATCCCCTAGTATTGGCCATTCTTGAGTGGCTTGTCCTCCTGGGTCGTCGTGGCCGCAAAGTCACTTTTTGTTGGGTCCCTGCCCATGTGGGTGTCGATGGGAATGAGTGGGCTAACGCCCTGGCTAAGGCTGCAGTCTCCAATTCTCGGCCTCCTGCCAGGCTACCGTTCGTTCCTGCTGGCAGGACAGATGGACGCCGTCGGGGCTAACAAGCTCCGCGACATCCGGCAGCGCCTTGGTTTGTGGAGCTACAGTGACCTGTCCCGCCGGTGGGAGACGGCTCTTGTCCGTCTCCTCATTGGCCACACATTATTGACTCATGGCTTTTTAATGGAGAGGGTTAACCCTCCCTACTGTGATGATTGTCTTGTCCCTTTGACAGTACGGCATCTTATTGTCGAGTGTCCCAGCCTTGGGGACCTTCGTCGTAGGCACCTCTCCGAGTACCAGGAGGGTGACGGTTCTTACAGTCTCTCCCAGGTGCTCGGGGAGGGGGCTTGTAGGAGGCTATGTGGAGGAGGCTGACCTTCTCCACGAAATATGATTTTATGATATTTATGTTTTTTAGATGATTTTATGTCGACAGGTTCTTTTAGTAATAATGTGCTTTTTAGTTTGTTTGTCTTTTAATCATGGTGCCTATCCCTTTCGGTTGTTGATGTTTTATTAATTGTGTAGATGACAATTTTATGTTGGGCGGTATATGACCTTAGCTGTTGCACCACCAGATGCTTAGTTGCATCAAAATCAATCAATCAATCGACTCGTTTAGCAGCATTTGGCATCTGATAGGGTTATGGGGGTTAGAGTTAGAGGAGACTCTTCACTAAATCTTCATATTCAGTGTGTGTGTATGTGTGCTACCAGCTGGAGGTCCTGTGTATGTATGTATGATAGTATACTTAGAGCCAGTGTACAGTAGTTTGTGCTTCTCTCAAGATTCAGAGATGCCAAATGCTGCCAACCAAGTCGAGAGAGTTTTGTCCGGAGCTGTACAAGGTCTTTTTGTTCAAGTATAGTCTTTTGTTCCCTTTCCATTCATTACATATACAATATTAGTTATTATTTCTACCATTTAATATGCACCTTATTCAAGAGAGGCAACACAAACCCTGTGTTTGCCATAACTACATATTTTTATTTTGTTAAACTGATTGTATATTCACTGAATCAATTTGCCAGGGATACTAATTAATTATTACCTCCTTTAATGTGTAAGGGTTAACTGTTGTTTTGTGTTATTGACAGTGTGTGTGTCTGTGTTGACACTGTGTGTCGTCCTGGTGCCTGGTAGTGCCTCAGATGCCAAACTCTCCCCTGAACTGCAGCAGCTGGTCGATGATTACTTCAACTGGCGGCTTCAGGACATGCCACAGTTCGCTACCTTTGTAAGTATAATTGTCAAGGGATGTAGCTGGTACGACATACCGGGAAAGCTCCCTGTTGCTGTACCGTAATTACCATTTCTCGGTAAAATTGAGAAAACACTGCAGTGGCATTGATCATTATTGTATTATGTCATTGATTATGATGTCATGAACGGGAGAAAAGGTTAAGCCCTCTTGCCAAAAAATCCTGATAATTAGACAATAAAACGAGACAGCAGGTAATATTGTTTTTGTGATGGCATGAAAATAATATATGACAATGAGACTTCATACTAACTTCTCAGTTGTGATGAGACATTTGTTGTATAGATGATAATATTATCATATATTGACCAATTTGTTGTTATGTTGTCTTGCTGTGACCAGGTCGGTATCCATGACTATGATGACCTTTGGGACGACATGTCACTACCAGCCTACCAAAGCCGCTACAACAAGAGTCAAGAGTTTCTGGTTCAGGCGGAGGCGTTGGAACCGAACCTCAGCCTGCACTCAGACCTCACTAACCTCAGGGTTCTCAAGGATGATCTTCTCACCTACATCGAGGGATATCCATTCCAGGGGTTGGTGTCTTAATTATGGGGGTACTAGTGTTAGTAAATCAGTAGTCATTAATTCCTCTAAGTTATTCCAAGCAACAAACCATCATTATCTTAGTTAATCTGGTCCTGCTTCTTGGAATAGTCAGGAGAAATCAAGGCACTCTAATGAACAAAAATTATACTATTCTCTTAACCCACATCATATTGATTTATAAAATATATCTGTGAATGAGCCACGCAATCAATATACCAAAACGTGAATCTACTTTTAATTAACAGGTTCCTAGTACCACTGAGTAATATGGAGGGACCTCAAGTGGACCTGTCAACCCTCATATCATGGATGCTGTTCGAGACTTCTCAAGATTATGAGAAACTGCTCTCTCGTTATGGTCGTCTGCCCGAGCAGCTGGCACAGATTCAGACACTAATGGAGACAGGTGTTGCCGTGGGATTTGTTAATCATGACATATCAATGGTGAGTCATGTTTAGTGTGTACTGTACACTCGCAATCCACAATCCCAAGCCCACTTGAGTCGAAACCCGAGATCTGGAGCAGGCGGTTTCTAGACAGTCCACCCAAAGCCTTCATTGGATTGAAATGTGTGTGGCCTCATAATGGTTTGGGTGGGCTGTCATCCAGAAACCTCCTGCTTCAGATCTCGTGCTTCGACTCAGGTTGGCTAGGGATTGTGAATTGCAAGTGTATAAAATATTTTATATCGTCCAAAACGAAAGTATAATACAGGTACTGTACACACAAAGTTCCTTGTGTTGTATAACCGAGATGTAGTTCACTTTTCATCACATTTTCAACCAAAGTGTACTTGTTAATGTTATACACAATGTTTTCTGCGTTATATACCATACTGTAGTTTCTGTTTTGTATATTTATTATCCACACAAAATGTTGGTTTTCAGAATGGTGTAGTGGCTACTTTGGATGGGTTTGTTGTGAGTGTGGCTGAGGACTCCCCTCTGTGGTCACCACTCACTACCTTCCCAGACAACTTCACTCAGGAACAGATCACAGACTTCCAGACTCGTGGTGCTGCCATCATCACTGGTCAGGTCAGGTTTCACTCAACGTTATTCAGGTCAGGTTAGGTCAAGTCAGGTCAGACCAAGTCATGTTTGGTTTGATTAAGCCTGGGCTCTCTGACACTTTATCTTCAGTACTTATGTCTTCCTGTTATATCATGTAACTCTAATTAATGTTTTAAAGGGGTAGTACACTCTTGGTAAATCAGAGCGCCTCCAAAGTATGCCAGTAAACAAATATAACAAATATAATGGTGGCCTGGTGCATGGTTTAGTTTGGAAGAATCAGTTGCTCCAGATTTACCAACACTGTATAACCCCCTTAATGCATGATGACTCAAATTTGCTTTATATTATCCCTGTAGTGCACAGATATTTCTCAAGCTCTCAAAATGTAGGTGAGTTTGTCTATGATTTTGCTAACTGAAATTACTGAACTCTGTATTATAATGCATGATGATTAATGCCAAGTATACGATAAGTATACGATGCAATTGTAAGTAGCATATCAAAGAGGGTTAAAAGAAGTTAAATTGTGTATTTATGAAGGCTATCACACCAATTATTTTTTAAATAAGGGTACAGTTTTTCTTGATTCTATAAACAGCATGCATACACTAGTAGGAACCTTGTGTTTTGCTTAAGTCAATCACTAATCATGTAGACTATGGGCAACCTCAGACCACCAATTCTTTCATAACAAACTGAACTGTTACTCAATGAGTGAGCTGAGGGACAGGATAGTAATGAGTACTGTAATGTGTGTATTACAGGTATCACCAGCCTTCCAACAGTTACGAGACTATGTGTCCACTTACACTACTCGTCCTGACATAGCCATCACCAGCCTACCCAATGGTGCTGAATTATACAGGCAGATAATCAGGTCACTCTTATTATTATCTTCTCAATGTAATATTCTTAAAGTAACCTACTCTGATATCCAGTTAGCACTTTGGTTTGTTTGTTTGTTTGTATGATTCTATTCTTTCTATATTACATAGGGTATGTGTATATGTTCATAGTATGTATACGTACGCATATGTGTGTGTGTGTGTGTGTATGTGTGTGTATGAAACTCTTTATTTTGTCCCCCATCAGGTTTCACACGTCCACTTCCCTGACACCTGAGGAGATCCATCAAATGGGTCTGGACGAGGTGACCCGCATTGAGGGGGAGATGGCAAAGGTATAGTATAGTATATGCAGTAGGCCATCGATAAGAGATGATTAAATTTAACACATATATCCTTTTAATACAAGCCAAGAAAATCACTTAGGGCGACAATATGTTCTTGTCTACGCTCTTTAGTCTGTATGGTAATGAATAACAAAGGCATGGGAAAACATTTTGTGGTCTTCAATGAGTGACAGAGTGTAAAATGAAGTGATGGATACAAGTTTTTTATTCAGGGTCTACTGTTTATAACTCTATCATCCTGGTGTCCCTTACATATATCTATTCATCGTTTAACGGGAGAAACTGTTGATAAAAAAATATTATAATTATGTGCTCTACTAAATCCCCCAAACTATGCCACAAAACAGATCCCTCTATTGGTATATACTGAAATGTTGTTTCATGGTATAGTTTTGAGGAATCAGTAGCCCTCCAGTTTACCTAAAATGAGGGTTACTGATTCCTCCAAATAATGCAACAAAACAGATCTCCTACCAATATAATGAGGTAATCTGTTTTCTCACATAGTTTGAAGGATTCGGTGGTTCTCCATTTCACTCCAAAGAAATAGTGACCACCTTAAAAGGGGAAATTCTTTTGAGGATTAACTGGTGGGCAACTGATACAAATCTCTCGATAATATTAAGGTCGTTTGTCTCCTGGCATACGTAGGAGGAATCACAACCTTCCAGTTCACCAACATAGGAAATCTCACCTTAAGGGGGTGCGGGAATAGGGGGACAGGCTTGGGGGGTTTTGGGGGGTGCGGGAGTAGGGGGACAGGCTTGGAGGGGGTTACGGGGGTGCGGGAATAGGGGACAGGCTTTCTACCCACCCCAAGCCTGTCCTCCTATTCCCGCTCCCCCCAACCCCCCCCAAGCCTGTCCCCTACTCCCGCACCCCCTTAAAAGCATTCCCTGGCCACCAACTCACTATCTCACTACTACCCTGACAGATTGTGAGGGAGTTATAGGTTACAAGATGACGATGCCAGAGTTTTCTGTTACTTGTGCCTGTATTAAAGCATTCCCTGGTACACTAACTATACCTTACAACACACCCTGCAGATTGTGAGTGAGTTAGGTTACAACATGACGGTGCCAGAGTTCTCAGCCATGATCAAGAATGACTCTACCTTCTACTACGACAATGCTGACGACTTACTGGCCGGCTTCCAGGACCTTGTGTACAACGTCATCACGCCTCAGGTGCCTCTCGTCTTTACCAACATTCCACAGGCAGAACTCAGGTGAGGCGGGCATAGAACCCATGTCAAGTAGATAGAACTTTCTGTGAGGACATGTATAATATAGAGTTGGAGTTTATACAATGCTCAGGTGAAAAACTGTAAGTGAAAAACTGTAGGACAGAGAGTTTATTTGAGATTGAGATAAGAAGGAGGGGTGAGTTTGGAGGAAGTAAAGAAATGGACTTAAAATGAGACAGAGAGATGAAGAGGGGCAGAGCTCAGGCGAGAAACTATATGCTGGAAGAGGAGTAGGACAAAGAGATTAATTGATTTTGGAAATAAGAGGAAGACGGAGTTTGTAGGAAATAATTAAATTAGTTCAGATGAGACAGAGAGATAAAGTGCCTCGATTTAACTTTTCCCATGCATCATAAACCATATTGGACGGTACTCATCCTTAAGGGTAGATTCTCTTCTTGGTAACTTGGGAGGTCTCTGATTACTCCAAACTATTCCAAGCAACAGGACACTTATTATTTTCGTTCATTTGGTCCTGTTTCCTGTCATATTTTAGAGGAATCACAAACGTCACTCCAATGTACAATTGCCAGCACTTATAACTGGTACACGAAAAGAGGATTAACAGCTCTGAATGTACCAGTTATAAGTGCCGGCAACTGTGCGTACCAAAAGTTTACCATCTCATTGACATGTCATTTTATCGTCAGTGTGGAAGGCAAACCCGACCCTGGTGGTCCTGGAGCTTTCTATCTTACAGGGTCCATTGATGGGTCACGCCCCGGTGTCTTCTATGTCAACACTTACCACTATGATGCAACGTGAGTCATTGGCTGGTTAGGTTCATTTTCATAACACTAATTACCTCACTCTTAATTAATTAAGGGGAGATTCTTTTGTTGGTGAATTGGTAAGTCTCAGATTCCTCCATGCAAGCTATGCCAAGAAACAGATCCCCTATTAGTACCACTGAGGGCGTCTGCTTTCTGGCATAGTTAGGAAGAATCAATAACCTTCCTTTATACCAGCAAGAAAATCTCCCCTTGAAGGAGATTGTAGAGTGCTGGTATAGATCTGGAGCAACTGATTCCTCCAAACTTTTGCAAGCAACAGGCCACCATCATACATGTTTATCTGGTCCTGTTTCCTGACATACAGTACTGTACACTCGCAATCCAAAATTTGTATCCAGGTCTTAATGAAGTTTCGAATCATTTGACATCATAGTGAACCAATTACAACGTTTATCCACTTTCATATTTGCTTGAGCTCACTTAATTAATACTCGATCAGGCTATTCTAAGCAAGCCTGGATACATATTTTGGATTGCGAGTGTACATTGGAAGAATTAGTTTCTACAGATATATCATCATTGTACAGTCATGGTCTTTTAAAAAGTCCTGCAACTTGGTGAATAAAAGCGAGCCATTTGAGTGAATCTTATGAACCAATATATATTACAAAGACCAACAGCAATAGATTCGGATAATTTTTCGAAGCCATCTCATTGGAAGGTGTTGCAGGACTATTGACCCTGACTGTACCCTACCCTTAATTAATTACTGTAAGGCGGGTGAAATAGAGGGCTACTACTGATTCCTCCAAATAAAGCTACAAAACACCTTAATAATTATATGCTAACGGGGATGTGTTTCGTTGTATGAGGTGGAGGAATTAGTGTACAAATTAAAATAGCTTCTCCTCCCGATCATCTTTTATCCTCTGCTGATTACTTTATTTTTTTATTTACCTTTAGTACAAGCCCGAACCATGAAGTTATCAGATGCGTGGTGGGAAATTAAGGGGGTGTGGGAGTAGGGGACAGGCATGGGGGCGGTTGGTGGGTGCTGGAATAGGGGGGACAGGCTTGGGGTGGGTAGAAAGCCTGTCCCCTATTCCCGCACCCCCCTAACCCCCCCCCCAAGCCTGTCCCCCTACTCCCGCACCTCCCAAGCCTGTCCCCTACTCCCGCACCCCCCTAAACCCCCCCCCCCTAAGCCTGTCCCCCTATTCCCGCACCCCCTTAATAAGAATAAATACATGCATCACCCACAAGTTTTGTTTAGTCTGACCAGGGAAGAGTGAGTGGTGACAAGATCAAGACAACACACCCTATAGTTCAGTCTCGCTCCAGAACAGGTGGAGTGTGGACGTACTCGTGGCGCTCTACCTCCATTCTCGTTTGTGTTGTTGTTTGTGTTGTTTTGGAGCTCTTGTTTGTGTTTTTTGTGTTGTTTGTGAGTTCTTGTTTGTGTGTTGTTGTTTCTGTGGTGTTGCTGGTGTTGTTTGTCTGTTGTGGTTCTGTGTATAGTTTTGTTGTGATTGTCTGTGGGTGTGTGTGTGTCCCTGGCTGATTGAGTGTTTAGTTGTTTGTGTTGTTGTTTCCTTTCCATCTAGGCCTTGCCTGGCCTGATGGAGAGTGCGGATTCCTGCTTGGAGGCCGACTTGGCAATGTCCGAGGAAGACGAGTCTCCAATTGAGGATCACTGGCCTGAGCTGCCTTCTCGCAACCCTCCCCCCCTCTCCTCGGTCACTCCGCAGCACAGGTTGCAGCCGTCCACCTCCTCAACCTCTACCAAGCGACCTGTTGATGCCTCGTCCGACTCCTCGCAGGATTCCGATGGTGTGGACTGTTTGCCTCCAGCTGCCAAGACTGCCAAGGGTGCTTCAGCTGTGCATGACGTACCTTCTCTGCCTCACCCTGGTGTTTCTTCTTTGTATACCAACTCCTTGCCCTCGTCCAACCTTCCTGCTTTTGCCCCGAGAGATGCCTATGTCAAACTCTCCTTCTCTGGAAACCCATATACGGACACAAAGCTGCGTTGGTTGTCTGATGTCAACAGGGCCTTCCAGTTGCAGCGTGAACTAGCTGAAGTCAAGATGGCTGCTGTCACCTCCCGGTTTGTCTACATCTCTAGGAAGCGTCAGGACATCATTGATAGAGTGAAGGCTGGTGAATTTTTATCTCTGCCTCTCATTCTTGAAGACTCACCCGAGAGGCCTTGTAAGTTCCCCAGCTACATCCTCACCCGTTTTCCTATTGATGTTGACCCGAAACTTGCCAAAGGATACCCTGGTGTGTACTCTGCCCATCGTTTTTTCCAAGATGGTTCCCCCATTAGCCGTATTGTTGTTGTCTGGAGTCAACCCGATTCACCTCCAAATGAGATTTCCTTTGATTTCCTCCCTTGTCTTCCACTGTGTGAGGTGAGGAAACTTCATAATGACCAGCCTTGGTGCTACAGGTGCTGGGGAGTTGGGCATATCTCCCGGTACTGTTCTGCCAGGCCAAAGTGTGCATGGTGTGCGGCCGACCATGATTCCAAGACGTGTCCTGTCAGGGGTGAACCATCATGTCCTGCTGCCTCCACCTCTGAGCCTTCACCTCCTGAAGATACGTCTCGATAGAAGTGTCCACGATGCCTTCAGCCAGGGGTTAACGTGTGGCATGGATGTACTCGACGTCAGGTCCAGGCTTGTGTCTCTACTATTGCTCCGCCTCCACCACTACCACCACCACCTCCCCAGTCTGCTCCTCCTACCAGCCCTGCCTCACCTCCAGACCTGGCCCTCCGCAAGTCTGTTGCTACCCTCATGGCACGATGTACGGCTCTCGAAAACCGCTTTTCTGCCCTTGAAGCCAGGATTGATGGGCTAGTTGCCGCGCAGGCTGCTAATGACTCCAAACTCTCCACCTTGGTCGAGGCTCAGCAGGCCATCATCTCAACTGTCACTACCCTTACCGAAAAGATGGATACTGTTGCATCTCGCCTTGAAAAGCTTTTCGAGTCAGTCCATTCTCCTGGTCCATCTTCTTCTCCAGGTCGCTCATCTGCCCCCACTCACCGGACTTCTACTTCCAAATACAGAGTTCGCTAGTGATTGCCGGCTGGATGTCATCTCCTGGAATGTATGTGGTATCACCAGTTATGCTAAGCTCACTCAACTCAAGGCCTATGTTTTTCGTCATCATCCCAGTGTTATTTTTCTCCAGGAAGCATTTCCAGGACGGCCGCTCGCTGCTGGGCAAGCTCCTCCTCTCTCAGGGTATGTGCCATATGTTCATCTGGTAAGGAATGGTCTCCTGACTTACATACATAGCTCCTTGCCACATCGCCTTCTCCGTACCTCCACTGATCCTGATATGAACTTTCAGCTATTTGAGGTTCTACCTGGGAATGGAGTACTCCAACTATGTAATGTCTATTCTGCCCCAACTAGACTCACTCTTGAGGCTCTTCCTTCTCCAACAGTGCGTGGTATGGTGTATATGGGAGATTTTAATGCTCGGCATTCTGATTTGGGTGATGGTTCTGGCTCTATTAATCGTAATGGTGTTCGTCTCCTTTCATACATCCGCAAGCATCATCTGACACACTGGGACACTGGCGGTGCCACTCATTGCCGGGGAGGTACTCTGGATTACATCCTCTGATCTGGCTTGATAGCATCTCAGGTCCAGTGCTTCTCCGTGCCAGACTTATTCTCTGATCACATTGCTCTTTGGTTTCATTATTCTCTAACTGCTGGGTCAAGTGCTTCAGCCACTCGTTTGCGTATTGCTGTGCCCCCTAAATATTGCCCGACTTACATCTTATTTATGGCCCATGTATTCCCTACATTTGACATATCATCAGCTGAACAGTTGTACTCTGATCTTGTATCTGCTACTCATGACTTTTATAGGCTATACGTCTCCCGGCCACACCTCCAGCATCACCATACTGCCCACTCCTGGACGCTGGATGCATGTATACAGGAGGCAGAGGAGGAGGCTGAACGTGATGGCCTAAAGTTTCAAGCCAACACAACCCCTGACCTGCTCCATCGTTACCAGATGTCTAGGGACGCTTTTGTTGCCCTGCAGGATTGTGCTCACACTGAGTCTTGGCAGCAGTTCATGGACAGCATCAACCAGCAAACAAGTGTGGCTTCTATGTGGCACCTCATCCGTCGGGTTGTTAAAAAGACACCGGCCACTGCTCGTCATCACACTCCTGCCGACTATGCCAAACAACTTGTCGATGCCTGGTCAGAAGAATCTACCCCAGCCAGTCTACCCATCCACATACAAGATGCACTCGCTTCCCGTGCTGCTGTCCATCGGCTACGTCTAATGTCTGCTCTGTTACAAGATGATGACGATGATGCAGAGGAGATAACTGTGGAGTAGTTGCGCCGTGCTCTCTCTCGGGGTAGAGCTTATTCCTCTGGTGATAATGGTATTACTTATGCTGTGCTGCGCCTACTTCAACAAGTTCCTGGGAACCCTCTACTTCGACTGTACAATCTTTGTCTTCGTGACGGTTGTGTACCACGAGCCTGGACCAGCAGCACAATAATACCCATCCCTAAGCCCGGCACTGCGAAGTTCAGGCCTATTTCCCTTACTTCCTGTTTCTGTAAGGTTATGGAGAGAATCTTACTCAATCGTCTCATGTACAGACTGCAGGATCGCCTTTCTCCATGGCTGTTTGGTTTCCATCCCCAGCTGAGCACACATCACTCCCTAGTCGACCTGTACTCTCGCCTTTCCTGGGACAGTGTGGTGGCCTTCATTGACCTTCGAAGTGCCTTCGATGTTGCTAATAGAGACGTCATTTTGGATCAACTGGTTGACTTTGGGATAAAGGGTAATCTACTACGGTGGATTCGGGGCTACCTGAGTAACAGGACCTCCCATGTGTTTTTCAGTGGTGCGCTCAGTCCTCTGCGCAGTTTTCATCTTGGTACGCCTCAAGGTGGTGTTCTCAGCCCATTGTTATTTAATATTCTGATGCATCGGTTGCTCACTTCTCTCCCTGATATTCCTGGAACTACAATTACGTGCTATGCTGATGATATCTGTGTTCATTCTACCTCACCAAGGGATCTCCAGCGGTTTCTTGACTCCTTCTCTGGCCTCCTCTCACTGTGGCATTATTGTCTCCCCAGATAAGAGCAGAATATTCACCTGCCGCCTTCCTCAAGCTCAGCCAGTGTTCACCTTTGGAGGGACTGTCATTCCCATGTGTTCCCAGTACTGCTACCTGGGTGCGCCAGTCAATATTTGGCCGATTGTCCCTGCCAGACCTCAAGACCATCCCATTGTCCTGGATTTATTGGGTCATCTCCAGCGCCGACTTACACCACTTCAATGGCTATCTAACAACTCCTCGGGCATCTCCATCCCAGTAGCCAGGACCATCTATATTGCTTTTATCCGTTCAGTTGTTGATTACCTTTTCCCTGCTTTGATTCAACTTCCCAAGGCTACTCTGGAAACTTTAGAAAAATTTCAGAATAGAGCAATGAGAATAATTCTCGGCTGTCCAATGTCGACCAGGATAGTGAACATGCAGCGTGATTTGCGTCTTCCCCCATTAATCGAGAGAATTTATTGTAATGTTACTTGCTTCACTATCAAGTGCCTCCATTTCCCACATCTTTCACGCCATTACTCTCAGTTAGTCAGGACTTCTCTTAGACCAAACTACCCGGTCCCTCCCATACTGCCTGCTGGACGTACTCTTATAAGGTCTGTTTCTTCTATGCTCCGTGGTCTTAATATAAATATAATGGTTGCAGACGTCCCCCCAGGGCCCCCTCCATGGATGCTACCAACACCTGATGTGAGCTTTACACCTACTTCCAAGTCGGAGCTGCCTTCTCTACAGCGGCAGTTGGCTCTGGAACACATAGAAACAGTGACTTCCTCCATCACAGATCCATACTGCCTCTACACTGATGGCTCATTGCAGGTGGATGGTGCAGCAGGTTGTGCTGTTTTCTCGCCTGACCTGGAGTCACCTCCAGGGGGCTGTGTTGGCCGTCGTCTCTGTAACCACTCTAGCTCAACATTGTGAACTGTATTCCATTCCGGATGCTGTTAGTGTTGTTTGTCAACGTGGAGTGAATGCTGCCATTTTTTGTGACTCCAAACCTGCCCTTCATTCCCTCTCTAGTGTTCAGCCCACACACTCTACTGTTAGTCAGCAGATTTTATCGTTTTTGGCCTTATTGCGTCATCGTAACTTGACTGTCAAATTTTTATGGGTGCCATCCCATGTAGGTTTACGTCACAATGGTACAGTTGACAGACTCGCAAAGGAAGCCTGCCATCTGCCTCCTCGTTGTGCTGGACGTCCTCTCTCCCTGACATGTTACCTCTCTAAATCCGCTCCGCCGCTCTCCTCCCTGTACGGCGACGCAGGGATGCAGAGAGGCCCTTCAGCATCTCCATCACCCATTATGAGTCTGTCTGCCATCACAAATATTCCTACCGTCGTCGAGGCCTCATGGTTCGGAGGCACAATGTAGTCTCTGCTCGTTTGAGGCTTGGCTACAGGCCACCGTGGCAGGTTGCTGGGATGCAGGGTGAGCCTCCCTTCACTGAGTGTCGCTTGTGTCGAGCACCTCGTGCTAACACTGTAGAGCACTATTGCCTAGCCTGCCCCACTGTCCGACACTTGCTGCCCCAGGGCCTGCCACTTGATGTGGTTTGTCGACACCTGCTGAACCATCAGGTTCTGGAGGAACTTCTGGTGCGCCACCCTCGTTTTGGTGGATTTAAGTAGGTCATGATGTAAATATTTGTCTTTGTGCTTGTGCTTCATTCTGTTATGTTTTCGTGATGTGTGTGTGTCCATGTGTGTGTGCTTGTGTGTGTGTGGTCATTGGGTTCTCGTGAGTCCCGCCTACCTTTGTGTACTGTTGTCTGCCTATTGACTGACGCTACGGCACAATGAATTTAAAAAATATATATATATATAGTTCCCTAGTACACTCGCAATCCACAATCCCCCGCCCACCTCAGTCAAAGCATGAGATCTGAAGCAGCTGATTTCTGGACGACAACCCACATACAGCCTCCATTGGTTCTAAATGTGTGTGCCGGGATTCGACTCAGGCTGGTTAGAGATTGTGACTTGCGAGTATACATAGCCTACGAAGGGTAGAAATAAACTACGGAGCATCTGCTTTATCCCATTATCGGTTACCAATAGTTGTAACTTAATTTTATTTTCGAGTTTAGTTATTATCATATTTATATATACAATGTCGTTCAATGAAGTTCTTGACAACTCATGACATGTACAATAGCGAGGCTCATTTGGCATAGATAGGTTTATAATTTCTCTAAATTACTGATATATTATTCCAGGCCCAAGTACCAGATGTTGACGTTGTCTATGCATGAGGGTAACCCCGGCCACCACCTGCAGGGTTCACACAGCATCGAGTCTCCCAACATGCCCTACTTCAGGAGGGTGACTGATGATCGTAACTACTACCAGGCGCCCTCCAGATTCCCAATGAACACTGCCTTTCTTGAAGGTTGGGGTTTATATGCAGAGAGCCTTGGCTTTGAGATGAGCCTCTATGATGACCCATATGACAGGTGTGCAATGACTTCTCCTTCTCCCTTTTGGTACACTGGACCCTAATTATTCTGTCCTGATCCAAGACACAACATGAATCTCTATCAACCTTTCATCCCAGTCTTCCCGAATCACTTCAGTTGGTAGAGCTTCATATTGTGTCTCGGATCAGGACATAATTATTGACCCCTAATGTAATACAAGGTCTTTCTGACCTAGCACAGTTTTCCTTCTTCACTTTTATAATGCTATTGATTAGAAATACAAAAGATGCGGGAATTATGTACAGCACATGATATTTACAATCCTTCCTTTCTTAACAATTTCTACACTCCAAGAGAGTAAACTAATGTAGAAGGAAATACCTCGCCCAGTTTCACTGACGACGCAAGAAAGTTTGAATATTAATTACACCAGAAAACATCTTATATATATTTTCTTGGCGAGGCAAAACCACACCATCGTCAACACCACCGATATTTTTGTATATGGCCCCAAGAACGAAGTGAAAAATTTTCTGCACCCACCAGGTATGGCCATTACTCTGAGGAGATCTTCAGGGCGTGTCGGCTGGTGGTGGACACGGGGATGCACGCCTTGGGTTGGTCATGGCAGGAGGCAGTAGACTTCATGTTCCTCCACACAGCCAGGTCACGCTTGGAGATTGAGGTCAGGGTATAACACACGATATCATTTTTTTTAACCTAACCTAACCTAACTAAACCGAACCTAACCTCAACCTCGGGACTGTAGGCTGTCAGTCAGTATAGCCTGTGACTCCTGTGTTACCCCGAGACAATTGAATGAAGCTACGAGGTGTTGGTTGTGTGCTTCACGTGTGTCGTACCAGATGGAGACAGACAGTGGAGCTTCATGGTGTTAGTTGCTTCTTGTTTATCCCGCTAGATAACTACACCATATTTTATAGTGTGTAATGAAGATGTGCCGAAAGTATGCCACGAACATACTGCTCCTGTTTCTACTACTGATACCGATGACACGATAGCACAAAATAATAATGTAATGTGTGTTTACAAAAGATTATAATAGTGTAATGTGTGAGTACATGAGATTATAAAATTGTAATGATGTGTGTTTACAGAACGAGGTGAATCGCTACGTGAACTGGCCGGGACAGGCTCTTTCCTACAAGATTGGTGACCTCAAATTCATGGAACTAAGGACACGTGCGATGGCTGAGATGGGAGCCTCGTATGACATTAAACAGTTCCATGAGGTGGTGTTGGAGAGTGCGGGACCACTAGACCTGATAGAGGACGAAGTAGATGCTTGGATTAACTCTGTCATTTAACTATACTATTGTTGTTAGAGTTCTATGACATTAAACAAGTCTATGAGTTGGTGTTGGTGAGTGTGGGACCATTAGACCTGGTATATAGAGGACGAGGTTGATGCTTGGGTTAACTCTGTCCTGTAAGTCCCATAACCAAAATGCCAAATCCTGTACTATTAATAAAATGTTAATACAGTGATCATGGAATACTTATGTACATTCAGGAGCACTAATAAGTATTCAGATGTGCTTAGAATACCAAGAGACGGTAAATAAATGCACAATAATATCCAGTGGAATTAGTTCATTGGTGAATTGGTGGACTGTTTAAAGCTTCAACCAAAGCTGTATACTTATTAGTGCTCGTTGTCTATTTCGTGGCATAATTTGGAGGAAGCACTGTACCTGATGCTTACAGTACCATGGATGTCCAAAGCAGAGAATTTATTATTATATATGTCAAAGAATAGGAAATGATATAGACCCGTATTCAAGAACATTGGTGGTGCATACGATGGCTTGGTACTGTGCCAATACGATGGCTCCATAGACAAACAATAGAGCCATCATACCGGTACCACGCCATCGTCAACACTATGGACGTTTATGCATACCACACATAGTTTTACTCTTTCTTTAACTCGCTTTAGATGCAATACAATGGGATATTACCTGCTGTGATGTGGGCAGTATTTTACTTAGTTAAGGAGTGTGAGGGCGTTCTGATCCCTCCGGTTCTTGCAGTAAAGAATGTAGAGCACGTCGTCTCTGACATTAGTTACCAGGGTGCTTTAACACCCCACTTTCAGTCCAAGGATCAGAGAAACATAAACCACGTCTATATCAATATAATATTAACTCAATACAAGGTATTACACCACAAAATTAGAGACAATACAATACAGTTACAACACTTGACAACACTACACAACAGACAACACAATACAACAGACTGATAACACAATACAACACACTTCACAACAATACTTCTCAAAATGAGACACAATATAATGTCAGTAAACTTCACCACATCACAACACTTCACCACTCTACTCGCCAGACACCGATACAGCACCACTTTCTCTCAACTTAAACACGAGAAGTAGGAGGGCAATCCCGTAGCGTGAGTAGGAGACGAATCCAAGAGACAGCTGGTAGGAAATACGAGGTGGATGGTCGAACAAGAAGTGATTGTAACTGCAGAGAGGGAAGTAGAAGAAGCCTATGCCACTTGTTACTCGAGAGCTGGAGAGATGCCTTATGATCTGTACTCAGCAATGAGGAACCTGGCTCTGCCCATCTGGAGGAGAGTGGATACGACGTCGACTCTGTCTTGGATCACATGACCATCACGTCACCATCACGCCACTTTCACAAGGGGTGAAGGGGGGGGGGGGAGTTGTTTTTTTTTTAATGGGCCGTGGCGTCAATCAAAAGACAGACAAAACATAAGGGCAGGTGGGACCCATGAAAATCCAATGACTACACTCACACATACACACACAGACACATCACGAAAACATAACAGAATGAAACACAAGCATACAGACAGATATTTACATATGACCTATACTTAAATCCACCAAAACGAGAGTGGCGTACCAGAAGTTCCTCCCAAACCTGGTGGATCAGCAGGTGTCGACAAACCACATCATGTGGCAGGCCCCGGGGCAGCAAGTGTCAAACAGTAGGGCAGGCCAGAAAATAGTGTTCTATAGTGTTAGCACGAGGCGCTCGACACAAGCGACACTCAGTGAAGGGAGGCTCACCCTACATCCCAGCAACCTGCCATGGTGGCCTGTAGCCAAGCCTCAAACGAGAAGAGACTACATTGTGCCTCCGAACCATGAGGCCCCGACGACGGTAGGAATATTTGTGACAACAGCAGACAGACTTGTAGTGGGTGATGGAGATGCTGAAGGGCCTCTGCATCCCTGCGCCGCAGCACATGGAGGAGAGCAGCGGAGCGGACTTTAGAGAGGTAACATGTCAGGGAAAGAGGACGTCCAACACCACGAGGAGGCAGACGGCAGGCCTCCTTCAAGAGTCTGTTAACTGTAGCATTGTGACGTAAACCTACATGGGATGGCACCCATAAAAATTTGACATTTAAGTTACGATGACGCAATAAGGCCAAAAACGACAAAATCTGCTGAACAATAGTAGAGTGTGTGGGCTGAACACTGGAGAGAGAATGAATGTTGAGCTGGAGTGGTTACAGAGACGACGGCCAACACAGCCCCCTGGAGGTGACTCCAAGTCAGGTGAGAAAACGGCACAAGCTGCTATACCATCCGCTTGCAATGAGTCATCAGTGTAGAGGCAGTATGGATCTGTGATGGAGGACATCACTGTTTCTATGTGTTCCAGAGCCAACTGCAGCTGTAGAGAAGGCAGTTCCGACTTGGAAGTAGGTGTGAAGCTCACCTCAGGTGTTGGTAGCATCCATGGAGGGGGCCCTGGGGGAACGTCTGCAACCATTATATCTATATTAAGACCACGGAGCATAGAGGAAACAGACCTTATAAGAGTACATCCAGCAGGCAGTATGGGAGGGACTGGGTAGTTTGGTCTAAGAGAAGTCCTGACTAACTGAGAGTAATGGGGTGAAAGATGTGGGGAATGGAGGCACTTGACAGTGAAGCAAGTAACATTAGAGTAAATTCTCTCGACTAATGGGGGAAGACGCAACTCACGCTGCATATTCACTGTCCTGGTCAACATGGGACAGCCGAGAATTATTCTCATTGCTCTATTCTGAAATTTTTCTAAAGTTTCCAGAGTAGCCCTAGGAAGTTGAATCAAAGCAGGAGAGAGGAAATAAACAACTGAACGGATAATAGCAACATAGATAGTCCTTGTAACTGGGATGGAGATGCCCGAGGAGTTGTTAGTAAGCCATTGAAGTGGTGTAAGTTGGTGCTGGAGGCGACCCAACAAGTCCTGGACAAAGGGATGGTCTTGAGGTCTGGCAGGGATAATCGGCCAAATATTGACTGGCGCGCCCAGGTAGCAGTACTGGGAACACATGGGAATGACAGTCCCTCCAAAGGTGAACACTGGCTGAGCTTGAGGAAGGCAGCAGGTGAATATTCTGCTCTTATCTGGGGAGACAATAATGCCACAGTGAGAGGAGGCCACAGAGAAGGAGTCAAGAAACCGCTGGAGATCCCTTGGTGAGGTAGAATGAACACAGATATCATCAGCATAGCACGTAATTGTAGTTTCAGGATTATCAGGGAGAGAAGTAAGCAGCCGATGCATCAGAATATTAAATAACAATGGGCTGAGAACACCCCCTTGAGGCGTACCGAGATGAAAACTGTGCAAAGGACTGAGTGCACCACTGTAAAACACACGGGAGGTCCTGTTACTCAGGTAGCTCCGAATCCACTGTAATAGATTACCCTTTATCCCAAAGTCAACCAGTTGATTCAAAATGACGTCTCTATTAACAACATCGAAGGCACTTCGAAGGTCAATGAAGGCCACCACACTGTCCCTGGAAAGGCGTGAGTACAGGTCGACTAGGCAGTGGTGTGTGCTCTGCTGGGGAAGGAAACCAAGCAGCCAAGGAGAAAGGCGATTCTGCAGTCGGTACATGAGATTATTGAGTAAGATTCTCTCCATAACCTTACGAATACAGGAAGTAAGGGAAATAGGCCTGAACTTCGCAGTGCCGGGCTTAGGGATGGGTATTATTGTGCTACTGGTCCAGGCTCGTGGTACACAACCGTCACGAAGACAAAGATTGTGCATCTTGTATGTGGATGTGTAGACTGGCTGGGGTAGATTGTTCTGACCAGGCATCGACAAGTTGTTGGGCATAGTCGGCGGGAGTGTGATGACGAGCAGTGGCCGGTGTCTTTTTAACAACCTGATGGATGAGGTGCTACATAGAAGCCACACTTGTTTGCTGGTTGATGCTGTCCGTGAACCGCTGCCAAGACTCAGTGTGAGCACACTCCTGCAGGGCGACTAAAACGTCCCTAGACATCTGGTAACGATGGAGCAGGTCAGGGGTTGTGTTGGCTTGAAACAATAGGCCATCACGTTCAGCCTCCTCCTTTGCCTCCTGTATACGTGCATCCAGCGTCCAGGAGTGGGCAGTATGGTGATGCTGGAGGTGTGGCCGGGAGACGTATACCCTATAAAAGTCATGAGTAGCAGATACAAGATCAGAGGACAACTGTTCAGCTGATGATATGTCAAATGTAGGGAATACATGGGCCATAAATAAGATGTAAGTCGGGCAATATTTAGGGGGCACAGCAATACGCAAACTAGTGGCTGAAGCACTTGACCCAGCAGTTAGAGAATAATGAAACCGAAGAGCGATGTGATCAGAGAATAAGTCTGTCACGGAGGAGCACAGGACCTGAGATGCTATCAGGCCAGACGAGAGGATGTAATCCAGAGTACCTCCCCGGCAATGAGTGGCACCGCCAGTGTCCCAGTGTGTCAGATGATGCTTGCGGATGTATGAAAGGAGACGAACACCATTACGATTAATAGAGCCAGAACCATCACCCAAATCAGAATGCCGAGCATTAAAATCTCCCATATACACCATACCACGCACTGTTGGAGAAGGAAGAGCCTCAAGAGTGAGTCTAGCTGGGGCAGAATAGACATTACATAGTTGGAGTACTCCATTCCCAGGTAGAACCTCAAATAGCTTAAAGGTCATGTCAGGATCAGTGGAGGTACGGAGAAGGCGATGTGGCAAGGAGCTATGTATGTAAGTCAGGAGACCATTCCTTACCAGATGAACATATGGCACATACCCTGAGAGGGGAGGAGCTTGCCCAGCAGCAAGCGGCCGTCCTGGAATTACTTCCTGAAGAAAAATAACACTGAGATGATGACGAAAAACATAGGCCTTGAGTTGAGTGAGCTTAACATAACTGGTGATACCACATACATTCCAGGAGATGACATCCAGCCGGCAATCACTAGCGAACTCTGTATTTGGAAGTAGAAGTCCGGTGAGTGGGGGCAGATGAGCGACCTGGAGAAGAAGATGGACCAGAAGAAGGGAGTGACTCGAAAAGCTTTTCAAGGCGAGAAGCAAGTTCCAGTGCTTCCATTTTAGGGTAAATTACCCTAAACTAGGGTAATCAGACCCTCTTTAGGGTAGTGTTTAGGGTATTGCCTAATTTGGGGTAATTTTAGGGTAATTTATTAATTTAGGCAAAACATCTTTTATAAACATGTCAAAATCTATCGAAAAGTAAGAATAGTACACAAAGGTATTGTAGACATAAACAAAAAAGTCGGAAGTTAATTAATAGTGAGGTTACATGTTTACATTGCGTCGCAATTTTGCCAAACCCATCAAGTTATCCGTAATCCAGTGTATCTGGGCATAACCCTGTCTATCTCTTTATCTATCTATAGCTCTGACGCCTCGTTCCCTCCGGGAACTGCCCCCAAGGGGATGGCCACGGCAGAAATGTCTCTAGTTTTCTCTGTTCCAACACTCCCTCCTTACTTGGTCAAGCCCAATTCTGCCCCTCACGTTTCTCTCACTTACATACTCTACCACTCTGTTCTGCCATTTATTCTAACCGGAGGTCTGCCTCTCACACCAGGTCCCACAACTTCACTTCCATACACCTTCTTTACAAATTCCTCACCTTCCATTCTCTCTACATGTCCAAACCACCTCAATGTATTACACTTCACTCTCTCAGCCACTCCACACTCAATATCAATTGCCTTCTCATTCATACCACATCTCTCATACAAACTCTCATTACTTTCACCATCTCACCTATAGTAAGTCCACATGCTCCTCTCAAGTAACTCATTTCCACTGCACCTATTCTAGACTGATAAACCCTACTCTATGTCCATGTATATGATGTATATGTCAGTGTTGGCAGGATTATACTATTTCTTAGTCCCCTTTTCACTTCCATCATACTCACTTACCCTTCATAATCCTCCCCCGTGATCCTATGACCTGTCCACCCCTCATTGCTCTCTCTCTAATTTCTCCTTCCATACTTCCATGTTTACACAGAATTGTTCCCAACCCAGGCACCGTAAGTTTATTTTCTTAACGTATATAATATGTTTTAGTTTGTCTTATATATGATCCTAAATGACTTTATGTAATAATGCATTACATTATTCTAAGTTACGATGTTGCCGACTTTTTAGGGTAATACTTAGTAATTTAGGGTAAAACTGGCTCGATTCTAGGGTAATATTTTCGGAGCTCATGGAAGCCCAGGAAGCAACAGTATCCATCCTTTTGGTGAGGGCGGTGACAGTTGAGATGATGGCCTGCTGAGCCTCGACCAAGGTGGAGAGTTTGGAGTCATTAGCAGCCTGAGTGGCAACCAGCCCATCAATCCTGGCTTCAAGAGTGGAGAAGCGGTTCTTGAGGGCCGTACATCATGCCATGAGGGTAGCAACAGACTTGTGGCGGGCCAGGTCTAGAGGCGAGGCAAGACTGGTTGGAGGAGCAGACTAGGGAGGCGATGATGACGGTGGTGGAGGCGGAGCAATAGTAGAGGCATGAGCCTGGACCTGACGTCAAGTAAGTACATCCATGCCACATGTTAACCCCTGGCTGAAGGCATCGTGGACACTTCCATCAAGACGTATCCTCAGGAGGTGAAGGCTCAGAGGTGAAGGCAGCAGGACATGATGGTTCACCCCTGACAAGACACGTCTTGGAATCATGGTCGGCGGCACACCATGCACACTTCGGCCTGGCAGAACAGTACCAGGAGATATGCCCAACTCCCCAGCACCTGTAACACCAAGGCTGGTCATTATGAAGTTTCCGCACCTCACACGGTGGAAGACAAGGGAGGAAATCAAAGGAAATCTCATTTGAAGGTGGATCGGGTTGACTCCAGACAACAACAATACAGCTAATGGGGGAATCATCTTGGAAAAAACGATGGGCATAGTACACACCAGGGTATCCCTTAGCAAGTTTCGGGTCAACATCAATAGGAAAACGGGTGAGGATGTGGCTGGGGAACTTACGAGGCCTCTCGGGTGAGTCTTGAAGAATGAGAGGCAGAGACAAAAATTCACCAGCCTTGACTTTATCAATGATGTCCTGACGCTTCCCGGAGATGTAGACAAACCAGGAGGTGACAGCAGTCATCTTGACTTCAGCCAGTTCACGCTGCAGTTTGAAAGCCCTGTTGACATCAGACAACCAATGCAGCTTTGTGTCCGTAGATGGGTTCCCAGGGAAGGAGAGCTTGACATAGGCATCTCTCGGGGCAAAAGCAGGAAGGTTAAACGAGGGCAAGGAGTTGGTATACAAGGAAGAAACACCAGGGTGAGGCAGAGAAGGTACAGCTCCGGACAGATCAATGGTCCACACCCCATCCATCAGCGACTTGGTTTGGGCCTGGTCGGATCTGGTAACAGTTGCAGGTAGAGGGAGGGGGGATGTTAGTGGGAGAGGAGGAGAGAAATGTGGGCGGAGCTATATAGGAGGGTAACGAATGATCAGGTAGAGAAGCCGTGTGTCAGGAGGAATGAATGAAGCATACACTGAACGGTATCGAATCACCAACAGTTTAAAGCAGGGTTCTTCAATCTTTTTCAGTCGTGACCCAGTTTTTTACAATAACATCATTCTCGCGACCCATACAGAAAGATATTTTACAAATGATCAGAATTATCAACCTAAGAAAATACAAGGCCAGACGCTGAAACATAATATTTATGATTAAAAGGCATTCTAACCAGAATTATAAACACTGCCTCACCTACCCTCCCTCTCTCTCTCACACACACTCATTCAAGAAGGCTAATATTTGTGCAATGATTTTATTTTATTTATAATTTAATATATGAATATTCGATTATAAAAATATGTTAGGTGGATTCATGTATGAACTTCATATTTATTTTATTGTCACGAATATTATTATTCTATTTTATTCATGTATTTATTTTTGTGAGCCTGCGACCCAGTTTGGAGGAATTCGGGACCCGTAATTTGAAGAACCCTGGTTTAAAGAAGTGCATACTGCATTAACGTAAGTGGATATAGAAGAGAAGAAATGTGATTATTTGAGGCGAGGGTGAGGGGGAAGAGGGTAAGAAAAATGAAGGTGATTAGTTGAAAAGTAATAACAAACAAATATAATTAGAATATCTGTTACATTATATCCTTTAAATAAAGGCAGTGTCTTTTGTTCACCATCGTAGTGGGATAGACTACTGAATATATATTATCCTTTGGATATTAGACAGCTTTCACTGTATTCCTTTTATCCCTCGTTCTTACCCCGTAGGGGAGTATTGCCTGTAATGATGTGGGCAATACTTTAAGGGTTTTGGCGCCCCTTCGGCCCCAGCCACTAGCTTACATTTCTTCAACTGTCCCTCCTGTCTTCCTATTTCCTTCTTGCTTGCTGTCACACCTCTCTATCACCTTTTCCTGGTGCTATTTGACCTCGCTGTTGCGCCACCTAATATCAATCAAATCCCTCGTGCTTGTAGTCCACCCTATTTATCACCTTCTCCCAAGCCCAGCTGTTTTGTTTTCTTTTTCGGCTGAAGACGGTTCATTAATGCTCATTTTTATAAGAATATTTCCCTGGTCTAGCCACAAGTTCAACCCTGTCTTCCATTCTGTTTAACCTCCGTTTTTGTTTTGTTTTTCACCTTCTGACTCAATCATTAATATCAAAGTACATTGTCAATGTATCAGGATCACTAATCCTGCAACAATAAATATCATGTCCCTTTATAATGGTCAATTCCTTCTGTCCACCACGAGTTGCAGTACATATCACATCTACTTCATTAATATGGTGTGGATAATTATAATGTAATTGACTATTTTATTCAATTAACGATATCTTGCAACTTAGATAATAATTAATTTATCAGAATATAAACAACTTCAGACGAGATAGAATGTCATAAGAAAACTACCTTTTTACAATAGTTTGATCTATTAAATAAAAATCCTTTCTCTAATCCCCCTAATTTCACTATGTCTAGTCACTTATTATTTCTATTAATGTGAGGCAGCCCATTTCCCCTATGTACACTTACAAACATATGAAACAGACACACTTACAACGGACCCCTCATTGTTAGGATGCACCAATACACACGTCGTCTCATCCTACCATAATGTTCGATGAGGTACCCGTTTTAAGTGTATCTGTCTCATGTGTCCTCAACTATACATTATGTTTCTGGAATCTAAAATATATCATAAAATATTGAGAATTAATTACTCATTGCAAACTAAACTCAAAGTCTATTAAAAAAAAAAGAATACTATAAAAATAAACCAGTGATAAAATACAAGGCATTAAGGACCCTGTGATCGTGTATGAGACCTGGAGGCTTCTGCTGATTCCTCCTGACCATGCCACGAAACAAGCTCCTTCCATATAGGTGGTGTTTCGTGGCAATGTTTGAAGGACTCACTAACCTCAAATTTTCTGACTACATCACAGGGTCCCTTTACTAAAATTTGTTAGCATCTCCCTCAAGGCAGATCAAATTCACACTTAGCACAAAGCCGAACACTAGCACCTTCTCCCTCCCAAGTTCCCAACCCCTCCATCCCTTCCACAACCAATGACAGAGACCTTGTAGTGTTCAGACACTTGACGCAGACCTTGGCTTCGAAAATACGACTTCTGAATAGTGTCGCAAATGTTTGATTATGTCTCATCATAGTTGCTCTGAGAATTAGCACTAAAATGTTAACCATATAATATGACCATTTGGTTACATTCATGGCTAACGTTATTCAGACAATGGAAACAAGTACAGTACATATAATCTAAGTGAGAATTCACACTAGCGTGAACGTCAACAAAATGAACGCCCACAATGACAGGCGAAAAGAAGTATTTCCGAACAGTTTTTGCGACCATTGAATAAGGCCAAAGTGGTCGCCTAAACTGTTTGGAAATAAATATTTTTGTCTACCATTGTGAATATTTTTCACCAGAAACTCCATTAATATTAAGTTGTGTGTCATTGAAGAAGAGGGTATAGTCTTTTGGATTATTAGTGTGAGTTGAAAGGTGAAGGAACTGTGTTTTTTGTGTTGAAGGCCATAAGGTTTTCTCTTCACCAATTGGATATAAGGGAAAGGACAGAAAGTCAGGCGTGACACTACATCATCACGTGATGTAGAGAGGAGCTGTGTGGATGGACGATTGTCAAACTGTGTGGAGTAATGAAGAAGAGAGAAATTATCAGAATACAATTGGAAAGTTGAAGAAATACAGTTGAAAAGATTATTGATAGTCTTGGGAGAGAAGTTGACCATCTACAACAGCAGCTATAAAACTGACGTCAGAGAAGAAATCAGGGATAAAGGCGCAGATGGAGGGATAAAAATTGAATGAACTCAGTTTGGAAAATTAATAGTTTTTTGCCAAATTCTATCAAAAGTTCTTTATGCTTAGCGCAACAGTAAAACTTTCACTGATGTTCTGAATAGAGGATGACCATGAGTCAGAAAGGAGCCATAGAAGATCGCCAGTAGAGTATCCCTGACGGAAACCATACTGACGATCAGAAAGAAGGTCATCACGAGTAAGGTGCTTTTGAACATTGATGTTAAGAACATATTCAAAGATTTTTAAGTAGATATGAAATCAAAGCAATGAGGCGATAGTTTGAGAGTTGGGGAGAGCCCGAACAGGTTGGATCAGAATAAATTTTTAGTAGGAAGGAAATTATGAGATGACGGACAAAGTCTGAACAGTCTGCATGGGAAGGGAGTCAGCACTGGAGTACAATTTTAAAGGACAATAGGAGGATTCCCACATGGACTATACACCATATCAATATCAAGGCCAGATAGGGCAGAAAATATTTCATTTCAATAGATTCTAATGGCAGATATAAGTTAGTCAGAGGGGGTGGAGATGAAGGAATAGCCCTGCAATCATCCAGAGTGAAGTCAGAGGCAAAGATTTGAGAGAAACTTCCAGCTTTGTCAGGAAAAATGGTGGCAATATTTCCATCAGGATGAATGAGACACGAAAAGTGGACGAAGTAAAGTTGCTGGGGTGATTATTGGCAAAATGAACAGGAAGAGAGAGAGTTGGAAAGATAATTGTACTTCGCAGAGATAAAAGATATTTTGGCTAGTTGAAGAATAGATTTGGCGCGAATCTTGGTAGAAATATCCTGGATACGAGATTCATTTGTTTGAAAGCGTCGTTACCATCTGTAAGCCTCCTCCTTGTTGTGGACAGCAGCAGTTGAACAAGCCTCATTAACACAAGAATTATTTTTATCAGATAAAGAAAGTACAGATATGGTATGTATGCCTCCATGCCCGAGAGGATCACCTCCAAGACACATGCAACACTTTCAATTGAACCCTGGCCATGTAAACCAAATTCCTTTACTAGAAAATTATGAAAGTACTGCCTCAGTTTCTCCCAATCAGTAACCAATGAGAGTAGGAACCTCCGGCCACAGATGACACTTTCTGGAAGGGTCCAAAGGTCTTAGGGAAGTGATAGAACAGGACACGGAAAGAATATTGTGATTTGAGGAGCCCAATCAATGGAAACATGAGTTCAACAGTATAAGCAGAAGGATGAAAAGTTAAAAATATGTTCATAATATTGGGCTGATCTTCAAGGCGGTCTGGAGTATGGGAAAGGAGCTGAACTATTACAGCTGCTTCAGGTTGTTGAGGATATAAAAGATGAAGACTTGTTCACCAGGTGGGTCTGTGATGGGAAATGAAAGTCAAAGGTTTTAGTGAACATTAAAATGTATTTAAAAGAAGATTTCTGAGCAAGAAGAATGAGATAGAATGTGATCCAGTTTTGAAGTAAGATAGTCATAGAATTTTCAATAGTCATTAGAGTGAGGGAGAGATAAACAGTGCAGATGTATTTAAGATGAGAGTAATAGGTAAACCGAAGCCAAAGGGTTGAGAATTCAGAAAAGTCATGGTCGCGAAATACGAGAGTGAGGTCATTGCATATACAGACGTAGCATCCGCCTTTGGCATGAAATTAAGAATAGAGTGAGCAAAAGCAGACAGAGAAAGGGTTGCTGTCAGTTACCAATGACACTTGGGTTTTGGAGAGAAAGAATAAGAGAGGCTTACTGGAGGATAGGTGCAGCTCAGCAACAGGAAAATTTGTTGATAATCCACATACAGTATGTTGCAGAAGTTACTGTAATTTGGAGTGAGTCAGATAATAGTCTAAGACATCTCAAGAGATTGTTAACTGGAGATCCAGACCTTGAAGGGTTTATGGAGTCATCCACAATTGTCTCCGGGGAGGGTGTTGTGTTAGTCATCATTGCCTTCTCAATTGTGAATTTGGTTTGTGGTGTGTATCATGCCTGTTTGTATGATGTAAACTGAGGGAAAGTGTTGTCTTTGAGTGAATGTTGGATTACTCTCGGAGTAGATGAAACACAACAAGATGGAGAAACGGGAACTCCAACTGCCTCTATCACCAGTTCAATATCCACCCTAGGAGTACTGCCCTGTTCAGCTGGTGTCTTTAGGCTTCACCAATGTGCAATGAAAGAGAAGGTTGTAGTTGGTAGTGTCAAATATTGAAATATAAAATTCAGTAACAGAGGCTGGTTCCCAACTCGATGATAAAGAACAATATTAATGATTCTGTACAGTATAAGCAGGTAATCTGGAAAGTTAAAAGAAAAGTTTTTGCGTGGATTTCAAAGGATCCCTAGTAACTGTCCCCAACTATGCAGACCAAGACTACCCCCATCATACCAACTCCTTACCTCCTAACCTGCCAGTCCCTTACCTCGACTTGCCAGCGTTATACCCCCAACCTGACAACCCCTGACCCAGAACCTGCAAACTCTGTATCACCAACTTGTCAACCTCTGACCCAGAACCAGCAAACTCTGTTTCCCCAACTTGTCAATCTCTGACCCAGAACCAGCAAACTCTGTTTCCCCAACCTGCCAACCACTGACCCAAAACTTGCTGACCACTTATTCCTCTGTGAAACCCCACCGATGAACAAAATCGTGTGTGGCCGGAAAACAACATGTCCCCGATATATGTGGTACGGTATCTATAGTGTTTTTATGGCGCTCATAGAAAATACGTCCCTGTGGCCTCAATCCATTATCGGTGGCCATCGCCCTTGTAATTAGGTTCTTCTTCCTGAGTTGTCCATATACCCCAACTTTTATTTCGTCCTGGCACACTATGAAACACATACATATTTGCAATAACCGAACATAATTGTTAATTAGATAAGAGTTATAACTCTTATCCTGAAATCCGGAATGATGGGATGACTTTGTTAGAGGAACACGCATGTGAGAGCACAAATGTAAATGCAGATATTTCCCAGCAAGAAATTTGTGGAGTCACACAAATGGATTGGTTGAGGTGGTATGACCACATGGAACAAATGAAGGGTGATTGTCTGATTAAAAAGATGAATAAGAGTGAGGTGGGGATGGGTAGGTCACCGCTGAAAAAGAATGGAGGAGAGGGGTGCGATTTAGGGAGGAATGACTGTTTGGACAGAGGAACAGGATAATCGAATCATATAATTGGACTATAAGTGATAAGGGAGAAAGGCCTATGTCATTAAAACTTTTTAAGAACGAATGAGAAGGTTAAAAATATGAGAAAGAAAAGATAAACGGTAAGAAAGGAGGGAAGGTCAAGCGAGAGAGGGATAAGACAGTAGGGAGGATGTGCAAGGTTGCCAGTTACTTGAGAGATACTGTAATATATATAGCCTATGCATAAAATTAGACCAAGTTTATTGAAAACGCCATATAGCGGCGCCTATTCAAGTTTAACATCGATTATTTTTAAATGCATGTTTAGAAGAAAAAATCCTGGTAAATAGCTTAATGAATTTGTTGACAAATATGATTATTAAAAAAGTTAGAAAATTAAACCGTCTTCTGCCCAAAAAAAAAAAAAAAAAAAAAAAAAAAAAAAAAAAAAAAAAGCAGCTGGGCTTGGGAGAAGGTGATAAATAGGGTGGACTACAAGCACGAGGGATTTGATTGATATTAGGTGGCGCAACAGCGAGGTCAAATAGCACCAAGAAAAGGTGATAGAGAGGTGTGACAGCAAGCAAGAAGGAAATAGGAAGATAGGAGGGACAGTTGAAGAAATGTAAGCTAGTGGCTGGGGCCGAAGGGGCGCCAAAACCCTTAAAGTATTGCCCATATCATTACAGGCAATGCCCCCCTACGGGGCAAGCACGAGGGATAAAAGGAATACAGTGAAAGCTGTCTAATATCCAAAGGATAATATATATTCAGTAGTCTATCCCACTACGATGGTGAACAAAAGACACTGCCTTTATTTAAAGGACATAATGTAACAGATATTCTAATTATATTTGTTTGTTATTACTTTTCAACTAATCACCTTCATTTTTCTTACCCTCTTCCCCCTCACCCTCGCCTCAAATAATCACATTTCTTCTCTTCTATATCCACTTACGTTAATGCAATATGCACTTCTTTAAACCAGGGTTCTTCAAATTACGGGTCCCGAATTCCACCAAACTGGGTCGCAGGTTCACAAAAAAAAATACATGAATAAAATAGAATAATAATATTCGTGACAATAAAATTAATATGAAGTTCATACATGAATCCACCTAACATATTTTTATACTCGAAGATTCATATATTTAATTATAAATAAAACAAAATCATTGCACAAATATTAGCCTTCTTGAATGAGTGTGTGTGAGAGAGAGAGGGAGGGTAGGTGAGGCAGTGTTTATAATTTTGGTTAGAATGCCTTTTAATCATAAATATTATGTTTCAGCGTCTGGCCTTGTATTTTCTTAGGTTGATAATTCTGATCATTTGTAAAATATCTTTCTGTATGGGTCGCGAGAATGATGTCATAGTAAAAAACTGGGTCACGACTGAAAAAGATTGAAGAACCCTGCTTTAAACTGTTGGTGATTCGATACCGTTCAGTGTATGCTTCATTCATTCCTCCTGACACACGGCTTCTCTACCTAACCTAGCCTAACCCTCCTATATAGCTCCGCCCACATTTCTCTCATCCTCTCCCATACTAACATCCCCCCTCCCTCCACCTGCAACTGTTACCAGATCCGACCAGGCCCAAACCAAGTCACTGATGGATGGGGTGTGGACCATTGATCTGTCCGGAGCTGTACGTCGTGCACAGCTGAAGCATCCTTCGTCGTCTTGGCAGCCGGAGGCAAACAGTCCACATCACTACAATATTCCTTAGTAGCATTTCCGTTATGAATGTGCTATAAGCCCACTCTCACGATTTCTACCCTTCAATGTCTTTGGAAACAAAAACAATATGGCGGCGATCTGCATTCAATCCAAAACACAGAATCAGCTGATCATCTGTGGGTGTCATGATAACCATGATGCCCACAGTGCTGCCTGGTGGGAGATTCTTAAACTTCAACCCAAATCCAACCACTTAGTTTTTGACACAATTCTATTATCTCGTTACCAACCAATCATAGACCTGCAAAACGTGACTACGTCACAGACACTTCAGTCTCCATCCATTTATGCTGCCATTACAAGAATTGGATCTGTCTGTGGAGGAGATTCACCTTTGGCTGCCTATTGCTTGGTTTGACGAACTTTTACTAGGGAAACACAGAAAATATACAAAAAAACACTTGTGCCTCTTATTGACAAATACATTAGTCCATGGTCAGTTATTATTAGTGATTGCTGAAAGGCTTAAAGTGGTCATCCAGTCCACCAAGCCCCAATACGACTTGCCAGAAGACAACACTAGCTACGACTCTTCAACTCTACAAGAACCAGTACCTTCCACATTCTTTGCTTCCAATTAAGGTAAACTTGTGTATAAAACAAGGGGTCTGATATGGTCTTCCTAATTCTATAACAAATAGATGTTTTGGTTAAGACGAAAGGATGCCAAGGTTAGGTTCCGAAGTATGCCAAGGTTAGGTCCCAAAGTATGCCAAAGCTAGGTACCGAAGTAAGCCAAGGTTAGATCCTGAAGTTTGCCAAGGTTAGGTCCCGGAGGATGCCCCCTTCTAGGTTAGGTTAGGTTAGGTCAGGTAAGGTCTTTTTAATTATGTAACATCTCGATGCTCTGGTTAAGACCGAAGGATGCTAGATCCAGGTTGGGTCAGAAAGAACTTGGCTCGGGTTTTCCAGTTTTCCACATTTATACTTGTTGAAAATTGGAAAACCCGAGCCAACTTCTGCCGAAACTTGGCTCGGGTTTTCCACTTTTTTATATTTATGGCATGTCATGAGTGCAATCTAGAAAGGCAAATATATTATATTATGAGTTTTCCCCCCACTCAAAACCGCCGATTTCCCAGGCTCTCCCCCAAGATTGTTGGATTGGGGGAGGGGGGCTATCTCCAAAACGAAGCATTTCCTAAAGAAACGAAGGTCAATATCACTCAATTTACACTAAAACCTTCTAGGAATTATATATTTTTCCTATGAAATCCTGTTGTGGTAACTTGTAAAAATTTACCAAAACATAGGCTACTTACCCAGTATATCTCTTCCTTTTTCCAAGGTGACGTTTGTCTCCATGTAGGCAGATTATACTTTCTTCTAATCTTTAACACTTTTCTCGTGTATGACCTTACAACATTTAGGGTAACATTGTGCAACTTACTATACTCGTTTTTCCATGTCTCTGCCTCTTCCTCGTTCATTATATTCACTCTTAGGTGAGTGTAATTATGTTCTTGATTAATTACAAGGCATGATGAGAAGCCCTTTATATCTACCGTACAGGCGCACATTATTAGAGTTCAGAGAGCTGTAACTTCTCTCGCTCTCTCATGTTTTGTTTTTTTCTATTTGAGGTAAATAAAAGAAAATAATATGACCTCTATGTCTTCATTATTCTTTTAATTCATTCTTTCAATCCATGTACAATGTAGATAGTCATATATATATATTTGTTTAATCTATTCTGCATAAAAAATGTAAATGAATGTGATGAAATATTTTTATACAGCTGGCATCCTATATGGCCCGCTGCTGTGTGATTGGCTGAAAGGCACGAGAAGGAGGAGGCGGGGTTGAGGCGACTGAAATGGGTTACAGAACGCGAATATGCGACCTGGTGGCGTACTTACCTTAATTAATTTTTTTACTCGAGTGAGTTTAATAATTCGTGATGTTCCTTCTACAACTTTCATTTTTATTGTACATATTTTTTAGTATAATGGTCAGATGCTCAGCCATGGCTAGGGTTTGTAGGCTCCGAGAGACCTTGATTCCTTGGTTATGTTTCTAACTTCTGATTCTATTTCTTTAGTTTTTCAGTAAATTGGTTAAATACATCTTGATCTACCAAAATAAGACTCCTCATTTTTTCTTCTAGCTCTCTGGCATCCAGGTTTTCCTCAATGAGAGAATAAAATTTTGGTAATGCCTGTTCACTGCTTTGATGATTTTACTACGTAGTTTGTACTGTACTGGTTTGTACGACCCCTTTAGGCATGACAACTATATAGGGATTCTCCGCGACCATTCAATTAAGATGTGAGAAGTAATATCGTAAGAAATTAGTTGAAATAACTGGTGACAGACTCGGTATAATCTCACAGTACAAGATATGATAAGGTTCAATAACCTTTTGAAGTCATTTCATATGAGGAAGCTCTCCTCTGTCTGTAATAAAGTTCCAACTGCATTTACAAAATTGTATACACTGAAATAATAAAGTATAGGTAAAATAGTGTGTGTGTGTGTGTGTGTGTGTGTGTGTGTGTGTGTGTGTGTGTTCTCCCAAACCCGAATTGCTGCAAACCTCCGAGATGGGTGAGGATCCAGTAACTATATATATATAAAAATAAATACTGTACTACAGTATTATATAAAAATACGTGGCCGTGAAATTCTATCGTCAGCACCACCCACAGTTCATTATCTTTCTTAATGATCAAAGTCACAGCTTATCAAAGGGAAAAAAAATCATCCTGAACCATGATATTGATTCGAATCTCTTTCAGAAGCTTATCTCTATTTCCCAGTCACTAGTCCCACCATTGAAAAAAAAAATCTCATAAAAATCCGAAACGAACAGACGAATAAAAAACTGAACCAGAAACATGAGCTGAATGATTCAAGGTGGAAGTACTAACAGTTCCTCGTGTATGTGTAGTGTGGGTCAGCCAGCCAATAACCACAACAGAGAAGGGAGTTGTGGGGGTGGGTGTCACAGGCTGAGGTTTACACGTCACTGCTAATTGGTTTACGGACGGGGGATGGTGTGTGTGTGTGTGTGTGTGTGTGTGAGCAGGTTATGTATGTATTTATGCATGAATCCCCAGGTGACTATTTAGTACCATTAAGACTATATTATGATAAAAGCCAAATGTATTTTTCCCATACCTAAGAAAGAAGGGGTATTACAGTGTTGGTAAAACTGGACCAACTGATTCCTCCAAACTATTCCAAGCAACAGCAAGCCACTATTATCTTTGTTAATCTGGTCCCGGATTCTGGCATATTTAAGGGGGAAATCAAGGCACTCTAATATATCAAGAGTGTATTGCTCCCTTCTGTAATGTTGTGTGATAGACTCATTTTACCCTGTGCCTTGGTGCTTCATACTTGCTGCCACTATAAATCTAATCATCCCTCATAAAAAATTTTAATACTCTCCCTAATGAAAGAGTGAATGAGTACAGTCACGAGCATATGTTTCTTTACCCCCCTGGCGAGAGTTAGGTCGAAGTCGTAGTTGGATATGGACTAGACGAACAAAAATGGACCAGTTCATAATGTTGGGATGATGCTTCATGCCACTAGAGGTGTTCACTTGAATACAATAAATTTTACACCGTCATGAGATACTGACTCGCAGTGTTCGTTTGCCTGGCCCGTCTCCAACCACAACTTGGACCTCATTCTCGCCATGGGGGTAAAGAAACTTATGCTCGTGACTGTACAGCTCTCAGATAATCAGAAAGAATGAGGGTGAGATGACCAGTGTTTGCCGAGGTATGGGCAAACAAAAATTTCTAACATTTAGCCATTTGAGGATATACATACAAGTTAGTGGACTCTTCCATTCTACCTTTTTCTCCACCTGAGGATATAATTATAGGCTACTTCTGGACGGTTTCGCTCTGTCATATTACGTTTAGGTCTCTCAGGCGTTACTGGTGTTGCTGTGTAATTGATTCTTTTACCCTCACGCTTTTAGATACGAACAAAAGAAGTAAATATTAGTGTCTAAACAGGATAAGAATAAAAAAAAAACAGCCTGAGACCAAAAGTTGTGAGCTTAACATGTATGTGTAATATATGTATGTATGTATGCATGTATGTAAGTTTGCGTATGTGTATGTATCTGTCCATGCATGTGTGTGTGTGTGTGTGTGTGTTTCTGTGTGTGTATGTGAGTGTGTTTTTCTGTGTGTTTGTGTTTTTCTGTGTATGTGCATATGTGTGTGTGTGTGTGTGTGCAACTGTGCATGTATGTTGGTTTTTCTGTGCGTGTATGTGTATGTGTGCATGTGTGTGTGTGCATGCATGTGATGTGAGAGTGCATGTGTGCACTTATTCTTTTCGTGTGTGTGTGTGTGTGTGTGTGTGTGTGAGGAGACAGAGACAACAGCAACAGTAAGAGGAGTAGTAGGTGGATTAGGAGTAGGAGTAAGAGTAAGAGTAAGAGGAGGAGGAGTGAGTAAGGCAGAGAGGGAACCACCGCAGTGCCATCGACCCATTGCTGAGGGACTATATTAAGGGCAGATTCTCCTGCTGGCTACTGATTCCTCCTAACCATACCAGTAAACAGACGTCCATCATGGTACTAATAGGGAGGGATGTGTTTCGTGGCCTTGTTGGGAGGCATTAGAAACTTTTAAAACCGCCAACAAAAGAAACTTCCAGTATCCTTAGTACACTAAATACTTCTCTAAAAGTATCCTCATACTACTACTACTACTACTACTACTACTACTACTACTACTACTACTACCACTACTACTATTATCCTAAAACTACTATCAGTACGACTACTACTACTACTACTACTATACTACTACTATTACTACTACTACTACTACTACCCTAACACTGCTACCATCCTTAAACTACTACTACTACTACAACAACTACTACTACTACTACTTTCACAACCCTCACACCCACCACTACTACTCTTAACACTGCAACTACACACTCTCACTATCCAAACACTGCTACTATCATTACACTCCCACTATCCCCACACTATTTTTACTATACCCTAACACTGCTATTAAAGGGGTCTATTTGGAGGGGCTATTAAAGGTGTCTATAGTACAGTGTTGGTATTTGGAGGGGCTACAGAATACTCCAAAATATCTCAAGAAATAAACAAACAAACAGATAGATTTCCTATTAGTAGCTCTTAGGTGACTTACTTCCTGCATGGTATAGATATTGTAGATTGAAGGAGTCGGTGTAGCCTTCCAATTTACCCAAAATGAGGCTCTCTCCATAATTAAACATTAAAGAGAAAAGTTTGGTAATTGTGGGTAGAAATTCCCCTACGGAAAATTTTATTAAGTAACTGCTAGTGACATGTTTCTTTTTCTCTCCCTAAGAATAACCATATAAAATAAATTTATATATACCTTATATTCGTACATACAAATATACAAACATACAACTTTTTTTATATTATTAGATGTATTATATGTGTGGGCTATATGGGTCAGATTCTTAATTTAGGTGGCCAGAGAATGGCTATTTTTTGGGCTACTTCTCGTGTAGGATTGGAGAGGGAACAGACAGCATTCAACTATACTATCCTACCAGTGTGTGTGACAACCCTGGCCAGTCTGTCTAGGTCCGTCGCGGAGGAAGGAGGTCGCGGTCGGCTCCTGCAGTCAACCAACACATTCGATACACACGCCCCACTGTCTGTTTCTCTGTCAGTCTGTGTGCGTCTCTGTCTGGCCTACACATTTCCTCTCTAACTAACATAACCTAACCTAACCAAACCAAACGTAACTTAACCTAACGTAACCTATCTCAACTAAACCTAACCTCATATAAAATAACCGAACCTAACTTAATCTCACCTAACCTAACGAACCAGATTGTCTCCAGCTAACCCTTGACCTATCATCACTAACCAAAACTTATCATCATTACTTTTGACCTACTCCTTTTCATTCCCTCCTCTCTCACCACCACTACTACTATTGCTAATAATAATACTACCACCACCACCACCACCAACAACAACAACAACAACACTACTACTACCACTACTACTACTACTACTACTCTCTCATTATACTATCAGATGTAGTCAGAAAGTGGAGATAAACGAGTCCTTCAACTATTGCCACCACCAATATTGAAGGAACACAATTGTTGTTTCGTGGCACAGTCAGAATGAATCAGAAGCCACTAACTAATTCTCTCTTGTACTGTACACGATCACGGGGTCTTTAACTAATGAAGCCCCCTCTCATCACAACTCCTGCCTTCACTTTCTAACTCGACCCCTATCTACTTTTCTTATTATAGTCCTTTGCTTTGACCTCTTTCAATATGAACTTTGTAAACTTGTTAACACTACTGGTACCCCTTTATCTCACCTCTCATAGTTATTTGACCTCGTGCCATCACCAACCTTCGCCTAAACACACACACACACACACACACACACACACCTTCATCCCTAGACTCCTATCCTGTCAACACTACCCTGTATCTCACCTCTCATAACTATACCTCTCACACACACACACACACACACACACACACACACACACACACACACCTACCTTTATCCCAAGAACCCCATGCATCATCTCACTAACTCTGTATAAACGTTCCAACACCATAAACACACCAGGAAAAACGTTGTGTTGGTGTTGTTCAGTGTGCAAACGTTCTCCCACCAGAGTGAACCAATAACTAACTTTCCCGAAGAAGAACGTGCTTGCTGTGTGTCAAAGGGCCATATTCAAGAACAATCATGATATTGGCGTGGTACGTACCGGTCCGATGACTCCATAGACAAACAACAGAGACATCGTACCGGTACCACACAATCGTCAACACTATCGATGTTTCTTGCATACGATGGAAAACATGAGAACTGGATAATTTTTCAGTGTTCGACAGTGTTATTTATTTTGAAGACCAGTATTTACCTCAAGGGGGGGGCGGGATTAGGGGGACAGGCTTGGGGGACTGGGGGGTGCGGGAGTAGGGGGACAGGCTGGGGGGAAGGGGTGTTAGGGGTGTATGGGAATAGGGGACAGGCTTTCTACCCACCCCAAGCCTGTCCCCCTATTCCCGCACACCCCCGCACTCCCCCCCCCCAAGCCTGTCCCCTTACTCCCGCACCCCCTTAATTAAGTACAATCCCCAACCAACACTCAGATGAACGTTTTTTTTTTTTTTTTTTTTTTTTACATATAGTGTTACCGCTAAAGGCCTAATAATTATGAAGTTAGTAGGTTACATAAATGGATGTTGATAAATAAAATAGTCGTGTAATTGATAACAGAAATATAAAAAGAAAACAATGGTATCTAATATTAAGAAGATTAGAAACAGGGACGAGTGTGTGTTACAACGTTGGTTCTTTCCATAACCTCTGCAGCAGATCTAATGTAGCCTGTGTTAGAAAGAAAATATTTAGCCAGTGAGTGACGCGTGCATAAGAATCCTATACGATACTCCCTCCCTAACAACACAGCTAGTCCTTCCATTCAAAACTGTTAGAAAAAGCCAGAATAATCTTTTAGAGTTTCAGTGAGTTAATTATATATTGAAGGGGATAATTATTGCACTTTTGGTACTGTACTGTCGGCAGCATAAGTTGGCTTCATTTCTACCTACGTATGTTTGAGCAATATTGATGTTTTAACACAATTTAAATGCAGAGATGATAGATACACTTCACATATAATAAATTACACAAGTTGTCAGGATAGAAACTGGTTCAGAATGCAACTATCTGGTCATATTTGCATTATCAAGTACAGTCACTCATAAAAATTAAGACCCCCCCCCCAGGCCAGTCACCTTCTTATACGTGTATATCGGTTCTGGCAACAGTGTACGTGACGTCAGTGATGTCGCTTGAGAGATGAAGTTGATCTGCTCGACTCACTTGGAACTAACGGTAGATGAGACGAAGCATGAGTTGGGATTATGTTTCCAGCAAACCAGCCTTCCTCCAAACACCTCTCACACCATCACCTCTGACGTCAGATACAATGTTACCAGAACCGATATCACACGAGTTAAAAGGTGTCGTGCCTGGGGTGTCTTTACTTTTATGTGTGACTGTACATGAGATGGACGCGAATTTATGCTGCCGACTGTACATTTGAGCGTCTTGATTCGTCCAAAATATATATATATGCCAGGAAACAAGACCAACAGATAAATAGATGGAAATATTGGTGGTCTGTCGTTGCTTGGATTAGTTTTGAGGAATCGATTGCTCTTAGATTTACCAGCACTGTACTGCCCCTTAATTAATTAATAAAAAAAATAAAGCTTGCCATCCCTCCTCCCAAAAAATGAATTCATTATATATATACCGTAACAAACAGTGTAGAAATAAATATTGAAAACACAGGACCACAAAATACCTAGGACAGTAAGAAGAGCAACAGTGAAATGATGACAGACATGGTGACAAATGGAAAAGAAAAAATATCAATAAAATAAGCCACAAAGAGTAAAAAAAACAAAAACATAGAGACACAAATATTACTGTCACCTTACCAAGCAGGACAGAACAAAATACAGTTATAAAGCTCCAAAAATATCTACTTGTTCCCGCAGAATACAAGAGCCACAAGAACCACTATTCTTTACGTGAACCTAAGTACAGAAGGAATTATAATATATGCTGTAGGAATATGTGAAATAAGAGCCACAGATATACAGCAATACAAGAGCCATCAGAGCCATATATATCTACCATCCACGCGTTCCTAATTATAGATAATAAAAAATAATATACTGTGGGATTATTTGAAAGAAGAGTCAGAGATAGAGTAAATAAAAGCAAGAGATAATAAAACTACTGTAAGATTATGTGGTAGAAAAGAGAAAAAAACAGCCACCACCAATCACGTGTGTGTTACGAAGTAGATAATAATGAAATAGTTGTTGTGTGATTAGGCGAAAGTGGAGCCAGAGATAAAATGATATAAAAATCAAGATCCGTAGAGCCAGAGCCAGAGCCAATTATATAGGGCCACCACCACTACTACCCACTCATTACAAACGACAACAAACCACTCATCACCACCATAATGCACTGTTTCTAAAGACTGTGATGGTGGTGATGGGAAAATAATATCTCACAGTCAAAGAGCACAGTGCCATGAGGAACTAAAAACCCACAGATAGATACTGAACGAAACATCTGTCCCACTCGAAAAACACAGAGTCAAAAGCAGAAGAAAAGAAAATCGAAACTAACTAACTCTCTCTCTCTCTCTCTCTTACTTATAGGGGTGCTGCTGGTAAACCAAACAACAACATCAACAACTCTCTCTCTCTCTCTCTCTCTCTCTCTCTCTCTCTCTCTCTCTCTCTCTCTCTCTCTCTCTCTCTCACCACCACCACCATGCACGTGTTCTTAAAGACGGTGTACATGGTGACGGTAATGGTGGTGACTGGAATGATGATGGTGTTGGTATTGGTGATCACTCCAGACTTCCATCAGAGGCTGTCCACTGGTTTCTACAGGCACTACGATCCCAACTACAGCCAGTTCGTTATGCAGAGGTGCGTGTCTGTGTGTGTGTGTGTGTGTGTGTGTGAGAGAGTAGGAAGGGTGGGGAATTGGCGTGTGTGTGTGTGTGTGTGTGTGTGTGTGTTGCAGAGGTGGGGTGGTGTGTGTGGGGGGGGGGATCGTGTGTGTGTGTGTGTGTGTGTGTGTGCAGGTAGGAAGGGTGAGGGTTGGTGTGTGTGTGTGTGTGTGTGTGTGTTGCAGAGGTGGGGTGGTGTGTGTGTGGGGAAGGATCGTGTGTGTGTGTGTGTGTGTGTGTGAAGGTAGGAAGGGTGGGGATTGGTGTGTGTGTGTGTATGTGTTGCAGAGGTGGGATGGTGTGTGTGTGTGGGAGGATCGTGTATGTGTGTGTGTGTGTGTGTGTGTGTGTGTGTGAAGGTAGGAAGGGTGGAGATTGGTGTGTGTGTGTGTGTGTGTGTTGCAGAGGTGGGGTGGTGTGTGTGTTGGGGAGGATCGTGTGTGTGTGTGTGTGTGTGTGTGTGTGAAGGTAGGAAGGGTGGAGATTGGTGTGTGTGTGTGTGTGTGTGTGTGTTGCAGATGTGGGGTGGTGTGTGTGGGGGGGAGGATCGTGTGTGTGTGTGTGTGAAGGTAGGAAGGGTGGAGATTGGTGTGTGTGTGTGTGTGTGTGTGTGTGTTGCAGAGGTGGGATGGTGTGTGTGTGGGGGGGAGGATCGTGTGTGTGTGTGTGAAGGTAGGAAGGGTGGGGAATTGGTGTGTGTGTGTGTGTGTGTGTGTGTGTGTGTGTGTGTGTGTGTGTATGTGTGTGTGAAGGTAGGAAGGGTGGGGAATTGGTGTGTGTGTGTGTGTTGCAGAGGTGGGATGGTGTGTGTGTGGGGGGGGGAGGATCGTGTGTGTGTGTGTGTGAAGGTAGGATGGGTGGGGAATTGGTGTGTGTGTGTGTGTGTATATATATATGTGTGTGAAGGTAGGAAGGGTGGGGAATTGGTGTGTGTGTGTGTGTGTGTGTGTTGCAGAGGTGGGATGGTGTGTGTGTGGGGGAGGATCGTGTATGTGTATGTGTGTGTGTGTTTTGCAGAGGTTGGGTTATGTGTGTGTGTTTGTTTTTGTTTTGTTTTTTTAATGTTCCGACACTGGTCAACTGCTACTCACACACACACACACTCACACACACACACATCACGACATCCGAGTTGGCACCCAGCCACTGCAGCTGTTATGGTGCCAGCGAGGGTGTTTAATGACGTTTGGTGGCCTTATAGTTAGTGTCTGAAACTTAATTTGGAAGAGTAAATATTCTCAGCCCCTCACCTGAAACGATTCGATCTCCCGACCGATAGATTACGAGTCCAGCACACTAACTACTCGGCCACCTGTGTCTGTGTGTGTGTGTGTGTGTGTGTGTGTTGGTATGGCATGGTGCAGAGGTGGGTGTGTGTGTGTGTGTGTGTGATTTAATTTGTGTTGGACATGCAAGGGTGGTAGGTGTGTGTTGTTTATGTGTTGTATCAGTCATGCAGAGGTAAAATGTGTGTGTGTGTGTGTGTGTGTGTGTGTTAAGGTAGTGAGAGGGGGAGAGAGGTAAAGAGAAGAGGGACGAGGGTAGGGGCTATAAAACACTGCAGGGGGCTGACTGACTGACTGACTGAGGCCGGCCAGACAACCCCTTCTATCCCCCTCCCCCTCCTCGGGTTTAATCGATAACCCCTTGTTTAGTTTTCATGGCTGGTGTTGAGTTGACGTTTTGATGTGAGAAATTGTGGAGGGTTACTGCTGAATCCTCCAAAATGTGACTTGTTTTCTTTTATAGTTTGGGGTATTTAGTAGCCCCTCTCAATTTACCAGAAACGAGGTTACTTCCCTAATTATTGTGTTATTGGAAAGATGTTAATAGTTTGGAGGAATCAGTTGCTCCGGATTTACCAACTAACTAACTGACAGACTGACTGACTGACTGACTGACAGGTCTACAAAGTGACTGACTGACTGACTGACTGACCGAGCGACTGACCGTTTCACTAAGGAATTAATCTATATTTATCTTCCTTTCTAGCCTGGACAACCCTGGCGTGTTCATGGCAGAGGTGGCAGAGGACGTGGAGGAGGAGGTGGTGGTGGAGGGAGAGGAAGGAAGGTCGCCCGTCAAGAGAGAAGCAATCGGCAACTACAATAATTATACTGGTGAGTGGTTGGTGGTTGTGGTAGTGGTTGTTGTTGGTGATGGTAGTAATGATAGTGGTAGTGGTTGTTGGTGGTGGTTGGAGGAAATGGTGAGTGGTTGGTGGTTGTGGTAGTGGTTGTTGTTGGTGATGGTAGTAATGATAGTGGTAGTGGTTGTTGGTGGTGGTTGGAGGAAGTGGTGAGTGGTTGGTGGTTGTGGTAGTGGTTGTTGTTGGTGATGGTAGTAATGATAGTGGTAGTGGTTGTTGGTGGTGGTTGGAGGAAGTGGTTAGTGTTGGTGGTTGGTAGTTAGTGGTAGTGGAGTAAGGGAAGGAGAGAAAGGAAAGTCCAAAGTTAAAAGAGAAGTGATAGGGAACTGCAACTATATTAGTGCATTTGTCGCGGCTTCTAGCCGCTTAAATTGTATTTATTGGTTTGTGAAACCAGTACAGCTGGTTGCTATAGAATATGCCCCTTCACAAGCCCAGGCCCCGTGTAGGCATAATCTGGGTTGGAAGGGTCAATTCCGTGACGTTCATCAGAAGTAAATAAAAATTCAAATCTGGCGCTGTACTGATAGTGGAGCCACCTGGAGGTGGTGAGGTGAGGTATTAAGCCCCTCCTCCGCTGAATACCGCTCGTCCACTCAAATGAGAAAGAAGTGAGTGTCTGCCGCATCGGGAGGTGGGTGGGACAGTAAAAGCTGTACTGGTTTCACAAACCAATAAATACAATTTAAGCGGCTAGAAGCCGCGACAAATGCACTATTATTGGTATAGTGAAACCAGTACAGCTGGTTGCTAAGCATGCGATGCGGTAGGTGGGAGGTGAGGTGGAGGCAATCACGTGCTAGTTAAGAGTGGTTGAGAGCGGAGGGCAGGAAAGGTAACCGAGCCCGGTGAGGCAGCAGCTAACGCCCCTCCCGACACTGGCTAGGTGAAACGCCGTGGTGGGGGAGAAGTAGCGTATACCATAAAACCGTAGACCATTCTGTTATAGACCAGAATTGTTACACATAAAGTCTTTATAGGTAGACTCAAGGGTTCGGGTCTAGGAGAGGAGGGGGGAGGTTCCCATGGATACTCCCCCCCCCCCCTTTCCTTCCCCCCCCATTCCCCCCCCCCCCCCCCCTTATTCAAGTCTTCTGAGTTAGGGCTATGGCCCTCGCTCAGGTAATGTAATCCCGAGGGGATGAAGGAGGACACTAGGATCCAGATATCCTGTGTAATAATATCTCCTGTCACTCATCTTAGTTAATAATTGTTTGGAAAATGAATACACAAGAATTCCGTAACAATGTAATTTATTATATATTCTCTTTCACCATATGTACACGTGAAGAATGGGGATGAGTATGAAGCTGTACAAGATGTGGATGAGGTCTGGGATGATGTGACGGGACTTAAATCACCCGACCTTTTCTCTTCGGGCGGCCCCTCCCCCCCATGTGTCTCCCGCGGGGACCCTGGGGAATAGGAGGTGGAGTACCCATAGCCACACAGGGGGTAGGGGAGAGCGAGTGGAACAGGTACCTCGTCCTGAAGGAAGAAGTGGACGCCCAGCCCCCTAAATCCCTGACCCTCTCCACCGAGTGAGTCCTGAGGAAGGCGAGGGAGGCGGCCACGCCCCTAACGCTGTGAGCCCTCGGGGCGTGTCCGGGATCCCCGTTCTCTATCACTCGGCAGAGAAGGCGAGCGATTGACCTAGGGAAGAGAGGGTTACCGGACCTAGAGTTGTAGAAGAGGTGGTCCGGAGAAGCCCCTCTCGTCGCCTCCACGTATGCGACAAAGGCGTGGACTGGGCAGAGGGGGTGGAAATTTCCATCCCTCAGGAACGAGGGTACTGCGAGAGGGCCAATTCTGTCGTCAGCCTGCTCGTTCTTAGCTAGAAAAGCAGGGGAGGGGGAAATGGTTAAGGAAGTAAGGTTAGGGGTTACTGAAGAAAAGGCTGTGTGACGGGTCAGGGCTGCCAACTGAGAAGCCCTGTAACCTGTAGCTAAGGCGAGCAGGAAGAGAGCTTTCTGGAGGAGGTGACAAACCTCCAGAGGGACCCCCTCGAAGGTCAGGTAGGAAAGGACACGATGAAGGGACCAGGAGGGTGCCTGGGCCCGGTGAGGTGCGGTCCCCGCCCGAATCCCCATCCTCAGGAGAGAGAGAGGCCTCTCCGAAACCTTAATGTTAAAACCCAGGAGGAGGGGATCAGACAGGGCTGCGTGATGCGCAAGCACCGTCGCCGGGGCCCTGTTGGTGGAATCGGCGAGCCACGTGAGGAATTCCAGGACTGTGTCCTCCGAGATGACCCTGGAGGGGTGTCTTCGCAAGAAGTCCTGGAATCTTTTCCAGCACGATTCGTATTGTCGCACCGAAGACTGACGATGAGCCCTCAACATCTTGTCCACTGTCTCCTTAGTGAACCTTTTGCTGAGGACTCCCCGTAGAAACTCCAAGCGTGTAGTTTCAGTGACGCTTGGAGCGGTGCAGACAGGGTGCTGGAGAGGCACGCCGATCCCAACTGAAGGGGATGTGGGCACCACCGGGACAACTCTCCGAACCACGGCTGTGCTGGCCAGCGGGGGGCTATGAGGAGAACCCTCCCCCTGAAAGTGCGCAGCTTGAGGATCGCCTTCAGGAGGACTGAAGTGGCTGGGGGTGGGAAGAGGTAGAGATGACCCCACCTGTTCCAGTCCTCCGTGAAGGCGTCCGGGCCTCCCGCCTCTGTTCTGGATGAGAAAGTCAGGAACAGAGGGAGTAGGGCCGTGGATGGGGAGGCGAATAGGTCCACCTCCGGTGTCCCGTAGCGAAGGCAGAGAGACTCGAACACAAGGGGACGCAGTTGCCACTCGACTGACGTCCCCCTGAACCTGGATAGGGCGTCCGCCCAATCGTTCTCCCGCCCTGGCACGTAGCGGGCCGAGAGGTGAATGTCCCTCTTGGCCGCTATTGCGAAAATCTGTTCTGACAGGGACAGGAGAATTTCCGACCGTACGGTGCCCTGTTTCTGTAGGCACTGCACGGCCGCAACGTTGTCCATATCGAAGCGGACGCCTATCCTGGCAAACTGAGGGTGTCTGTTGAGCCATTCCTTCGCTACCATCAACTCCCGGGCGTTGATGTGCAGTAGCCTTTCCCCTTCCTTCCATCCCCCGCACCGTTGATGTCCCAGGCAAGACTGGTATCCCCAGCCTACGTCCGATGCGTCTGTCGCCACCGTAATCCCCGGGGGAGGGAACACCCAGGGGACCCGCTGACGCAGGGCACCGGGACGTAGCCAGGGGCGAAGGAGGCGGTGGAGAGAGGGGGACACTTGCCTGGGAAGGTCCCTGTGTGTGGGGGACAGGTGGAGGTTTACCTCCCGCGTCAGCCTCCTGTGTTTCAGTCGTCCCAGGGGCATTGCAGGGGCCGCGAAATTTAGGGACCCGAGCAATGATTCCCACTGGCGGCGAGAGAAAGTACGGGAAAAATGCGCCCGGCGGACGTGGCGGAGGGTCCGGCGGGCGTTGTCTGGAGCGAGAGAGAGGGTGGCCGAAAGAGAGTCCCACTCTATTCCTAGCCAACACAGCTTGCGAGTGGGGGTGAGAGAGGACTTGGGGATGTTCAACAGAAACCCCATTTCCTCTAGCACTCCCCTCGCTACCCGGACGTTGTTTGCTACCTGCTCCTTGGAAGGGGCGTGAAGCAACCAATCGTCCAGGTACATGAGGGTGGGGACACCCGCCTCTGCCAGACGGGATGCCACCACCCTCACGAGTTTTGTGAAGACTCGCGGAGCTAGAGAAAGACCGAAAGGGAGCCTGGTAAACTGGAACGTCTCGGTCCCCACCTGGAAGGCCAGAAAGCGGCGAAACCTGGGGTGGATCGGGACGTGCCAGTAAGCATCCTTGAGATCCAGGGATGCTAACCAGTCTCCCTTCCTCAGAACTGTGCGGACCTGAGCAACCGAAACCATCCTGAAATGTAAAGTTTTCACGAATTTGTTTAGCTTGCTCAGGTCCATCACCAATCTCGTTTTTCCCTGATCCTTTTTGGGGACCGTGAATAAACGAGAAAGAAAGACCCTTCCCGTCGCCCGCTCCACTACCCCTTTTTCCCGCATTTCCCGCACATGCGGGACGACCGAAAGTGACACTTTGGTTGAGGCAGGAGGTAGACGTAGTGGCTGTAACGGGAGAAGACAGGTGTCAGTGAGAGTACCGTTAATCCTAATCCCCCGGGGCCCGAGGGACCCGGGGTGGTTGGGGGGAGAATGACAGGAGAGGCAGAGATTTTGACCGCAAGGGAAAATCTGATTTTGACCTAACGGTAGCCCAAGGACGGGATTAGGCATAATTCATATGTCAGACAGTAAGGATGACAGTTACTCACCGGAACAGTAATCCAGGGCCATGACAGGCCCTGGCGAAATATCCTTGCTGCCCAGCCGTGGGTGGGCCAGGCTGCTGACCACCCTGTGAGGCAGCCCAGAGTGGGACCCTCAAGTGGCGCGGTCCTTCCGGGAGGGGTGGTTGAAGGACTTGGGCTTCGCGAAGGGCTTGGCGACCTGTCCCCTTCCTCGAAAAGGCTGCTGGCCCCTCTGGGAGGGCCTGTTGTGTGCTCTCGGGGGAGTGGGATAGGAGGGCCTCGGTAGCCTGGAGGGCTGGGAGGGCCTCCGGGGCTGGTAGGCTGGTCTGGCTGGCTGTGGGGCACGTGGCCTACGGACAAACAGAACGATTAGGACCCAAAATAGACCCGAAAAATCCTTTCCTTTCACCCCGTGACAACTCGTGTAAGACGAACACGAGAGGTACTTACTTGGAGGTGGAAGGTTTTGGTAAATTAATTACCGTTGGGAGGGAGGCGAAGATCGTGTCTGTCGCCGGTTGGTCAAAGAGGGCGGGGGACAAGGGGACAGCTCGTACCACTCCCCTCTGTGCCATTTCTGGCGCAGATTTAGCTGCCGCTTGGCGGGCTGCCAGTCTCGCCTCGGCGAACGCCTTCGCCTCCTCCCGCATGAAGTGGGTAGCCATTGCCGCCACGCCCTCCATCACGGTGGCCATGGAAGAGAGGGTGTCACTGTAAGGGGTAAACAAAGAAAGAACCGAGCGAACCCGGGGATAAGTACCCGGGAGTAACAGGGAGACCCTTCACCCAGCATCCCTACAAACATGATACACGAGAAAGGTACTCACGCTAGCTGTACACCCGACATCTCGTGGTAGGAGTTTGTTAGGGCGTTGAGGCAGTCCCTAATCAAAGAGGCGGCTGCTCCCGTGGAGATGGTGTGGGCCAGCTCCAGACGGGTAGCAGACTCCGCCTGCCTCAATTTACCATCGGGCTCCTTCAGCTGATAGGGTACCGGGGGCTCCTTCTCCGTCTTCCACAGGCACTCCCTCAAGCCCGGGGGAGCCCGGGAATGAGGGAGGATGACGGGGAAAGACGGAGGAGGGGGCTTCCTGGGCGCGTTGTTCCTCTGGTGGTCCAGGGACTTAAGGAGAAGGGCTGGAATATCCAGGTCCCCTTCACCCTTATCCCCCGGGAAGTACGCGTCCGGGGAAAGGAGGAGAGCCGTGTTACCGTGTGAGCGGTCAATCCTCCAAGCCCCGGACAAGTGTAGCTGGCTGTACTCCACCAGGAAACCCATCGCGTCCAGGGTAGCCGCAGAGGACACCCTAGCTGAAGTGGGTAAGGGCGCTGAGATAGGACGGACCTTGTAGAAGGGAATAGCCTCGCCCTTCTCATCCGCCCCCCACTTCACCACGACGTCATCCCTCCGTATCCACACGTCTGGTTGAGCTGTGTCCGGAGACCAGGCCACCAGTCTGCCCTCCTCCGAAGAGTGGGTCCAAGCAGGAGGAAGGAGAGACCAAGAGTAGGGAAGGTATCCGTCTCCTGAAGGAGGGGGTGACGGGGACGGGGGTGCGGAGGTAACCAACTCCTCAGCTACGTCCCCCGACGGAGACTCGAGCCCTGGGGAAACGGGAGGCACGAAAAGGACTCCCACATCCCCGGGAGGACTCGAGCCCTCGACGGGAGCAGCAGCGGGAGGCGGGGGAACAGGAGCGGGTTCCGTAGCGACAGCCTGAGGTTGCGCGACGGAAGCCCCAGGAAAAGCGTGAGGAATAAGGGTGTGGAAGATTTTAACTATCTTCCTCGACGAGGGGCTGTCCCCCCCCCGCTTACCCCTGCGGGAATTGCGGGCGGGCGAAGGAGAGCTCCCCGACGACGAAGAAGAGGAAGAGGACGACGAAGACGAGGAGGAAGGAGAACGGCGACGAGCACGGGACTTCCTGGAGTGGCGGGACCTTTTAGCCGAACGCTTGCGTCCTCTAGAGAGGCCTGAGGAGCCAGCTCTAGCAGGAGGCGAAGCTGAGGGTTCCCTGCTGGGCCCTTGTACCGGTGAGGCAGTCGGGGGAACCAGCGCGACAGACTCGCTCGCTTCCCGGGGGGATAAGCCCCGAGAAGGAGTCGTAGTACCGTCTAGGGAAGCAGGCTCAATCTCTCGGGCCTCAGGAGGTTCTAGCCCCTGAGACTCCGAGAGACAGGAAGAAGGGTAACGGGTCCTGAATAAACCCAGGTCCGCTCCCAAAATCGGGTCCACCCACGCCAAAGAAGAACCGTCTCGTTTGTGGGCCATTCTCCTAGCCCTCGTCCACGCCATACGAAGAGAAGCAAGGGCAGGGAGTTTGGAGCGGGCAGAAGGGGAGGTAACCCGACACAACTCAGCCCAGGGGCGGCACACACCACACGCCAAAGGGTCGTAACCCAAGGGAGTGAAGCAGGGTGCGTGAGGAGAACAGTGCAGGTGTCCGTCAGGCGAGACCCGCACGGTACATCCTGAGGCAGCACAAAGGGCACAAGTAGGCTGGGGGAGAAAAGAATACACAAACATGGGTTAACACGTGCAAACACTGGAACACAAACCCATCCTCCCCGAAGGAAAGAAGCGCGGGACACGCCCGCTGAACCTGGGGACCAGAACACAATCCCCCACACTCGCGCAGCCGCCCAGGGAAAAAAACCCCGTAAAACCATAATCGTCCGCCACATGGAGCGGGTAAAAAAGGAGGCCCCCCCGGACCGATGAACCAGAAGGAGGGGTAGGAGGGGACCCGATAGCCTGAGAAGAAACCCTCCAGGCTGAAATAATGGAAAAAACCCCAAAATAAAATAAAAAACCCCCGCTCGGGAGAGGAAGGGAGAACCAGGGCACAATTCTCCCTCCCCCTTACCGAGAGGGGACACATAATAATCGGGGGAGGTAAGAGGAAGGTCTGCAAAGACCCCATGTGGTCACCACGTGGAGTGGGGAAGTCCCACGTGGAACCCACTAATCTCGCTAAAAACCCCAGAAAACCCCGATAAAATACACATGAAGAATGTACTAGTGGCAGGAGGGACAGTGAAATAGGGGACAGACGGAGAAAAACTCCGAAAACAGGGGCTGAAAAGCCCCCTTCGCTTAAGGAAAGAACTAAGTCCTAACGAAGAAAACAACCCCATAAACACATAAAAACCCTCCTAGAAAACACACAATATACATCTGCAAAGCAGGCCAGCCACTAGAACACAAAAGAAAAATTAGCAGGAACACGCGACACAATACCATAGCGTAGCAGCGAGGAGCGTAGATGTTGACAGGCGTGTGTTCCGCGACAGAGTGGACGAGCGGTATTCAGCGGAGGAGGGGCTTAATACCTCACCTCACCACCTCCAGGTGGCTCCACTATCAGTACAGCGCCAGATTTGAATTTTTATTTACTTCTGATGAACGTCACGGAATTGACCCTTCCAACCCAGATTATGCCTACACGGGGCCTGGGCTTGTGAAGGGGCATATTCTATAGCAACCAGCTGTACTGGTTTCACTATACCAATAATAGTGAGTGGTTAGTGGTGGTAGTGGTAATGAAGGTGGTAATGGTAGTAGTTTGTGGATAGTAGTGGTGTTGGTTGTAGTACAGTAGTGATGAATGGTGGTGGTGGTTGTTAGTGGTAGTGATGAATGGTGGTGGTGGTTGTTAGTGGTAGTGATGAATGGTGGTGGTGGTTGTTAGTGGTAGTGATGAATGATGGTGGTGGTTGTTAGTGGTAGTGATGAATGGTGGTGGTGGTTGTTAGTGGTAGTGATGAATGATGGTGGTGGTTGTTAGTGGTTGTGATGAATGATGGTGGTGGTTGTTAGTGGTAGTGATGAATGATGGTGGTGGTTGTTAGTGGTTGTGATGAATGATGGTGGTGGTTGTTAGTGGTAGTGATGAATGATGGTGGTGGTTGTTAGTGGTAGTGATGAATGATGGTGGTGGTTGTTAGTGGTTGTGATGAATGATGGTGGTGGTTGTTAGTGGTAGTGATGAATGATGGTGGTGGTTGTTAGTGGTAGTGATGAATGGTGGTGGTGGTTGTTAGTGGTAGTGATGAATGGTGGTGGTGGTTGTTAGTGGTAGTGATGAATGATGGTGATGGTTGTTAGTGGTAGTGATTATGTTAATGAATTAAAGTGTAATAGCAAACCATTGTCACTAAAGGCTCTTCTTCATCCTGTTTTATATTATTCTATTATAATATTCTAATTTATATATTATTCAAATTATTACTGTTAAATTCTGTTTACTTGCAGTGTTAAAATATAGTTATTATATCAACAAACACATGCATGCATTTGTGTGTGTGTGTATATGTGTGTGTGTGTGTGTGTGTGTGTGTGTGTGTGTGTGTGTGTGTGTGTCACGTACTATAAGAGGTCTCCATG
>JAWQEG010000177.1:387500-405575 GCA_033782935.1 Petrolisthes cinctipes
TAATACTATACTACTACAACAACTACTACTACTACTACAACTATTACCACTTCTACTACTACTACTACTACTACAACTACTACAACTACAACTACAACTACTACTACTACAACTACAACTACTACTACTATTACTACTACTACAACAACAACCAACAACTATTACTACTACTATCACTACTACTACAACAACTACAACTACTACAACTACTACTACTACTACAACAACAACTTCTATATTACTACTACTACTACTACAACTACTACCACTTCTACTACTACCACTTCTGGACGGTGTATATACTAATGACTTTAAACTTCTCCCATCTAGGCTGGCCAAGTTTGTGAGGACTCAGATGGAGGTGTGGCAAGGGTATGCAGAAGACTGGATTACCAAGAGCAAGTGAGTGTTTGTGTGTGTGTTTGTGTGTGTGTGTGTGTGTGTGTGTGGGTGTGAGTGTGGGTGTTGGTGTGTGTGTGTGTGGTGTGTGTGTGTGTGTGTGGGTGTGTGTGTGTGGGTGGTGGTTGTGTTTTGTTGTGTGTAGGTGTGTGTGTTTGTGTGTGTGTGTGTGTGTGTTTGTGTGTGTGTGTGGTTCTTTTCCTTCCACAATCCATCTCTTCCTTCCCTTCTTTCGTTAGTGCTTTTATTCCTTCTTATCTCCTTCCTTTCTTCATACCCCATTCTTTCATATCCTACCCTTCATTCCTCACTCCTTTCCTCTCTTTTTTTTTTCCTACCCCTTCCTACATTCCCGTCCTACCTTACCTTACTCTCACTTTTCCTACCTCCTTCCCTCCCTACCTTCCTCCATCCCTCTGTTCCATTCTCAGGCCCCTATTATTTTTTTTTTTTTTTGCTTATGTTTCCTGACATACCGTGGGAGGAATCAAGGAGCCCCTATGTACACTCGCAATCCAAAATATATAATTATCCAGGCTTGCTTAGAATAGCCTGATCGAGTATTAAGCGAGCTCAAGCAAATATGAAACAGGTTAATTAAGCGTTGTAATTGGATCACTAGTATGTCAAATAATTCGAAACTTCAACAAGACCTGGATACAAATTTTGGATTGCGAATGTACCAACAGTATACCATCCCCTTCATACGACAACACCGATTCAACATAATTTTCCACATACATCTTAATTAACCAATATAATGATGACAGCTTTGTTGGTGCCTTATATACTGAACTATAATTCATATACTCTTAATATGGATAATTTGTATACTTTCAATTCTTATGATTCTTTTTGATATAGTGTACTATGCTTCTGTTATACTGATCCCCCAGAACCTTGTCTGTGTGTGTGTGTGTGGGATCTACTTTTCTGTGTCTTTGTGTGTGTATGTGTGTGTGTTTTTTTTTTTTTACTTCTTTGTGTATCTTTGTCTATGTGTCTGTGTGTGTATGTGTATGTGTGTGTGTGTCTTTACTTCTCTGTGTATCTTGTCTATGTGTCTGTGTGTGTATGTGTATTTGTGTGTGTGTTACTCTTCTGTGTGTGTGTGTATGTGTCTGCGTACGTACTTTTCAGCGTGTATGTGTGTGTGTGTGTGTGTGTGTGTGTGTGTGTGAGAGAGAGAGAGAGAGAGTGTGTGTGTCTAACTTTATGTGTGTGTGTGTCTGACTTTACGTGTGTGTGTGTGTGTGACTTTATGTGTATGTGTGTATATCTCCCCCACCCCATACAGGAGCGTGTTGGTGGTGCACTATGAACATCTCCTACTAGACCCCCGCCGGGAACTCATCAGACTACTACGTTTCCTGCGACTGAAGGTTGAACACAGGCGACTCCACTGTGTCCTTGCTAACCTCAACGGGGCCTTCAGGAGAACCACACTGACAACACCGTATACAGGCTCACGTGAGTTATACTTCTTCATGAGCCTGTAAGCACAATCGAACTAATCCCCCTCCCCCCCAAAAAAAAAAAAATAATAATAATAATAATAATAAAAAAAAAATAAAAAATAAAAATAAAAAAAGAAAATAAATAAAAAAAAAAAAGTAATAATAATAATAATAATAATAATAATAATAAAAATAAAAATAATAATAATAATAATATAATAATAATAATAATAATAATAATAATAATTTTATATTATTATTATTATTATTATTATTATATTATTATTATTATTATTATTATTATTATTATTATATTATTATTATTATTATTATTATTATTATTATTATTATAATAATAATAATAATAATAACAATAACAATAATAATAATAATAATAATAATAATAATAATAATAATAATAATAATAATAAATAAAAATCAACCCTTAGGAGTGTTATATGTTTGTTGTTCCTTTCACAACAACTCTTTTTACTCGAACTAAAACAACTGTAAAATCAACCCTAATGTGTGTGTGTGTGTTTCGACAGGGACCCTTTCACACCCGAGATGCACGAGACTGTAGAGGCGTCCATGGCTGGGTTGAATCGAGTCCTCCAGGCCAGACGTGGTGGTGCTGGTGGTAGTGGGATGCCGCCCCTACCCATACACCTCTACAGTTACCACTATGACGAAGACCAAAACCCCCACCACTACCACCACCAACCCACCACCACCACCACCACCCTTGACCCCTCGTTAACTCTAAACGCCCACAACACTGTTAAGGAAAATTTTAGCTATCGTGGTGTTTCAGGTGGGGAATATCATAGTGGAAATGTGGAAGCAAGGGGAGATGAAACAAGTAACAAGCATTCACAGGGACAACAGACTAGTAGCAGTAAGCAAGCACAAGGACAAGAAACAAGCGATAAGCAAGCACAGAGGGACCAGGCAAGCTACAAACAATCACAGTACAAAGCTCTAGACAACAAGCAAGCACAAGAGCAACACACACAAGCTCACTACACGAAAAATTATCATAATAATAATAATAATAACCACATTCTTTTAGGTGGACATGAGGCTTCAGGTAACAACAACAACAAAGACTATCATCCCTACGAGGACACAAATTCTTGGAAACTTCGTCTACCTTCTGGTAAACACATCGGGGCTTCAGCAAGTGACTATAGGCATGAGGAGATTCTTCAAGGGGACAGACACACTGGGAAGAGATATCATATGCTTCAATCCAGTCGCAACAGCATTGATAGGAAGGGGAGAAGATATGATTATGGTGATAGTGGTGGTGGTGATGGGGGAAGAAAATATGGTGATGGTGTGGGTGAGGGAAGAAAATACGATGGTGGTGAGAGAAGAAGATACGATGGTGGTGAGAGAAGTGAAAGTGACTATACTCGTTATATGGCGAAAAATGAAGAAGTGAAAGTGATCAAATTATTACCCTGGATGAAACCTAGGTGAGCTTAATTAACGAATGAAATAAATACTGTAGTAGTAGTAGTAGTAGTAGTAGTAGTAGTAGTGGTAGCAGAAGATATAATAATAATAATAATAATAATAATAATAATAATAATAATAATAATAATAGTAATAATAATGAGATTTGCTCAGTCGCTCATAACAGTACGAGTATAAAATATCAGAATACCATGATAGAACATTTGCTTCTAAAACTTTTCCAGGTCACTCATTGCAGTCGTCTGTGTGTTCTGTCAGCTGTTGTGTTCATTATTTTTAGTGTGGGTATATTTTTATCGTTATGTTTCATGTGGGTATTTATATTTCTACAGCACACCTCCGCACACACCTGTTATACACCTGTGCTACAACTGCTGTCTCACTCTGCCTCACCAATCACACACCTGTCCATCCTAAAAGCACCCACACCTGTTATACACCTGTGCTATATAGAAATGTCTACTTTACTCGATCTCACCAATTACACACTAGTCTACGAAGTTAATTAATTACACACCTGTTATACACCTGTACTACAACTTATGCATTCTACCTCAGCAATGTTACCAAGTTCGTTTAATACTATATTATTATTATTATATTCGCATCAGACCAGCTGGATATTTACGTGTTATGGCTGGTGACTGCACACACACACACACACACACACACACACACACACACACACAGCCTAGCAGCCCTGTGATATATATAATGAAGGGAGTAGGTAGTACAGTGTTGGTGGTAAATCTGGAGTTGTTGTTGTTATTGTTGTTTTGTTTTGTTGTTGTTGTTGTTGTTGTCCCGGGGCAGAATGGCCTCCTGCCCCACAGACCCCCGATACGCTCTGGTCGCAGTGAAAAAACATATTAAAATAAAGGAGGGGCTGGCCCTATATGCCTGGGGGGCTACTGAAGCACATCCCAGGGAAATGGGACCAGAGTTTACTGGACCAGGGAGTCTGGGGGCCTCCGACTGCAAGGGATATTGGGGGGAAGGTCTTTGATCCCACAGCCAGTGCTGTGGGCCCAAGTCCACGTTACCACAAGAGCTACATGTGGGGCTGTACCTTCCATGAGACCAGCCCTGAAGGGACCATAAGGGGGAGGGAGTTGACACTGCTGCATGCAAAGGGATAATGCACCCCCGTGTGCTGGCAGGCCGCACAGCTGTGAAAAAATAAAAAAAAATAACCTCCGGTTGCAGTACACCTCACGTGGATTTTTAATCCATGTGGGCAGATCTCGTCAAATCCACTAGAAAGTAACCAAATCCTACAACAATTATTTTCCTAGCCCTGTGGGGGATGGCAAATATTCACAGAGAATAAATTCAGCCCCTCTGGGCAGTAAATCTGGAGTAATTGATACCTCCAAACTATTCCAAGCAACTGACCATCATTATTTTTCTTCATCTGGTCCTGTTTCCTGGCATAGTTTGGAGGAATCAATGCGTCCGTATGTACCAAATGTACATAATGCAAATATAAACATTAGTGTATAATTATAGAAAAGTGTCATATCGCTTTTATAATAAATATTCTACCGATTTATTATTATTATTATTATTATTATTATTATTGTTATTATTATTATTATTAAAAATAAACTTATTATTATTATTATTATTATTATTATTATTAATACCGGTATTATTATTTTTATTATTATTATTATTAATATTATTATCATTATCATTACGCAAAGAGTTATAACATAAGGGAGTAATTTGCCAGGAAACACATCACTTCATTATACGAGTATAGAGAGTCTGTTGTTGTGTGACATTGTTTGAAGGAATGAGTAGCCTTCCAATTATACTCACATGGGAATTCATTTAAATGGTGGCTACTTTACATATACGTTATGCAGGATTTATGGCCGTGACTGTACACACTAAAATACATATAATAAAAACTAGACTACAGCATATAAACATTAATTAAAAGGATAATACACTTTTGGTACATTAAAAGAGTGTCTTGATTTCCTCCAAAGTATGCCAGGAAACAACAAGACCAGATGAATGAAAAATAATAATGTTGGTGTGTCCTGTTGTGTGGAATGGTTTGGAGGAATCATTTGCTCCAGATTTACCTACCACCAATGCTGTATATACTCTTCGTCCCTTTATGCTATTTATTGATATCAGTGAAAATATATTGTTTTCTTTTCGTATAGGCAAAAACATTATATTATAAAAGTTATCAATTTCTGTTGAGTTTCACTATCCCATTATTTGTGTGTGTGTGTGTGTGTGTGTGTGTGTGTGTGTGTGTGTGTGTGTGTGTGTGTGTGTGTGCTTGTGTTTGTGTATGTGTGTATATGTGCTTGTGTATGTGTCTGTCTGTGTGTGTATGTATGTATGTGCTTGTGTTTGCGTATGTGTCTGTATATGTATGTATGTATGTGGCTGTATATATGTATGTATGTATGTGAGTGAGTGTGTGTATGTGTTTGCGTGTACAGTCGCCTCCACTAGTAACGAGCACAAGAAACCCTATGAGTAAAGTTAAAGTAATTAGTTCCTGGTATTGCATGTAGGAATCACTAACCCTCACATTTATATATATATAGAGAGAGAGAGAGAAATTAAGACACATGGACTGCCAACAAAAGGGGGTGCGGGTGTAGGGGGACAGGCTTGGGGGAGGGGGGGGGGGTTGGGGGGTACTGGAGTAGGGGGACAGGCTTGGGGGGAGGGTGGGAGTAGGAGACAGGCATGGGGGGGTGCGGGAATAGGGGACAGGCTTTCTACCCACCCCAAGCCTGTCCCCCTATTCCCGCACCCCCCAACCCCTCCCCCAAGCCTATCCCCCTATTCCTGCACCCCCCAAACCCTCCCTCCCCCAAGCCTGTCTCTCTATTCCCGCACCCCCCAACCCCTCCCCCAAGCCTGTCTCCTATTCCCCCACCCTCAACCCCCCCCAAGCCTGTCCCCCTATTCCCGCACCCCCCAAACCCCCTGTCCCCTACTGCCGCACCCCCTTAACGAGTGTGTATATATATATGTGACTGAGTAAAGTGTTGAAGGTAAATCTGGACACAACTGCTGATTCTCTCCAAACTATTCCCAGGCAACAACAGACCACCAACACCAATATTTATCTTCCTCTGGTGGTCCTGTTTCCTGTCATTAGTTTGTTTTTTTGGAATCGATAACTCCAGATTTACCAACACTACACTGTAATACTCCTTTATTTACTCTACTTAATTAATTGAGAGTATTAGGCTACACTTTTGTTACTACACTGTAATACTCCTTTATTTACTCTACTTAATTAATTGAGAGTAATAGGCTACACTTTTGTTATTACACTGTAATACTCCTTTATTTACTCTACTTAATTAATTGAGAGTAATAGGCTACACTTTTGTTATTACACTGTAATACTCCTTTATTTACTCTACTTAATTAATTGAGAGTAATAGGCTACACTTTTGTTACTACACTGTAATACTCCTTTATTTACTCTACTTAATTAATTGAGAGTAATAGGCTACACTTTTGTTATTACACTGTAATACTCCTTTATTTACTCTACTTAATTAATTGAGAGTAATAGGCTACACTTTTGTTACTACACTGTAATACTCCTTTATTTACTCTACTTAATTAATTGAGAGTAATAGGCTACACTTTTGTTACTACACTGTAATACTCCTTTATTTACTCCACTAGATTAATTGAGAGTAATAGGCAAAACTTTTGGTACATTAGAGTGCCTTGATTCCTCCAAAGTATGCCATGAAACAACAGGACCTGGTTACCAATAATAATAATAATAATAATAATAATAATAATGGTGTCATGTTTGTTGCCTGGAAGAGTTAGTGGGAATTAGTTACTCCAGATTCACCACCAACTTCAGAATACCACTTTAAGGGGGTGCGGAAGTAGGGGGGCAAGGCTTGGGGGGTGGGGGGGGGGGTTTGGGGGTGCGTGAATAAGGGGACAATCTTGATGGGGGTAGAAAGCCTGTCCCCTATTCCTGCACTCCCCTAACCAACCAACCCAACCCCCCAAGCCTGTCCCCCTACTCCTGCACCCCCCCCAAAAAAACGCACCCCCCTACACCCCTCCCAAGCCTGTCTCCCTACTCCTGCACCCCCCAAAAAAAAAACGCACCCCCCCGCACCCCCCCCAAGCCTGTCCCCCTATTCCCACACCCCATTAAGGACCCTGTGATCATGTAAGGAAATTGGAGTCGTCTGCTTAATTCCTCCTGATCGTGGCAATATTTTTGAAGGACTCACTCATCATCTCCAATCAATCAATTAATATTCTCACACCATCACTGTTTTGTTTTGTTTTTGTTTTGTTTTTGTGTGTGTGTTTTTTTTTTTTTTTTAAGTTCTTTATTTTTTCTTTAGTACAAGCCCCAACACTCTGGGGAACATTGTCACTAAAGGCCATGCTTGGAATTGTGTGATAGATGGTGGGAAATTAATAGGAGTAAATATACAGTTTCTAAATCACAGGGTGCCTTAAGGGGGTGCGGGAATAGGGGGACAGGCTTGGGGGGGGGGGTTGATTAGGGGGTTGCGGGAGTAGGGGACAGGGTTAGGGGGGTTTTGGGGGGTGCAGGAGTAGGGGGACAGGCTTGTGGGGGTTGGTTAGGGGGGTGCGGGAGTAGGGGGACAGGCTTGAGGGGGGGGTTGGTTAGGGGGGTGCGGGAGTAGGGGACAGGGTTAGGGGGTTTTGGGGGGTGCAGGAGTAGGGGGCAGGCTTGGGGTTGGTTAGGGGGGTTTGGGAGTAGGGTACAGGCTTGGGGGGGTTTTGGGGGGTGCCGGTGTAGGGGACAGGCTTGGGGGGGGGGGTTATGGGGGGTGCGGGAGTATGGGGACAGGCTTGGGGGGGGGGGGTGCGGGAGTAGGGGGACAGGCTTGGGGGGGTTGATTAGGGGGGTGCGGGAGTAGGGGACAGGGTTAGGGGGTTTTGGGGGGTGCAGGAGTAGGGGGCAGGCTTGGAGGGGGTTATGGGGGGTGCGGGAGTAGGGGGACAGGCTTGGGGGGGATGGTTAGGGGGGTGCGGGAGTAGGGTACAGGCTTGGGGGGGGTTATGGGGGGTGCGGGAGTAGGGGGCAGGCTTGGGGGGGTTGGTTAGGGGGGTGCGGGAGTAGGGTACAGGCTTGAGGGGGGTTGGTTAGGGGGGTGCGGGAGTAGGGTACAGGCTTGGGGGGGTTTTGGGGGGTGCGGGAGTAGAGGGACAGGCTTGAGGGGGGGGTTAGGGGTGTGTGGGAATAGGGGACAGGCTTTCTACCCACCCCAAGCCTGTCCCCTCATTCCCGCACCCCCCAAGCTTGTCCCCAACTCCCGCACCCCCTTAACAAACAAGAGAGTCCCTCCTAAAGCAACAACTGTTTTCTGTCATCTATATTTCAACAACTCATCACAGAAAACGTACAGAAGTCTCTATAATGCCAGTATTTGTTTAGGGGCCCGAGTGTGATGTAGTCAGAAAATTGGAGATAAATGAGTCCTTCTAATATTGCCACGATACAACACCTACATGAAGGAGTTTGTTTCGTGGTATGGTCAGGAGAATAATTCAGAAGCCTCCAATCTTTATACACGATCACAGGGTCTTTAAGGGGGCAGTATAAAGTGTTGGTGCATGGTAAATCTGGAGCAACTGATTCCTCCAGACTATTCCAGGCAACAACAGGACACCGTTATTGTTGTTAATCCGGTCCTGTTTCCTGGCATACTTTGTACCAAAAAGTATATTTTACTATTACCCTTATGTAAACTTTTCTTAGCCTCGAAAATGGAGAGTATTTATATCACTTGAGCCAGGAGTGGAAGTTGTAGCGGATGGACGTGTCTGATACGCGCTCCGTGTATATTCTGGTCAAAGGGCAGTATACTGTTATTTCCTACTTGATAATTGAATAAAGAGTTGTTGAATACACTGGCCAATCATGGCCAGGTGTTGTTCTTGTGGGGATACAACTGGTGGGGTGGATAAGTGGATTGGTTGTGAAACTTGTCCTAGTTGGGCTCACTTGAAATGCGCTCACCTCCATGGTGTGAAAGCTGATATCAAGCTGATTAACTCCTTACATGTCTTGGACATCAGGAACATGTCAGTCTCGCCTTCCAGGGTCGCCGGTAGGATAGGTGACCTCTTGAGAACTTCAAGGCCAGATGATCATTTTTCCGAATTGTCCTTTGATACATATAGATTGTTGTGTGTTTACACAACTATTTTATGCTACCTCAGGCGTACCTCTGATGTGACAGGAAATATTACAGGTTTTTTTTTCTGACTTCTAAACCTCCTTTCAATGTGGCCACCCGTGACACGTTACGGTGCTGGACTAAGGATTTAATGCGTGCTGCGGGTCTTGACCTAAACATTTTTTCTCCTCACTCCACCAGGTCGGCCGCGTCCAGTAAGGCTGCCTTAACGTTGTCGCTCTCCACGGTAGTCTACACAGTTGGTTGGGCCAGCAACTTCACTTTTGCAAAGTATTATAGGAAACCCTTGGGAAATCCTACACAGTTTATGAGAGCAGTGTTCTCCAGAGATTGTTAATCTTGTTCATGTAGATTCATGTTGGGACTGTTCCCGGGGTTTTGGGGTGTAATCTGGCGATGAGTTTTGGGAAAATAAAATTGTTATTTTTTCCTTGCCGATTTTCCGTTTTCCCCAAAACATTTTCATCTTGTTGTTGAAGTTCTTTGGTGCTTTATGTGCCGCTGTGGGTTTGAGGAATCACTCTGAAGCTCTTGTTGAATGCCTTTGTGACGTCAGTTAAATGTCATGAAGTGAAATTGTAAGATTAAACGAATACTTACCAAGTGTGAAGTTTGATCGTAATTTCACAAACATTTAACTGCATCACTTAAGTATTAAACGCCTCCCTACCCTACCCTATTCTGTTTTTTTATATGATGATGTGGGTACTGCTTCCTCAAACCTCTCTTAAGGACTGGTGGGTGGTGGCAGAGAGAGCATCTCATTTAATACCTAAGTGACGCAGTTAAATGTTCGTGAAATTACCATCAAACTTCACACTTGGTAAGTATTCATTTAATCTTACAATTGGTTAGTCCAGTGAAGTAATATAAATAACGAAAGAATATTGGTAAAGTAGTGTCATAGTAGTTAATGTAAATATATTTTTCTGTTTGACTCTATTCCCGACATTGGCTGAAACAGCAGGAGAGTAGCCAATTTTAGAAGCAAACCCTTGAGCAAACTTGACCCAAGTGGTTCACTGTAATAATCATTGGTGGCAATTAACCATTGAAAGTCATGTAATTAGAAATATATTTTTTTCTTTTTTTTCTTCCTCCCAATTTCGAGTAAATTCTCAAGTAATAAACTATAATAACAGTGGGTGGAAAAACTCGCCATTACAAAGCCTTCATAACAGTATTGTACAGTCGCGGCCATAATTCCCTCTCTACCCTCAATGTGGGTATGTATGTGTAGAAGTGACACCGTCGCTCCTCTGACTTGTCAAACCTCGACTTCACTCCTCTCTCACTGTCTTTTCCCTCCCTTCATTACTTTCTTCCTTTCCTATGTGTACTCTCCTTGTCTCTCTTATTCATCTGTTTTTCTATCTTTCTAATAATCTCAGTCTTTCTCCTTTCCCAGTTATCTCTCATTCATTCATTCATTTCTATCAAAAAAAAAAAGGGAAGAAGGAAAATAGTTTAAAGTGAGTAAGTCACAATATAGGAACTGAAATTCTACCATCTCCTTTCTTCATCTCCTCTTCCTCCCTTCCTTCCTTCCTTTCCTATCTAAAATGATAAGCACGGCAGACCTAAGGAGTAGCCCCTCTCCCCTCCTTTCCTACACCTGTTTTCTGTCCTAGTCTTTCCTTCCTTTACTTTCCTCATACACGTAATCTCTCTCTCCTCTCTCTTTTACCTCCCCATTCCTCACCCGAATCTCTTCTGCTCCCGTCCCCTCACCACACTTTTGAAATGCATATTGTTAATTTGTCTGTTCCAACTAACTACCTGAGAGAGAGAGAGAGAGAGAGAGAGAGAGAGGTGGTTACCGTCACACCAGACATACAGATGAACACACACACCCAGGGCTCTGCTAACACCTAGACCTCCTGACTTATTTCTCGCTACCTTCCCGCTTTCCCTTCATTGCATATATCTTTCTTTCTTATCCTTTATTATTGTATCACCAGCGTGATAATTAATATTATTGGGGTAAACAATGATTGTTCGTGCTATATTTTGGAAATTAGAAGTTCAAGTTTGTTTCAATGTAGCGGGCATCTTGTTCGGCTTTTATCATTCGTTTGGTAGGTGGTTCGGTGTCAGGTTGAGCCACTTTGTTGTTTTAGGCTTCCGAGAGGTAACAGTGCTTGGGGGATACTGGATTATGACGATATTATAGGTGCCTTCCTATTGTGGTATGTATATTTATATTGTATTGTATTGTATAATGTATTTGATAGGCTGTGAGACATTCCTTGTGTACAAATACTGGACCTCTGCCAGTACCTGTGTTATGCTGAGCTCCTGTGATATGTAGAGCATGTTTGGCTTACAGAACCGGTGCAGTGGTGATTATTAATGGAAAGTCATGACGATAAACTACTGAGGATCAACAAGGCTTGCAACGGTGGGGCCATTGAAGTGAGTGGCATTTCTTTTATTCATAATGTATGTGTTAGGAGGTGTGGTGGGAATGTTAGTATATTTGTGGTATATTTATTTTGTGAATGTCAAATTTAGTTTAATGTGTGAAGTTAAATATTGTATGGGATGTGTAACGTCAGCACCAGTACTACTATATTGTATTCTGTTGCCATTGTGTATCATTTGTTGAATCAACTTATATTCATTAGATTACTTTAGATTTATAATTAATTTGTAGTTTTATGTAATTATGTATGAGATTTAGTGTTAGGATTTATGAAACTTGTGTTTTTATTATTTTGTATTGTCATAGTTTATTATATTACAGGTCAAAACCTCTTCATGAATAATTTGATGTTACGACTCGTGGTTATCCGTTGATTCCATCAGTACAATTATGCTCCATACATTTCCCTCCCCTTCTCGTATTGTCGCACTCACAAGGAAAAGGGACAAAAGACATGCTTTGAGCGAGAGAATATGAGATGGGGAAAAATGGATGAAAGTGTATGACAAAAAAAAATATATATATATGCAATCGACGATAAGCGGTAGGGTAATGAGAGATTAATCATGTCCAGGTGCGTCACACACCCACATGAAAACACAAGTGTGTGTGGCTAAGTCATTATGCATATTGGAATGCACATTCACACTCCTGCAGCTGTCCACAGCCTCCTATTATTCCCTTCAACAGTCAATGCGACCAGAGAGAGGGGGAGGTATTTAATAATTAAGGGAATATTTCTTCCTTCCTTCCCTACTCCCCTTCCTCTTCCCCACACACACGAAAACACATATGTCTTTCTTTGTCATACACTTTCATCCCCTTATCCCCATCTCATATTCTCTCGCTCACAGTATGTCTTATGTCCCTTTTCCTTTCATGTTTCTATTATTAACTGATAAGTGAAAAAGTGAGGCTATGAGTGATGTGTTCACTTTCTTCACTATAGCCACTACGCCAACTCCCCAAGGGGCCATTACTTGAAACACTCTCTACACTTCATCCTCTCCTTTTCACCACCTTACCCTTCCCGACTATTTTCTTTCTCTCTGATGATAGAAATGAGTGGTAGATTGAAATAGATGAAGAAAGGAAAGGGAAGGAAATGGGAACAAGAATGAGGAAAATAAGAAAGATGAAAGGCGTGGTATAAGAAAGGAGAGAGAGGTTTAATGAAGTAGCGACGGGTAGGAGAGGGAGAGAGAGAGGAAAGTTAGTAGGGAATGAAGGAAGAAATATTCCCTTAATAAATAATAAATCATCATCCTTCCTCTCTCTATCTCTCTCTCTATCTCTCTCTCTCTCTCTGTATTATATATATATATATATATATTTGAACATCTACCCCGTCCCTCCATCCGATCCAATAATAATGAGAGAGAGAGGTTTGGCCACTACCTAGAGTGTCCTAGACCGTGGGACAGAAGAGTGTATAGTCTCAGGTCACTACGTTTGACAGATCCCAGGTGCGACGGTGTCACATCTACATTTAGGGGCCGAGAGGGTGGAAAAACAATTATGGCCGCGACTGTACATTATGTTAACTATATGTTTACTGATTTTTATTAAAATTCGTTAGGAGGAACGCTTCCAAATATTATCCACCTATAAACCCATAAATTATAACATATTCTACCAAATTATTCACATATATAATCAATTATTTCATATAATATAATATACAAGTGTTACCATAATCGTTCTCTCTCTCCCATAAACTTTAGCATAGAAATGGCAATTAATAAGAAAAAAGAAAATGCTGAGGCTCTGAATGGTACAGTCATGGTCAAAAGTCCTGCAACCTGGTGAATAAAAGTGAGCCATTTGATTGAATCTTATGAACCAATATTACAGACACCAACAGCTATATATGTTTCGTATCATTTTTCGAAGCCATTTCATTGGAAGGTGTTGCAGGACTATTGACCATGACTGTACACAAATAGTTAACACAAGATTCACTCAGAAGGATGAATTTTGAGGACGAAAAGAAGAGAGATGAAGCAGCACAAAAACTTTGGGCTGTCTCAGATGTGACGACAAAAAATGTAAGGAAGTTAAAGCCCAAAATAATTATTTGCAATTAAAGCCTGTCTATACGAGCAGGACTGATCGGCGGGTTCGAACCCGTGTTGAACGAAATCAGCATCCTGTGCCCGGTGGATTGAGGAGCTACAAAGCTGCCAGACTCAAGTTAATATCGGGGAACCATATTCATCTTGCTTAGCATGTTAACATCATTATATTGTGATGTCGACCCAAGACTCGTACAGTGAGCCACCTAACATCTGCTGGTCTAAACCACTAACAAATAAGTTGATACAGTTTTATCGTACTGCACTCAACCACCAACTGGCAGCATCGGGCAGGTCCGTCCCTTCATCGACTCTGCCGTCACCGTGTGGACAACATTCACGGGCATCGCCAGTAGAATTTGCCCATCGACCGTGCTGCCCGCAGGACATCCCCGCCTGTATAAACAGGCCTTAACATTAACAGAGAGGAAGAATCCGGAGACAAGATTATAATTATTGAGATCTTGGTCGATCGGAACGACTACTTACAAGAGGTCACTGACGTCAAGGCAAAAATGGAGCTACAGGTGGAACAGTACCATCCAAGCATTACATCATTAGGTGTGATCCAGAGATAAGGGAGCTGATTCGTAAGAATCGTGATTACTTGGGGTGTTTATTCTGTGAGGGATAGATATATGGCGACGGTCTGCTATCACTGTCAAAGGTTTGGTCATACTGCACATAGATGTTCAGCCAAAGCAAAGGGAGAAGATCCAGTCTGTGCTAAGTGTTCTGGTAACCATAACATGAGGCATTGTATGTACAGTCGCGGCAGATAGTCCTTGACCAGCCTGTGATGGAAAGGTGTGGCCAGCTGTTTCGAACTGTGAACACATAGATTTGTTGCTTCAGTCAGCTGCCTCATGATAGTATTATGGGTATAAAGGTTTCCAGTTTTCGGACGCTCCTATGTTGGTCACGCTATCCATCACTGACTGGTCAAGGACTATTTGCCGCGACTGTACGTCTACTGAGAGGAAATGTATAAGCTGTATGAGGTTCAAGAAAACTGATTTTCAGCATATGGCAAATGATGTCATTGAAGTATTGTTCAGTTATGCAAATCAAAAGTAGCACAGCAAGCGGATACTGAACAGCACAAACTTAAACATTCTAAGAGGTGGTTTTTCAACGCACAATCTGTGGGAAATAAGACAAGAGATATTAGCGATCTAATTAATAATGATCATTTTGATATCATGGTGTTGGCAGAGACATGGCTGAGTAGTTATGACAATGATAAGATTCGAGATATGACACATGTGACACACACTTTCTTGTATGTACCTAGGCAAGGCAAGAGAGGTGATGGAGTGGGACTATTTGTTTCTAATATTTTTTAAAAAGTAAAAATGGATAAGGTGGAGTCATGGAATAGTTTCGAGCATATGTAGGTCAGTTGTGAGATGGGTGGGAGGAGATTTGTTTTCATAGTGGTGTATAGGCCACCAAGTACTAACGCTGTTAGTTAGTTACATTTCTTACTGAGTTTAGATTAGGCCCTATATCTTGAGACGATGGATTCAGTAAGTAGAAATGTATTTATATTGGGTGACTTCAACCTGTGGGTGGATGATACTGATAACCATCATGCTGTTGAAGTCATAGAGATGATGAATGGTTTTGACTTTGTAAATAAAGTGACTAAGGCCACGTCCAGTAGCCTACAGTACAGTACAGTAAGGGACATATGCTGGATCTGGTGTTTTGTGATGCACGGCACGATCTCCGAACAAAATGTTGATGTGGATGAAGTATGTAGCATATCTCCAATTCACAAGTTGGTTCGATTTGAAATTCCCTTTGAGAAAGAGAGGGCGCAAAGAAAATGGATCAGTTCGAGACACTTATTGACAGTGTGATACGGAGGTTGGAAACGGAGATGCAAACTAGCTGTCAACATGATAATTATAACGGAGGCGGGAAAGTGTGTGTGATGTGTATCGATTTTGTATAATCGTGTTTTTAAAGAGGAATATGAGGCAGTGTGTCCTGTGATTAAAAAGGAAATAATTGTGAAAGATCATGCACCATGGTTTAATGGTGAGATATCACGAGCTAAGGCAAAGAAGAAGAAGAAAAAAGAAAGAACTACACACTGATATTGCTAGAAGAGATTATCAACACGCAAAGAAAGAATAAAACAGCCAGACTCATAGTAGGCAGAAAACGACAATATTACTCTAATAAAGTTAGGGCCAGGTCAGATATGAATAAACTATATCTCATACTCAATAATTTAACTGGTAATAAAAATAAGCCAAGGTTGCCTGGAGGATATCCTGATGAAGTACTTGCAAACAAATTCTTAGACTTCTTTGACAATAAAATAGCAACTATAGTGGAAAGCTTTCCCAGAAGTGGTTTGAATGTGATGCATAGACATACTCAAATGTCTGAGAGTAAACTACTTTGCTTTCAAAATATCAGTATGGCCAAGATGAAGGAAATTGTACAACGAGTGAAATTAACTCATTGCGATAATGATCCGTTACCTGTATCGGATGTTATAACGAGTAAAAATGTAGATGACATTTTTAAAGTGTTCCTGCAAATTATGTTTTTCCGGAGAGTGAGAAATTGGCTATTATCAAGCCTATTGTAAAAGGTAACCTTGATCCTCAGAGTCTAAGTTCGTATAGACCAGTATCAAATCTGACCTTTTTATCGAAAGTTATTGAAAATGTAATTTTAGATCAGTTATGGCATCACTTGAATAAGATGAAGGCTATACCTGATAGTCAGTCTGCATATAGGCAGCTATACTCAACTGAGACTGTACTATGTACTGTAGTAAATGACCTAATGGTGTTAATGGATGAAGGAAAGTGTAGTGTTCTTATTATGCTTGACTTGAGTGCTGCATTTGACACAGTAGTGCATAGTATACTCCTAGATGATTTAAAGTCTATAGGTGTTGAGGGGAATGTACTGGTCTATCTGGAAAGTTATTTAAAAGATAGAACATATTGTGTACAGATTGGGAAATCCTTTTCAAGAAATAAACCCCTGCGAAGAGGAGTCCCTCAGGGGAGTGTATTGGGTCCTATTCTCTTCTGTATCTACACTATCAAACTATCACATATACTAAGTAAAACTGAGTGTTTGGTCGTTGGAAAGAAGACCAATCTTAGAAGATTGGACATCTCAAGCTTACGAGTGCATGGTAGTACGCTGGATGTAAGAAACAAAGTGAAAGACTTAGGAGTGCTGCAAGACGAAAATCTCTCTTTCGAAGCTCAAATTAATCAAGTGGTGAAAGTTTCTGGTTATCACCTGAGGAACATTGCTTTTGTTAGAAAATATTTAGATCAGGATACCGTGAAGATGCTTCTTCATAACTATGTCATAAGCAGACTGGATTACTGCAATTCCCTATATTATGGTTTGCCAGACTATCGGTTAAGAAAATTGCAAAACGTAATGAACAGAGCAGCAAGATTAATTAAAGGTCTTCCATCTCGTGAGAGGATAACCCCAGCACTCATTGACTTACATTGGTTACCAATAAAGGCGACGATTGTGTACAAGATATGTCTTCTAACATTCCGAGCATTAAAATTTGGAAAGCCGGAATATTTAACGAATCTTTTAAGAGGTTATCAAGTAAATACCTCTATGGAACTCAGGTTAAATGAGCCACAGAGTAATCTGACAATGGGTTTCAGGCTCTTTAATGGATTGCCATTACATGTCCGGAGTAGTAAAAATTGCACACATCTTTTTGCTGAGTGTTACGACACGGATGATATGAGTATTACAAGTGATTATAGCACCATCTGCTGGTGGAGCGGGGCATAGAATATCCAACAACAAGTAACAAGTAATAATTGTAGTTCAGTATATAAAGAAATACACACACACACACACACACACACACTAACAAAACACACATTCACTGTTCAAAACAATAACACCCACACACACACACACACACACACACACACACACACACACACACACACACACACACAAACAAAACACACATTAACTGTTCAAAACAATAACACACACACACACACACACACACA
>JAWQEG010000178.1:0-127500 GCA_033782935.1 Petrolisthes cinctipes
ATTATGCATTTTAATTAAGGCCCCTGTTGTCATTGTGTGTGAGAATATTATTGGAGGCTTCTGATTCCTCCCAACTGTGCCACCAAACAAGCTCCTTCCATATAGGTGTGTGTGTGTGTGTGTTCCGTGGCAATATTTGAAGGACTGGTTTATTTCAATTTTCTGACTACATCACAGGGTCCCTTAATTAATAATCTTACTAACTTTTAGGCTCTTCACTCAAGATAAGATTCGGGTGTATGAACGATTTCCTATGAGAGAACAACATGGATTTTTTTAAATTAATACAGTGTAAACAAACACATGAAGAAGCCCCTTGGAAATTGAACCACTGAAGAATATTATCAAATAAGAAGTCACAATATGCATTAACAGAGGTCGGAAATTTTAAGCTGTAGTTCCAGAAAGTAGCATGCAAAAACATAGGATCAAGATAGAATTATGTGATTTTTTTTTGGGGGGGACAGGATCTCTTTTATTACTGCTCCTTTTAATTCATTGCTTGACATTACATCACAGTATAGGACGATTATGTGCATGAAATTATTCCCCACACCTTTTAAAATGACTAGTTCCGAAAAAATAATTATCTGGTATAGTGTGTTGGTGTTGTGTTGTGAATTGTAGTGTTGTGTTGTGGTGTAGTGTGTTGTGATTTGCAGTGTTGTGTTGTGGATTGCAGTGTTGTGTTGTGGTGTGTTGTGTTGTGATTTGCAGTGCTGTGTTGTGAATTGCAGTGTTGTGTTGTGGTGTGTTGTGTGTTGAGATTTGCAGTGTTGTGTTGTGAATTGTAGTGTTGTGTTTTGGTGTAGTGTGTTGAGATTTGCAGTGTTGTGTTGTGAATTGTAGTGTTGTGTTGTGATTTGCAGTGTTGTGCTGTGAATTGTAGTGTTGTGTTGTGGTGTAGTGTGTGGAGATTTGCAGTGTTGTGTTGTGAATTGTAGTGTTGTGTTGTGGTTTGAATTGTAGTGTTGTGTTGTGGTGCAGTGTTTTGTGTTGTGCTATGGTGTGGTGTGGTGTGGTGTAGTGTGCAGTGATATGTGCTCTGCTGCGTTATTCTATGATATGCTATGTTGTGCAGTGTTGTGTAGTGTCCAATGATTCATATTGTTTGTGTCTACTCTCGTGTGACATGGTGTGTAATGTAATACCGAGTAAACTTGATTTGGTTCAGTCTGGCGGTGTTTGCTGTACTGTATTTCGACATTTTGCAGGTGTGGTATAAGCATGGTGTAGTGTGACAAGATGTGCAATACTGGAGTGTAGTTGTTGTTGTAGTTGTAGTTGTTATTGTAGAGGAGTATTGTAGTTTGCTGTGGTATGGTTTGGTGTGACTGGCTTGGTATATGGAGTGGTCTAGTGACAATGTGTTTGTTTAGTGGTGTGGTTGCTCTCGTGTGACTTGGTACACGTGTAATTTATTGACATGAGACTTGATGTGGTTAGGTTTGGTGTGGTGTGTGTGAAGTAGTGTAGTCGGGTGTGGTGTGACTTGGTGTGGTTAGGTCTGGTGTGTTGTGCTGGTGGTGTGGTGTAGTCTAATGTGGTCTAGTTTGGTGTGGTGTGGATGGAGTGGAGTGACGTGGCGTGGTGTGTTGTACTGTATAATAGTGTGGTGTAATCTAGTGTGATAGGGTGTGGTATGTAGTGGTGTGACGTGGTGTGGTGTAGTCTAGTCTAGTGTGGCATGGTGTGGTATGGAGTGGTGTGACGTGGTGTGGTGTAGTCTAGTGTGGTATGGAGTGGTGTGACGTGGTGTGGTGTAGTCTAGTCTAGTGTAGCATGGTGTGGTATGGAGTGGTGTGACGTGGTGTGGTGTAATCTGGTGTGGTATGGTGTGGTGTGACGTGGTGTGGTGTAGTCTAGTCTAGTGTGTCATGGTGTGAGAGAGGGAGTGCCTGAGAGTCGAGGAGTCATGTTTGCAACTCACTGACGTCCACAGCCCCAGGAGATACGTCCTCGACTTTGGTCTGTAGTTAACGCCCAGGTCTGTCTAGTCTCTCTCTCTCTCTCTCTCTCTCTCTCTCTCTCTCTCTCTCCTATAATTAGCCTTTGATCTTTAGTCTCTCTCTCTCTCTCTCTCTCTCTCTCTCTCTCTCTCTCTCTCTCTCTCTATCGTGTCTGTTGTGGTCTGAGTTTCTATGTAACTCAATGTCACTCTCTCTCTCTCTGGTATAGTCAGTATTGCCAACTTTTCATAGCCACTTTTGGACAACTTTTACGGTACTACCAAAGATTCATAGCGGATTATATCTGATAAATGCAGTGTTACCAACGTTTTAGAGCCACGTTTGCACAAATTTGACAATACTAACAAATGTTCATAGCCTATTTAATTTGGTATTTGCTGTGTTACCAACGTTTTATAGCCACTTTTGGACGACTTTTAGAGTATAGTAAAGGAGGAGCTGGACGGCCATTTTGTTGTACATACAGTATTGCCAATGTTTTATAACCACTTTTGAAACGATTTGACAGTCGTTCAAAAGTGGCTATAAAACATTGGTTACACTGCAATTATCAGATTAAATGGGCTAGTAACCCTTGGTAGTATTTTAACATCCTTCCAAATGTAACTATAAAACATTGGCAATACTGTATGTACAATGTAATATCGTCTAGCTCCGCCTTTACTGTACTTTAAAAGTCGTTCATAAATGGCTATAAAACGTTGGTTACTCTGATAATACCAAATTAAAAGGGCTAGAAACCATTGGTAGTAGTGTCAAATCCGTCCAAAAGAGGTTATAAAACTTTGGCAATAGGGTATGTACAATAAAATAGCCGTCTAGTTCTGCATTTACTGTACTAAAAAAGTTATCAAAAAGTGGCTATAAAATGTTGGCTACACTGTAATTACCAAATTAAATGGGCTAGGAACCTTAGATATTATTGTCAAAATCGTTGAAACGTGGCTATAAAACGTTGGAAACACTGCAATTATCAGATTAAATAGGCTAGTAACACTTGGTAGTATTTTTACCTATCGTCCACTAGTGGCTATTAACGTTAGTAATACTGTATGTACAACAAAATGGCTATCTAGCCTCGCCTTTACCGTACTTTAAAAGTCGTATAAAAGTGGCTATAAAACGTTGGCTATACTGTAATTACCAAATTTAATGGGCTAGGAACCTTTGTTATTAATGTCATAATCGTGGAAACGTGGCTATATGACATTGGAAACACTGCAATTATTATATTAAATGGGCTAGTAACCCTTGGTAATATTTTTAAACCCGTCCAAAAGTGGCTATAAACTTTGGCAATACTGTAGGTACAACGTAATGGCCATCTAGCTCTGCCTATACCGTATTTTAGAAGTAATAAAAAAGTGGCTATAAATCGTTGGCTACACTGCAAATACCAAATTATTTTGGCTAGGAACCTTTGTTAGTATTATCAAAATCCAGCAAATGTGGAAAAAAAACTTTGGCAATACTGTATGTACAACATAATTGTTATCTACTTCCGCATTTACCATACTTTAAAAGTTATCTAAAAGTGGCTATAAACTTTGGCAATACAGTACGTACAACATAATAGCTGTCTAGCTCCGCCTTTACCGTACTTTAAAAGTCGCTCATAAGTGGCTATAAAGCGTAGGCTACACTGCAATTACTAAATTAAATGGGCTTGGAACCTTAGTTAATTGTGTCAAAATCGTTGAAACGTGGCTATAAAACGTTGGAAACACTGCAATTATCAGATTAAATGAGCTAGGAATCTTTGTTAGTATTTTTAAACCCATAAAAAATGGGCTATAAAACTTTGGCAATACTGTATGTACAACATAATGGCCATCTAGCTCTGCCTTTACCATACTTTAAAAGTAATCAGAAAGTGGCTATAAAACGTTGGCTACACTGCAATTACCAAATTAAATCGGCAAGGAACCTTTGTTAGTATTATCAAAATCCAGCAAACGTGGCTATAAAACTTTGGCAATACTCTATGTACAACATAATTGTCACCTACTTCTGCATTTACCATACCTTAAAAGTTATCCAAAAGTAGCTATAAAACTTTGGCAATACAGTATGTACAATGTAAAGGCTGTCTAGCTCCGCCTTTACCGTACTTTAAAAGTCGATCATAAGTGGCTATAAAACGTTGGCTACACTGCATTTTCCAAATTAAATGGGCTTGGAACCTTAGTTAATTGTGTCAAAATCGTGGAAACGTGGCTATAAAACGTTGGAAACACTGCAATTATCAGATTAAATGGGCTAGTAACACTTGGTAGTATTTTTACCTATCGTCCACTAGTGGCTATTAAACGTTAGTAATGCTGTATGTACAACAAAATGGCCATCTAGCCCCGCCTTGACCGTACTTTAAAAGTCGTATAAAAGTGGCTATAAAACGTTGGCTATACTGTAATTACCAAATTTAATGGGCTAGGAACCTTTGTTATTAATGTCATAATCGTGGAAACGTGGCTATATGACATTGAAAACACTGCAATAATTATATTAAATGGGCTAGTAACCCTTGGTAGTATTTTTAAACCCATCAAAAATGGGCTATAAAACTTTGGCAATACTGTATGTACAACATAATTGCCATCTAGCTCTGCCTTTACCATACTTTAAAAGTAATCAAAAAGTGGCTATAAAACGTTGGAAACACTGCAATTATCATATTAAATTGGCTAGGAACCTTTGTTAGTATTATCAAAATCCAGCAAACATGGCTATAAAACTTTGGCAATACTGTATGTACAACATAATTGTCACCTACTTCCGTATTTACCATACATTAAAAGTTATCCAAAAGTGGCTATAAACTTTGGCAATACTGTATGTACAACGTTATGGCTGTCTAGCTCCGCCTTTACCGTACTTTAAAAGTCGATCATAAGTGGCTATAAAATGTTGGCTACACTGCAATTACCAAACTAAATGGGCTTGGAGCCTTAGTTAATTGTGTCAAAATCGTGGAAACATGGCTATAAAACGTTGGAAACACTGCAATTATCATATTAAATAGGCTAGTAACACTTGGTAGTATTTTTACCTATCGTCCACTAGAGGCTATTAAACGTTAGTAATACTGTATGTACAACAAAATGGCCATCTAGCCCCGCCTTTACCGTACTTAAAAAGTCGTATAAAAGTGGCTATAAAACGTTGGCTACATTGTAATTACCAAATTTAATTAGTTATGAATCTTTGTTATTAATGTCATAATCACGCAAACGTGGCTATAAGACATTGGAAACACTGCAATTTATATATTAAATGGGCTAGTAACCCTTGGTAGTATTTTTAAACCCATCAAAAATGGGCAATAAAAAATTGGCAATACTGTATGTACAACGTAATTGCCATCTAGCTCTGCCTTTACCGTACTTTAAAAGTAATAAAAAAGTGGCTATAAAACGTTGGCTACACTGCAATTACCAAATTAAATCGGCAAGGAACCTTTGTTAGTATTATCAAAATCCAGCAAACGTGGCTATAAAACTTTGGCAATACTGTATGTACAACATAATTTTCATTTACTTCCGCATTTACCATACTTTAAAAGTTTTCCAAAAGTGGCTATAAAACTTTGGCAATACAGTATGTACAACAATATTTCTGTCTAGCTCCGCCTTTACCGTACTTTAAAAGTCGATCATAAGTGGCTATAAAACGTTGGCTACACTGCAATTACCAAATTAAATGTGCTAGGAGCCTTAGTTAATTGTGTCAAAATCGTGGAAACATGGCTATAAAACGTTGGAAACACTGCAATTATCAGATTAAATGGGCTAGTAACACTTGGTAGTATTTTTACCTCTCGTCCACTAGTGGCTATTAAACGTTAGTAATACTGTATGTACAACAAAATGGCCATCTAGCCCCGCCTTGACCGTACTTTAAAAGTCGTATAAAAGTGGCTATAAAACGTTGGCTATACTGTAATTACCAAATTTAATGGGCTAGGAACCTTTGTTATTAATGTCTTAATCGTGGAAACGTGGCAATAAGACAATGGAACACTGCAATTATTATATTAAATGGGCTAGTAACCCTTGGTAGTATTTTTAAACCCGTCCAAAAGTGGCTATAAAACTTTGGCAATACTGTATGTACAACGTAATTGCCATCTAGCTCTGCCTTTACCGTACTTTAAAAGTAGTCAACAAGTGGAAATAAAACGTTAGCTACACTGCAATTACCAAATTAAATCGGCAAGGAACCTTTGTTAGTAATATTAAAATCCAGCAAACGTGGCTATAAAACTTTGGCAATACTGTATGTACAACATAATTGTCACCTACTTCCGCATTTACCATACCTTAAAAGTTATCCAAAAATGGCTATAAAACTTTGGCAATACAGTATGTAAAATGTAAAGGCTGTCTAGCTCCGCCTGTACCGTACTTTAAAAGTCGATCATAAGTGGCTATAAAACATTGGCTACACTGCATTTTCCAAATTAAATGGGCTTGGAACCTTAGTTAATTGTGTCAAAATCGTGGAAACGTGGCTATAAAACTTTGGAAACACTGCAATTATCAGATTAAATGGGCTAGTAACACTTGGTAGTATTTTTACCTATCGTCCACTAGTGGCTATTAAACGTTAGTAATGCTGTATGTACAACAAAATGGCCATCTAGCCCCGCCTTGACCGTACTTTAAAAGTCGTATAAAAGTGGCTATAAAACGTTAGCTATACTGTAATTACCAAATTTTATGGGCTAGGAACCTTTGTTGTTAATGTCATAATCGTGGAAACGTGGCTATATGACATTGAAAACACTGCAATAATTATATTAAATGGGCTAGTAACCCTTGGTAGTATTTTTAAACCCATCAAAAATGGGCTATAAAACTTTGGCAATACTGTATGTACAACGTAATTGCCATCTAGCTCTGCCTTTACCGTACTTTAAAAGTAATAAAAAAGTGGCTATAAAACCTTGGCTACACTGCAATTACCATATTAAATCAGCAACGAACCTTTGTAAGTAATATTAAAATCCAGCAAACGTGGCTATAAAACTTTGGCAATACTGTATGTACAACATAATTGTCATCTACTTCCGCATTTACCATACTTTAAAAGTTTTCCAAAAGTGGCTATAAAACTTTGGCAATACAGTATGTACAATGTAAAGGCTGTCTTGCTCCGCCTTTACCGTACTTTAAAAGTCCATCATAAGTGGCTATAAAACGTTGGCTACACTGCAATTACCAAATTAAATGTGCTAGGAGCCTTAGTTAATTGTGTCAAAATCGTGGAAACATGGCTATAAAACGTTGGAAACACTGCAATTATCAGATTAAATGGGCTAGTAACACTTGGTAGTATTTTTACCTCTCGTCCACTAGTGGCTATTAAACGTTAGTAATACTGTATGTACAACAAAATGGCCATCTAGCCCCGCCTTGATCGTACTTTAAAAGTCGTATAAAAGTGGCTATAAAACGTTAGCTATACTGTAATTACCAAATTTAATGGGCTAGGAACCTTTGTTATTAATGTCATAATCGTGGAAACGTGGCTATATGACATTGAAAACACTGCAATAATTATATTAAATGGGCTAGTAACCCTTGGTAGTATTTTTAAACCCATCAAAAATGGGCTATAAAACTTTGGCAATACTGTATGTACAACGTAATTGCCATCTAGCTCTGCCTTTACCGTACTTTAAAAGTAATAAAAAAGTGGCTATAAAACCTTGGCTACACTGCAATTACCATATTAAATCGGCAACGAACCTTTGTTAGTAATATTAAAATCCAGCAAACGTGGCTATAAAACTTTGGCAATACTGTATGTACAACATAATTGTCATCTACTTCCGCATTTACCATACTTTAAAAGTTTTCCAAAAGTGGCTATAAAACTTTGGCAATACAGTATGTACAATGTAAAGGCTGTCTAGCTCCGCCTTTACCGTACTTTAAAAGTCCATCATAAGTGGCTATAAAACGTTGGCTACACTGCAATTACCAAACTAAATGGGCTAGGAGCCTTAGTTAATTGTGTCAAAATCGTGGAAACATGGCTATAAAACGTTGGAAACACTGCAATTATCATATTAAATGGGCTAGTAACACTTGGTAGTATTTTTACCTATCGTCCACTAGTGGCTATTAAACGTTAGTAATACTGTATGTACAACAAAATGGCCATCTAGCCCCGCCTTTACCGTACTTTAAAAGTCGTATAAAAGTGGCTATAAAACGTTGGCTACACTGTAATTACCAAATTTAATGAGTTAGGAATCTTTGTTATTAATGTCATAATCACGCAAACGTGGCTATAAGACATTGGAAACACTGCAATTTATATATTAAATGGGCTAGTAACCCTTGGTAGTATTTTTAAACCCATCAAAAATGGGCTATAAAACTTTGGCAATACTGTATGTACAACGTAATTGCCATCTAGCTCTGCCTTTACCGTACTTTAAAAGTAATAAAAAAGTGGCTATAAAACGTTGGCTACACTGCAATTACCAAATTAAATCGGCAAGGAACCTTTGTTAGTAATATTAAAATCCAGCAAACGTGGCTATAAAACTTTGGCAATACTGTATGTACAACATAATTGTCATTTACTTCCGCATTTACCATACTTTAAAAGTTTTCCAAAAGTGGCTATAAAACTTTGGCAATACAGTATGTACAACGTTATTTCTGTCTAGCTCCGCCTTTACCGTACTTTAAAAGTCGATCATAAGTGGCTATAAAACGTTGGCTACATTGCAATTACCAAATTAAATGTGCTAGGAGCCTTAGTTAATTGTGTCAAAATCGTGGAAACGTGGCTATAAAACGTTGGAAACACTGCAATTATCAGATTAAATAGGCTAGTAACACTTGGTAGTATTTTTACCTATCGTCCACTAGTGGCTATTAACGTTAGTAATACTGTATGTACAACAAAATGGCTATCTAGCCTCGCCTTTACCGTACTTTAAAAGTCGTATAAAAGTGGCTATAAAACGTTGGCTATACTGTAATTACCAAATTTAATGGGCTAGGAACCTTTGTTATTAATGTCATAATCGTGGAAACGTGGCTATATGACATTGGAAACACTGCAATTATTATATTAAATGGGCTAGTAACCCTTGGTAATATTTTTAAACCCGTCCAAAAGTGGCTATAAACTTTGGCAATACTGTAGGTACAACGTAATGGCCATCTAGCTCTGCCTATACCGTATTTTAGAAGTAATAAAAAAGTGGCTATAAATCGTTGGCTACACTGCAAATACCAAATTATTTTGGCTAGGAACCTTTGTTAGTATTATCAAAATCCAGCAAATGTGGAAAAAAAACTTTGGCAATACTGTATGTACAACATAATTGTTATCTACTTCCGCATTTACCATACTTTAAAAGTTATCTAAAAGTGGCTATAAACTTTGGCAATACAGTACGTACAACATAATAGCTGTCTAGCTCCGCCTTTACCGTACTTTAAAAGTCGCTCATAAGTGGCTATAAAGCGTAGGCTACACTGCAATTACTAAATTAAATGGGCTTGGAACCTTAGTTAATTGTGTCAAAATCGTTGAAACGTGGCTATAAAACGTTGGAAACACTGCAATTATCAGATTAAATGAGCTAGGAATCTTTGTTAGTATTTTTAAACCCATAAAAAATGGGCTATAAAACTTTGGCAATACTGTATGTACAACATAATGGCCATCTAGCTCTGCCTTTACCATACTTTAAAAGTAATCAGAAAGTGGCTATAAAACGTTGGCTACACTGCAATTACCAAATTAAATCGGCAAGGAACCTTTGTTAGTATTATCAAAATCCAGCAAACGTGGCTATAAAACTTTGGCAATACTCTATGTACAACATAATTGTCACCTACTTCTGCATTTACCATACCTTAAAAGTTATCCAAAAGTAGCTATAAAACTTTGGCAATACAGTATGTACAATGTAAAGGCTGTCTAGCTCCGCCTTTACCGTACTTTAAAAGTCGATCATAAGTGGCTATAAAACGTTGGCTACACTGCATTTTCCAAATTAAATGGGCTTGGAACCTTAGTTAATTGTGTCAAAATCGTGGAAACGTGGCTATAAAACGTTGGAAACACTGCAATTATCAGATTAAATGGGCTAGTAACACTTGGTAGTATTTTTACCTATCGTCCACTAGTGGCTATTAAACGTTAGTAATGCTGTATGTACAACAAAATGGCCATCTAGCCCCGCCTTGACCGTACTTTAAAAGTCGTATAAAAGTGGCTATAAAACGTTGGCTATACTGTAATTACCAAATTTAATGGGCTAGGAACCTTTGTTATTAATGTCATAATCGTGGAAACGTGGCTATATGACATTGAAAACACTGCAATAATTATATTAAATGGGCTAGTAACCCTTGGTAGTATTTTTAAACCCATCAAAAATGGGCTATAAAACTTTGGCAATACTGTATGTACAACATAATTGCCATCTAGCTCTGCCTTTACCATACTTTAAAAGTAATCAAAAAGTGGCTATAAAACGTTGGAAACACTGCAATTATCATATTAAATTGGCTAGGAACCTTTGTTAGTATTATCAAAATCCAGCAAACATGGCTATAAAACTTTGGCAATACTGTATGTACAACATAATTGTCACCTACTTCCGTATTTACCATACATTAAAAGTTATCCAAAAGTGGCTATAAACTTTGGCAATACTGTATGTACAACGTTATGGCTGTCTAGCTCCGCCTTTACCGTACTTTAAAAGTCGATCATAAGTGGCTATAAAATGTTGGCTACACTGCAATTACCAAACTAAATGGGCTTGGAGCCTTAGTTAATTGTGTCAAAATCGTGGAAACATGGCTATAAAACGTTGGAAACACTGCAATTATCATATTAAATAGGCTAGTAACACTTGGTAGTATTTTTACCTATCGTCCACTAGAGGCTATTAAACGTTAGTAATACTGTATGTACAACAAAATGGCCATCTAGCCCCGCCTTTACCGTACTTAAAAAGTCGTATAAAAGTGGCTATAAAACGTTGGCTACATTGTAATTACCAAATTTAATTAGTTATGAATCTTTGTTATTAATGTCATAATCACGCAAACGTGGCTATAAGACATTGGAAACACTGCAATTTATATATTAAATGGGCTAGTAACCCTTGGTAGTATTTTTAAACCCATCAAAAATGGGCAATAAAAAATTGGCAATACTGTATGTACAACGTAATTGCCATCTAGCTCTGCCTTTACCGTACTTTAAAAGTAATAAAAAAGTGGCTATAAAACGTTGGCTACACTGCAATTACCAAATTAAATCGGCAAGGAACCTTTGTTAGTATTATCAAAATCCAGCAAACGTGGCTATAAAACTTTGGCAATACTGTATGTACAACATAATTTTCATTTACTTCCGCATTTACCATACTTTAAAAGTTTTCCAAAAGTGGCTATAAAACTTTGGCAATACAGTATGTACAACAATATTTCTGTCTAGCTCCGCCTTTACCGTACTTTAAAAGTCGATCATAAGTGGCTATAAAACGTTGGCTACACTGCAATTACCAAATTAAATGTGCTAGGAGCCTTAGTTAATTGTGTCAAAATCGTGGAAACATGGCTATAAAACGTTGGAAACACTGCAATTATCAGATTAAATGGGCTAGTAACACTTGGTAGTATTTTTACCTCTCGTCCACTAGTGGCTATTAAACGTTAGTAATACTGTATGTACAACAAAATGGCCATCTAGCCCCGCCTTGACCGTACTTTAAAAGTCGTATAAAAGTGGCTATAAAACGTTGGCTATACTGTAATTACCAAATTTAATGGGCTAGGAACCTTTGTTATTAATGTCTTAATCGTGGAAACGTGGCAATAAGACAATGGAACACTGCAATTATTATATTAAATGGGCTAGTAACCCTTGGTAGTATTTTTAAACCCGTCCAAAAGTGGCTATAAAACTTTGGCAATACTGTATGTACAACGTAATTGCCATCTAGCTCTGCCTTTACCGTACTTTAAAAGTAGTCAACAAGTGGAAATAAAACGTTAGCTACACTGCAATTACCAAATTAAATCGGCAAGGAACCTTTGTTAGTAATATTAAAATCCAGCAAACGTGGCTATAAAACTTTGGCAATACTGTATGTACAACATAATTGTCACCTACTTCCGCATTTACCATACCTTAAAAGTTATCCAAAAATGGCTATAAAACTTTGGCAATACAGTATGTAAAATGTAAAGGCTGTCTAGCTCCGCCTGTACCGTACTTTAAAAGTCGATCATAAGTGGCTATAAAACATTGGCTACACTGCATTTTCCAAATTAAATGGGCTTGGAACCTTAGTTAATTGTGTCAAAATCGTGGAAACGTGGCTATAAAACTTTGGAAACACTGCAATTATCAGATTAAATGGGCTAGTAACACTTGGTAGTATTTTTACCTATCGTCCACTAGTGGCTATTAAACGTTAGTAATGCTGTATGTACAACAAAATGGCCATCTAGCCCCGCCTTGACCGTACTTTAAAAGTCGTATAAAAGTGGCTATAAAACGTTAGCTATACTGTAATTACCAAATTTTATGGGCTAGGAACCTTTGTTGTTAATGTCATAATCGTGGAAACGTGGCTATATGACATTGAAAACACTGCAATAATTATATTAAATGGGCTAGTAACCCTTGGTAGTATTTTTAAACCCATCAAAAATGGGCTATAAAACTTTGGCAATACTGTATGTACAACGTAATTGCCATCTAGCTCTGCCTTTACCGTACTTTAAAAGTAATAAAAAAGTGGCTATAAAACCTTGGCTACACTGCAATTACCATATTAAATCAGCAACGAACCTTTGTTAGTAATATTAAAATCCAGCAAACGTGGCTATAAAACTTTGGCAATACTGTATGTACAACATAATTGTCATCTACTTCCGCATTTACCATACTTTAAAAGTTTTCCAAAAGTGGCTATAAAACTTTGGCAATACAGTATGTACAATGTAAAGGCTGTCTTGCTCCGCCTTTACCGTACTTTAAAAGTCCATCATAAGTGGCTATAAAACGTTGGCTACACTGCAATTACCAAATTAAATGTGCTAGGAGCCTTAGTTAATTGTGTCAAAATCGTGGAAACATGGCTATAAAACGTTGGAAACACTGCAATTATCAGATTAAATGGGCTAGTAACACTTGGTAGTATTTTTACCTCTCGTCCACTAGTGGCTATTAAACGTTAGTAATACTGTATGTACAACAAAATGGCCATCTAGCCCCGCCTTGATCGTACTTTAAAAGTCGTATAAAAGTGGCTATAAAACGTTAGCTATACTGTAATTACCAAATTTAATGGGCTAGGAACCTTTGTTATTAATGTCATAATCGTGGAAACGTGGCTATATGACATTGAAAACACTGCAATAATTATATTAAATGGGCTAGTAACCCTTGGTAGTATTTTTAAACCCATCAAAAATGGGCTATAAAACTTTGGCAATACTGTATGTACAACGTAATTGCCATCTAGCTCTGCCTTTACCGTACTTTAAAAGTAATAAAAAAGTGGCTATAAAACCTTGGCTACACTGCAATTACCATATTAAATCGGCAACGAACCTTTGTTAGTAATATTAAAATCCAGCAAACGTGGCTATAAAACTTTGGCAATACTGTATGTACAACATAATTGTCATCTACTTCCGCATTTACCATACTTTAAAAGTTTTCCAAAAGTGGCTATAAAACTTTGGCAATACAGTATGTACAATGTAAAGGCTGTCTAGCTCCGCCTTTACCGTACTTTAAAAGTCCATCATAAGTGGCTATAAAACGTTGGCTACACTGCAATTACCAAACTAAATGGGCTAGGAGCCTTAGTTAATTGTGTCAAAATCGTGGAAACATGGCTATAAAACGTTGGAAACACTGCAATTATCATATTAAATGGGCTAGTAACACTTGGTAGTATTTTTACCTATCGTCCACTAGTGGCTATTAAACGTTAGTAATACTGTATGTACAACAAAATGGCCATCTAGCCCCGCCTTTACCGTACTTTAAAAGTCGTATAAAAGTGGCTATAAAACGTTGGCTACACTGTAATTACCAAATTTAATGAGTTAGGAATCTTTGTTATTAATGTCATAATCACGCAAACGTGGCTATAAGACATTGGAAACACTGCAATTTATATATTAAATGGGCTAGTAACCCTTGGTAGTATTTTTAAACCCATCAAAAATGGGCTATAAAACTTTGGCAATACTGTATGTACAACGTAATTGCCATCTAGCTCTGCCTTTACCGTACTTTAAAAGTAATAAAAAAGTGGCTATAAAACGTTGGCTACACTGCAATTACCAAATTAAATCGGCAAGGAACCTTTGTTAGTAATATTAAAATCCAGCAAACGTGGCTATAAAACTTTGGCAATACTGTATGTACAACATAATTGTCATTTACTTCCGCATTTACCATACTTTAAAAGTTTTCCAAAAGTGGCTATAAAACTTTGGCAATACAGTATGTACAACGTTATTTCTGTCTAGCTCCGCCTTTACCGTACTTTAAAAGTCGATCATAAGTGGCTATAAAACGTTGGCTACATTGCAATTACCAAATTAAATGTGCTAGGAGCCTTAGTTAATTGTGTCAAAATCGTGGAAACGTGGCTATAAAACGTTGGAAACACTGCAATTATCAGATTAAATGGGCTAGTAACACTTGGTAGTATTTTTACCTATCGTCCACTAGTGGCTATTAAACGTTAGTAATGCTGTATGTACAACAAAATGGCTATCTAGCCCCGCATTGACCGTACTTTAAAAGTCGTATAAAAGTGGCTATAAAACGTTGGCTACACTGTAATAACCAAATTTAATGAGTTATGAATCTTTGTTATTAATGTCATAATCACGCAAACGTGGCTATAAGACATTGGAAACACTGCAATTTATATATTAAACGGGCTTGTAACCCTTGGTAGTATTTTTAAACCCATCAAAAATGGGCTATAAAACTTTGGCAATACTGTATGTACAACGTAATTGCCATCTAGCTCTGCCTTTACCGTACTTTAAAAGTAATAAAAAAGTGGCTATAAAACGTTGGCTACACTGCAATTACCAAATTAAATCGGCAAGGAACCTTTGTTAGTAATATTAAAATCCAGCAAACGTGGTTATAACACTTTGGCAATACTGTATGTACAACATAATTGTCATCTACTTCCGCATTTACCATACTTTAAAAGTTTTCCAAAAGTGGCTATAAAACTTTGGCAATACAGTATGTACAATGTAAAGGCTGTCTAGCTCCGCCTTTACCGTACTTTAAAAGTCGCTCATAAGTGGCTATAAAGCGTAGGCTACACTGCAATTACCAAACTAAATGGGCTAGGAGCCTTAGTTAATTGTGTCAAAATCGTGGAAACATGGCTATAAAACGTTGGAAACACTGCAATTATCATATTAAATAGGCTAGTAACACTTGGTAGTATTTTTACCTATCGTCCACTAGAGGCTATTAAACGTTAGTAATGCTGTATGTACAACAAAATGGCTATCTAGCCCCGCCTTGACCGTACTTTAAAAGTCGTATAAAAGTGGCTATAAAACATTGGCTACACTGTAATAACCAAATTTAATGAGTTATGAATCTTTGTTATTAATGTCATAATCACGCAAACGTGGCTATAAGACATTGGAAACACTGCAATTTATATATTAAACGGGCTTGTAACCCTTGGTAGTATTTTTAAACCCATCAAAAATGGGCTATAAAACTTTGGCAATACTGTATGTACAACGTAATTGCCATCTAGCTCTGCCTTTACCGTACTTTAAAAGTAATCAAAAAGTGGCTATAAAACGTTGGCTACACTGCAATTACCTAATTAAATCGGCAAGGAACCTTTGTTAGTAATATTAAAATCCAGCAAACGTGGCTATAAAACTTTGGCAATACTGTATGTACAACATAATTGTCACCTACTTCCGCATTTACCATACCTTAAAAGTTATCCAAAAATGGCTATAAAACTTTGGCAATACAGTATGTAAAATGTAAAGGCTGTCTAGCTCCGCCTGTACCGTACTTTAAAAGTCGATCATAAGTGGCTATAAAACATTGGCTACACTGCATTTTCCAAATTAAATGGGCTTGGAACCTTAGTTAATTGTGTCAAAATCGTGGAAACGTGGCTATAAAACTTTGGAAACACTGCAATTATCAGATTAAATGGGCTAGTAACACTTGGTAGTATTTTTACCTATCGTCCACTAGTGGCTATTAAACGTTAGTAATACTGTATGTACAACAAAATGGCCATCTAGCCCCGCCTTTACCGTACTTTAAAAGTCGTATAAAAGTGGCTATAAAACGTTGGCTACACTGTAATAACCAAATTTAATGAGTTATGAATCTTTGTTATTAATGTCATAATCACGCAAACGTGGCTATAAGACATTGGAAACACTGCAATTTATATATTAAATGGGCTAGTAACCCTTGGTAGTATTTTTAAAACCATCAAAAATGGGCTATAAAACTTTGGCAATACTGTATGTACAACGTAATTGCCATCTAGCTCTGCCTTTACCGTACTTTAAAAGTAATAAAAAAGTGGCTATAAAACGTTGGCTACACTGCAATTACCAAATTAAATCGGCAAGGAACCTTTGTTAGTAATATTAAAATCCAGCAAACGTGGCTATAAAACTTTGGCAATACTGTATGTACAACATAATTGTCATTTACTTCTGCATTTACCATACTTTAAAAGTTTTCCAAAAGTGGCTATAAAACTTTGGCAATACAGTATGTACAACGTTATTTCTGTCTAGCTCCGCCTTTACCGTACTTTAAAAGTCGATCATAAGTGGCTATAAAACGTTGGCTACACTGCAATTACCAAATTAAATGTGCTAGGAGCCTTAGTTAATTGTGTCAAAATCGTGGAAACGTGGCTATAAAACGTTGGAAACACTGCAATTATCAGGTTAAATTGGCTAGTAACACTTGGTAGTATTTTTACCTATCGTCCACTAGTGGCTATTAAACGTTAGTAATGCTGTATGTACAACAAAATGGCTATCTAGCCCCGCCTTGACCGTACTTTAAAAGTCGTATAAAAGTGGCTATAAAACGTTGGCTATACTGTAATTACCAAATTTAATGGGCTAGGAACCTTTGTTATTAATGTCATAATCGTGGAAACGTGGCTATATGACATTGAAAACACTGCAATAATTATATTAAATGGGCTAGTAACCCTTGGTAGTATTTTTAAACCCTTCAAAAATGGGCTATAAAACTTTGGCAATACTGTATGTACAACGTAATTGCCATCTAGCTCTGCCTTTACTGTACTTTAAAAGTAATCAAAAAGTGGCTATAAAACGTTGGCTACACTGCAATTATCAAATTAAATCGGCAAGGAACCTTTGTTAGTAATATTAAAATCCAGCAAACGTGGCTATAAAACTTTGGCAATACTGTATGTACAACATAATTGTCACCTACTTCCGCATTTACCATACATTAAAAGTTATCCAAAAGTGGCTATAAACTTTGCCAATACTGTATGTACAACGTTATGGCTGTCTAGCTCCGCCTTTACCGTACTTTAAAAGTCGATCATAAGTGGCTATAAAATGTTGGCTACACTGCAATTACCAAACTAAATGGGCTTGGAGCCTTAGTTAATTGTGTCAAAATCGTGGAAACATGGCTATAAAACGTTGGAAACACTGCAATTATCATATTAAATAGGCTAGTAACACTTGGTAGTATTTTTACCTATCGTCCACTAGAGGCAATTAAACGTTAGTAATACTGTATGTACAACAAAATGGCCATCTAGCCCCGCCTTGACCATACTTTAAAAGTCGTATAAAAGTGGCTATAAAACGTTGGCTATACTGTAATTACCAAATTTAATGGGCTAGGAACCTTTGTTATTAATGTCTTAATCGTGGAAACGTGGCAATAAGACAATGGAACACTGCAATTATTATATTAAATGGGCTAGTAACCCTTGGTAGTATTTTTAAACCCGTCCAAAAGTGGCTATAAAACTTTGGCAATACTGTATGTACAACGTAATTGCCATCTAGCTCTGCCTTTACTGTACTTTAAAAGTAGTCAACAAGTGGAAATAAAACGTTAGCTACACTGCAATTACCAAATTAAATCGGCAAGGAACCTTTGTTAGTATTATCAAAATCCAGCAAACGTGGCTATAAAACTTTGGCAATACTGTATGTACAACATAATTGTCACCTACTTCCGCATTTACCATACCTTAAAAGTTATCCAAAAATGGCTATAAAACTTTGGCAATACAGTATGTAAAATGTAAAGGCTGTCTAGCTCCGCCTGTACCGTACTTTAAAAGTCGATCATAAGTGGCTATAAAACATTGGCTACACTGCATTTTCCAAATTAAATGGGCTTGGAACCTTAGTTAATTGTGTCAAAATCGTGGAAACGTGGCTATAAAACTTTGGAAACACTGCAATTATCAGATTAAATGGGCTAGTAACACTTGGTAGTATTTTTACCTATCGTCCACTAGAGGCTATTAAACGTTAGTAATGCTGTATGTACAACAAAATGGCCATCTAGCCCCGCCTTGACCGTACTTTAAAAGTCGTATAAAAGTGGCTATAAAACGTTAGCTATACTGTAATTACCAAATTTATGGGCTAGGAACCTTTGTTGTTAATGTCATAATCGTAGAAACGTGGCTATATGACATTGAAAACACTGCAATAATTATATTAAATGGGCTAGTAACCCTTGGTAGTATTTTTAAACCCTTCAAAAATGGGCTATAAAACTTTGGCAATACTGTATGTACAACGTAATTGCCATCTAGCTCTGCCTTTACCGTACTTTAAAAGTAATAAAAAAGTGGCTATAAAACCTTGGCTACACTGCAATTACCATATTAAATCGGCAAGGAACCTTTGTTAGTAATATTAAAATCCAGCAAACGTGGCTATAAAACTTTGGCAATACTGTATGTACAACATAATTGTCACCTACTTCCGCATTTACCATACTTTAAAAGTTTTCCAAAAGTGGCTATAAAACTTTGGCAATACAGTATGTACAATGTAAAGGCTGTCTAGCTCCGCCTTTACCGTACTTTAAAAGTCGATCATAAGTGGCTATAAAACGTTGGCTACACTGCAATTACCAAACTAAATGGGCTAGGAGCCTTAGTTAATTGTGTCAAAATCGTGGAAACATGGCTATAAAACGTTGGAAACACTGCAATTATCATATTAAATGGGCTAGTAACACTTGGTAGTATTTTTACCTATCGTCCACTAGTGGCTATTAAACGTTAGTAATACTGTATGTACAACAAAATGGCCATCTAGCCCCGCCTTTACCGTACTTTAAAATTCGTATAAAAGTGGCTATAAAACGTTGGCTACACTGTAATTACCAAATTTAATGAGTTAGGAATCTTTGTTATTAATGTCATAATCACGCAAACGTGGCTATAAGACATTGGAAACACTGCAATTTATATATTAAATGGGCTAGTAACCCTTGGTAATATTTTTAAACCCATCAAAAATGGGCTATAAAACTTTGGCAATACTGTATGTACAACGTAATTGCCATCTAGCTCTGCCTTTACCGTACTTTAAAAGTAATCAAAAAGTGGCTATAAAACGTTGGCTACACTGCAATTACCAAATTAAATCGGCAAGGAACCTTTGTTAGTAATATTAAAATCCAGCAAACGTGGCTATAAAACTTTGGCAATACTGTATGTACAACATAATTGTCATTTACTTCCGCATTTACCATACTTTAAAAGTTTTCCAAAAGTGGCTATAAAACTTTGGCAATACAGTATGTACAACGTTATTTCTGTCTAGCTCCGCCTTTACCGTACTTTAAAAGTCGATCATAAGTGGCTATAAAACGTTGGCTACACTGCAATTACCAAATTAAATGTGCTAGGAGCCTTAGTTAATTGTGTCAAAATCGTGGAAACGTGGCTATAAAACGTTGGAAACACTGCAATTATCAGATTAAATGGGCTAGTAACACTTGGTAGTATTTTTACCTATCGTCCACTAGTGGCTATTAAACGTTAGTAATGCTGTATGTACAACAAAATGGCTATCTAGCCCCGCCTTGACCGTACTTTAAAAGTCGTATAAAAGTGGCTATAAAACGTTGGCTATACTGTAATTACCAAATTTAATGGGCTAGGAACCTTTGTTATTAATGTCATAATCGTGGAAACGTGGCTATATGACATTGAAAACACTGCAATAATTATATTAAATGGGCTAGTAACCCTTGGTAGTATTTTTAAACCCATCAAAAATGGGCTATAAAACTTTGGCAATACTGTATGTACAACATAATGGTCATCAAGCTCTGCCTTTACCATACTTTAAAAGTAATCAAAAAGTGGCTATAAAACGTTGGCTACACTGCAATTATCAAATTAAATCGGCAAGGAACCTTTGTTAGTAATATTAAAATCCAGCAAACGTGGCTATAAAACTTTGGCAATACTCTATGTACAACATAATTGTCACCTACTTCCGCATTTACCATACATTAAAAGTTATCCAAAAGTGGCTATAAACTTTGCCAATACTGTATGTACAACGTTATGGCTGTCTAGCTCCGCCTTTACCGTACTTTAAAAGTCGATCATAAGTGGCTATAAAATGTTGGCTACACTGCAATTACCAAACTAAATGGGCTTGGAGCCTTAGTTAATTGTGTCAAAATCGTGGAAACATGGCTATAAAACGTTGGAAACACTGCAATTATCATATTAAATAGGCTAGTAACACTTTGTAGTATTTTTACCTATCGTCCACTAGAGGCTATTAAACGTTAGTAATACTGTATGTACAACAAAATGGCCATCTAGCCCCGCCTTGACCGTACTTTAAAAGTCGTATAAAAGTGGCTATAAAACGTTGGCTATACTGTAATTACCAAATTTAATGGGCTAGGAACCTTTGTTATTAATGTCTTAATCGTGGAAACGTGGCAATAAGACAATGGAACACTGCAATTATTATATTAAATGGGCTAGTAACCCTTGGTAGTATTTTTAAACCCGTCCAAAAGTGGCTATAAAACTTTGGCAATACTGTATGTACAACGTAATTGCCATCTAGCTCTGCCTTTACTGTACTTTAAAAGTAGTCAACAAGTGGAAATAAAACGTTAGCTACACTGCAATTACCAAATTAAATCGGCAAGGAACCTTTGTTATTATTATCAAAATCCAGCAAACGTGGCTATAAAACTTTGGCAATACTGTATGTACAACATAATTGTCACCTACTTCCGCATTTACCATACCTTAAAAGTTATCCAAAAATGGCTATAAAACTTTGGCAATACAGTTTGTAAAATGTAAAGGCTGTCTAGCTCCGCCTGTACCGTACTTTAAAAGTCGATCATAAGTGGCTATAAAACATTGGCTACACTGCATTTTCCAAATTAAATGGGCTTGGAACCTTAGTTAATTGTGTCAAAATCGTGGAAACGTGGCTATAAAACTTTGGAAACACTGCAATTATCAGATTAAATGGGCTAGTAACACTTGGTAGTATTTTTACCTATCGTCCACTAGAGGCTATTAAACGTTAGTAATGCTGTATGTACAACAAAATGGCCATCTAGCCCCGCCTTGACCGTACTTTAAAAGTCGTATAAAAGTGGCTATAAAACGTTAGCTATACTGTAATTACCAAATTTATGGGCTAGGAACCTTTGTTGTTAATGTCATAATCGTGGAAACGTGGCTATATGACATTGAAAACACTGCAATAATTATATTAAATGGGCTAGTAACCCTTGGTAGTATTTTTAAACCCATCAAAAATGGGCTATAAAACTTTGGCAATACTGTATGTACAACGTAATTGCCATCTAGCTCTGCCTTTACCGTACTTTAAAAGTAATAAAAAAGTGGCTATAAAACCTTGGCTACACTGCAATTACCATATTAAATCGGCAAGGAACCTTTGTTAGTAATATTAAAATCCAGCAAACGTGGCTATAAAACTTTGGCAATACTGTATGTACAACATAATTGTCACCTACTTCCGCATTTACCATACTTTAAAAGTTTTCCAAAAGTGGCTATAAAACTTTGGCAATACAGTATGTACAATGTAAAGGCTTTTTAGCTCCGCCTTTACCGTACTTTAAAAGTCGATCATAAGTGGCTATAAAACGTTGGCTACACTGCAATTACCAAACTAAATGGGCTAGGAGCCTTAGTTAATTGTGTCAAAATCGTGGAAACATGGCTATAAAACGTTGGAAACACTGCAATTATCATATTAAATGGGCTAGTAACACTTGGTAGTATTTTTACCTATCGTCCACTAGTGGCTATTAAACGTTAGTAATACTGTATGTACAACAAAATGGCCATCTAGCCCCGCCTTTACCGTACTTTAAAATTCGTATAAAAGTGGCTATAAAACGTTGGCTACACTGTAATTACCAAATTTAATGAGTTAGGAATCTTTGTTATTAATGTCATAATCACGCAAACGTGGCTATAAGACATTGGAAACACTGCAATTTATATATTAAATGGGCTAGTAACCCTTGGTAATATTTTTAAACCCATCAAAAATGGGCTATAAAACTTTGGCAATACTGTATGTACAACGTAATTGCCATCTAGCTCTGCCTTTACCGTACTTTAAAAGTAATCAAAAAGTGGCTATAAAACGTTGGCTACACTGCAATTACCAAATTAAATCGGCAAGGAACCTTTGTTAGTAATATTAAAATCCAGCAAACGTGGCTATAAAACTTTGGCAATACTGTATGTACAACATAATTGTCATTTACTTCCGCATTTACCATACTTTAAAAGTTTTCCAAAAGTGGCTATAAAACTTTGGCAATACAGTATGTACAACGTTATTTCTGTCTAGCTCCGCCTTTACCGTACTTTAAAAGTCGATCATAAGTGGCTATAAAACGTTGGCTACACTGCAATTACCAAATTAAATGTGCTAGGAGCCTTAGTTAATTGTGTCAAAATCGTGGAAACGTGGCTATAAAACGTTGGAAACACTGCAATTATCAGATTAAATGGGCTAGTAACACTTGGTAGTATTTTTACCTATCGTCCACTAGTGGCTATTAAACGTTAGTAATGCTGTATGTACAACAAAATGGCTATCTAGCCCCGCCTTGACCGTACTTTAAAAGTCGTATAAAAGTGGCTATAAAACGTTGGCTATACTGTAATTACCAAATTTAATGGGCTAGGAACCTTTGTTATTAATGTCATAATCGTGGAAACGTGGCTATATGACATTGAAAACACTGCAATAATTATATTAAATGGGCTAGTAACCCTTGGTAGTATTTTTAAACCCATCAAAAATGGGCTATAAAACTTTGGCAATACTGTATGTACAACATAATGGCCATCAAGCTCTGCCTTTACCATACTTTAAAAGTAATCAAAAAGTGGCTATAAAACGTTGGCTACACTGCAATTACCAAATTAAATCGGCAAGGAACCTTTGTTAGTATTATCAAAATCCAGCAAACGTGGCTATAAAACTTTGGCAATACTCTATGTACAACATAATTGTCACCTACTTCCGCATTTACCATACCTTAAAAGTTTTCCAAAAGTGGCTATAAAACTTTGGCAATACAGTATGTACAACGTTATTTCTGTCTAGCTCCGCCTTTACCGTACTTTAAAAGTCGATCATAAGTGGCTATAAAACGTTGGCTACACTGCAATTACCAAATTAAATGTGCTAGGAGCCTTAGTTAATTGTGTCAAAATCGTGGAAACGTGGCTATAAAACGTTGGAAACACTGCAATTATCAGGTTAAATTGGCTAGTAACACTTGGTAGTATTTTTACCTATCGTCCACTAGTGGCTATTAAACGTTAGTAATGCTGTATGTACAACAAAATGGCTATCTAGCCCCGCCTTGACCGTACTTTAAAAGTCGTATAAAAGTGGCTATAAAACGTTGGCTATACTGTAATTACCAAATTTAATGGGCTAGGAACCTTTGTTATTAATGTCATAATCGTGGAAACGTGGCTATATGACATTGAAAACACTGCAATAATTATATTAAATGGGCTAGTAACCCTTGGTAGTATTTTTAAACCCTTCAAAAATGGGCTATAAAACTTTGGCAATACTGTATGTACAACGTAATTGCCATCTAGCTCTGCCTTTACTGTACTTTAAAAGTAATCAAAAAGTGGCTATAAAACGTTGGCTACACTGCAATTATCAAATTAAATCGGCAAGGAACCTTTGTTAGTAATATTAAAATCCAGCAAACGTGGCTATAAAACTTTGGCAATACTGTATGTACAACATAATTGTCACCTACTTCCGCATTTACCATACATTAAAAGTTATCCAAAAGTGGCTATAAACTTTGCCAATACTGTATGTACAACGTTATGGCTGTCTAGCTCCGCCTTTACCGTACTTTAAAAGTCGATCATAAGTGGCTATAAAATGTTGGCTACACTGCAATTACCAAACTAAATGGGCTTGGAGCCTTAGTTAATTGTGTCAAAATCGTGGAAACATGGCTATAAAACGTTGGAAACACTGCAATTATCATATTAAATAGGCTAGTAACACTTGGTAGTATTTTTACCTATCGTCCACTAGAGGCTATTAAACGTTAGTAATACTGTATGTACAACAAAATGGCCATCTAGCCCCGCCTTGACCGTACTTTAAAAGTCGTATAAAAGTGGCTATAAAACGTTGGCTATACTGTAATTACCAAATTTAATGGGCTAGGAACCTTTGTTATTAATGTCTTAATCGTGGAAACGTGGCAATAAGACAATGGAACACTGCAATTATTATATTAAATGGGCTAGTAACCCTTGGTAGTATTTTTAAACCCGTCCAAAAGTGGCTATAAAACTTTGGCAATACTGTATGTACAACTTAATTGCCATCTAGCTCTGCCTTTACTGTACTTTAAAAGTAGTCAACAAGTGGAAATAAAACGTTAGCTACACTGCAATTACCAAATTAAATCGGCAAGGAACCTTTGTTAGTATTATCAAAATCCAGCAAACGTGGCTATAAAACTTTGGCAATACTGTATGTACAACATAATTGTCACCTACTTCCGCATTTACCATACCTTAAAAGTTATCCAAAAATGGCTATAAAACTTTGGCAATACAGTATGTAAAATGTAAAGGCTGTCTAGCTCCGCCTGTACCGTACTTTAAAAGTCGATCATAAGTGGCTATAAAACATTGGCTACACTGCATTTTCCAAATTAAATGGGCTTGGAACCTTAGTTAATTGTGTCAAAATCGTGGAAACGTGGCTATAAAACTTTGGAAACACTGCAATTATCAGATTAAATGGGCTAGTAACACTTGGTAGTATTTTTACCTATCGTCCACTAGAGGCTATTAAACGTTAGTAATGCTGTATGTACAACAAAATGGCCATCTAGCCCCGCCTTGACCGTACTTTAAAAGTCGTATAAAAGTGGCTATAAAACGTTAGCTATACTGTAATTACCAAATTTATGGGCTAGGAACCTTTGTTGTTAATGTCATAATCGTGGAAACGTGGCTATATGACATTGAAAACACTGCAATAATTATATTAAATGGGCTAGTAACCCTTGGTAGTATTTTTAAACCCATCAAAAATGGGCTATAAAACTTTGGCAATACTGTATGTACAACGTAATTGCCATCTAGCTCTGCCTTTACCGTACTTTAAAAGTAATAAAAAAGTGGCTATAAAACCTTGGCTACACTGCAATTACCATATTAAATCGGCAAGGAACCTTTGTTAGTAATATTAAAATCCAGCAAACGTGGCTATAAAACTTTGGCAATACTGTATGTACAACATAATTGTCACCTACTTCCGCATTTACCATACTTTAAAAGTTTTCCAAAAGTGGCTATAAAACTTTGGCAATACAGTATGTACAATGTAAAGGCTGTCTAGCTCCGCCTTTACCGTACTTTAAAAGTCGATCATAAGTGGCTATAAAACGTTGGCTACACTGCAATTACCAAACTAAATGGGCTAGGAGCCTTAGTTAATTGTGTCAAAATCGTGGAAACATGGCTATAAAACGTTGGAAACACTGCAATTATCATATTAAATGGGCTAGTAACACTTGGTAGTATTTTTACCTATCGTCCACTAGTGGCTATTAAACGTTAGTAATACTGTATGTACAACAAAATGGCCATCTAGCCCCGCCTTTACCGTACTTTAAAATTCGTATAAAAGTGGCTATAAAACGTTGGCTACACTGTAATTACCAAATTTAATGAGTTAGGAATCTTTGTTATTAATGTCATAATCACGCAAACGTGGCTATAAGACATTGGAAACACTGCAATTTATATATTAAATGGGCTAGTAACCCTTGGTAATATTTTTAAACCCATCAAAAATGGGCTATAAAACTTTGGCAATACTGTATGTACAACGTAATTGCCATCTAGCTCTGCCTTTACCGTACTTTAAAAGTAATCAAAAAGTGGCTATAAAACGTTGGCTACACTGCAATTACCAAATTAAATCGGCAAGGAACCTTTGTTAGTAATATTAAAATCCAGCAAACGTGGCTATAAAACTTTGGCAATACTGTATGTACAACATAATTGTCATTTACTTCCGCATTTACCATACTTTAAAAGTTTTCCAAAAGTGGCTATAAAACTTTGGCAATACAGTATGTACAACGTTATTTCTGTCTAGCTCCGCCTTTACCGTACTTTAAAAGTCGATCATAAGTGGCTATAAAACGTTGGCTACACTGCAATTACCAAATTAAATGTGCTAGGAGCCTTAGTTAATTGTGTCAAAATCGTGGAAACGTGGCTATAAAACGTTGGAAACACTGCAATTATCAGATTAAATGGGCTAGTAACACTTGGTAGTATTTTTACCTATCGTCCACTAGTGGCTATTAAACGTTAGTAATGCTGTATGTACAACAAAATGGCTATCTAGCCCCGCCTTGACCGTACTTTAAAAGTCGTATAAAAGTGGCTATAAAACGTTGGCTATACTGTAATTACCAAATTTAATGGGCTAGGAACCTTTGTTATTAATGTCATAATCGTGGAAACGTGGCTATATGACATTGAAAACACTGCAATAATTATATTAAATGGGCTAGTAACCCTTGGTAGTATTTTTAAACCCATCAAAAATGGGCTATAAAACTTTGGCAATACTGTATGTACAACATAATGGCCATCAAGCTCTGCCTTTACCATACTTTAAAAGTAATCAAAAAGTGGCTATAAAACGTTGGCTACACTGCAATTACCAAATTAAATCGGCAAGGAACCTTTGTTAGTATTATCAAAATCCAGCAAACGTGGCTATAAAACTTTGGCAATACTCTATGTACAACATAATTGTCACCTACTTCCGCATTTACCATACCTTAAAAGTTATCCAAAAGTGGCTATAGAACTTTGGCAATACAGTATGTACAATGTAAAGGCTGTCTAGCTCCGCCTTTACCGTACTTTAAAAGTCGATCATAAGTGGCTATAAAACGTTGGCTACACTGCATTTTCCAAATTAAATGGGCTTGGAACCTTAGTTAATTGTGTCAAAATCGTGGAAACGTGGCTATAAAACGTTGGAAACACTGCAATTATCAGATTAAATGGGCTAGTAACACTTGGTAGTATTTTTACCTATCGTCCACTAGTGGCTATTAAACGTTAGTAATGCTGTATGTACAACAAAATGGCCATCTAGCCCCGCCTTGACCGTACTTTAAAAGTCGTATAAAAGTGGCTATAAAACGTTGGCTATACTGTAATTACCAAATTTAATGGGCTAGGAACCTTTGTTATTAATGTCATAATCGTGGAAACGTGGCTATAAGACATTGGAAACACTGCAATTTATATATTAAATGGGCTAGTAACCCTTGGTAATATTTTTAAACCCATCAAAAATGGGCTATAAAACTTTGGCAATACTGTATGTACAACGTAATTGCCATCTAGCTCTGCCTTTACCGTACTTTAAAAGTAATCAAAAAGTGGCTATAAAACGTTGGCTACACTGCAATTACCAAATTAAATCGGCAAGGAACCTTTGTTAGTAATATTAAAATCCAGCAAACGTGGCTATAAAACTTTGGCAATACTGTATGTACAACATAATTGTCATTTACTTCCGCATTTACCATACTTTAAAAGTTTTCCAAAAGTGGCTATAAAACTTTGGCAATACAGTATGTACAACGTTATTTCTGTCTAGCTCCGCCTTTACCGTACTTTAAAAGTCGATCATAAGTGGCTATAAAACGTTGGCTACACTGCAATTACCAAATTAAATGTGCTAGGAGCCTTAGTTAATTGTGTCAAAATCGTGGAAACGTGGCTATAAAACGTTGGAAACACTGCAATTATCAGATTAAATGGGCTAGTAACACTTGGTAGTATTTTTACCTATCGTCCACTAGTGGCTATTAAACGTTAGTAATGCTGTATGTACAACAAAATGGCTATCTAGCCCCGCCTTGACCGTACTTTAAAAGTCGTATAAAAGTGGCTATAAAACGTTGGCTATACTGTAATTACCAAATTTAATGGGCTAGGAACCTTTGTTGTTAATGTCATAATCGTGGAAACGTGGCTATATGACATTGAAAACACTGCAATAATTATATTAAATGGGCTAGTAACCCTTGGTAGTATTTTTAAACCCATCAAAAATGGGCTATAAAACTTTGGCAATACTGTATGTACAACATAATGGCCATCAAGCTCTGCCTTTACCATACTTTAAAAGTAATCAAAAAGTGGCTATAAAACGTTGGCTACACTGCAATTACCAAATTAAATCGGCAAGGAACCTTTGTTAGTATTATCAAAATCCAGCAAACGTGGCTATAAAACTTTGGCAATACTCTATGTACAACATAATTGTCACCTACTTCCGCATTTACCATACCTTAAAAGTTTTCCAAAAGTGGCTATAAAACTTTGGCAATACAGTATGTACAACGTTATTTCTGTCTAGCTCCGCCTTTACCGTACTTTAAAAGTCGATCATAAGTGGCTATAAAACGTTGGCTACACTGCAATTACCAAATTAAATGTGCTAGGAGCCTTAGTTAATTGTGTCAAAATCGTGGAAACGTGGCTATAAAACGTTGGAAACACTGCAATTATCAGGTTAAATTGGCTAGTAACACTTGGTAGTATTTTTACCTATCGTCCACTAGTGGCTATTAAACGTTAGTAATGCTGTATGTACAACAAAATGGCTATCTAGCCCCGCCTTGACCGTACTTTAAAAGTCGTATAAAAGTGGCTATAAAACGTTGGCTATACTGTAATTACCAAATTTAATGGGCTAGGAACCTTTGTTATTAATGTCATAATCGTGGAAACGTGGCTATATGACATTGAAAACACTGCAATAATTATATTAAATGGGCTAGTAACCCTTGGTAGTATTTTTAAACCCTTCAAAAATGGGCTATAAAACTTTGGCAATACTGTATGTACAACGTAATTGCCATCTAGCTCTGCCTTTACTGTACTTTAAAAGTAATCAAAAAGTGGCTATAAAACGTTGGCTACACTGCAATTATCAAATTAAATCGGCAAGGAACCTTTGTTAGTAATATTAAAATCCAGCAAACGTGGCTATAAAACTTTGGCAATACTCTATGTACAACATAATTGTCACCTACTTCCGCATTTACCATACATTAAAAGTTATCCAAAAGTGGCTATAAACTTTGCCAATACTGTATGTACAACGTTATGGCTGTCTAGCTCCGCCTTTACCGTACTTTAAAAGTCGATCATAAGTGGCTATAAAATGTTGGCTACACTGCAATTACCAAACTAAATGGGCTTGGAGCCTTAGTTAATTGTGTCAAAATCGTGGAAACATGGCTATAAAACGTTGGAAACACTGCAATTATCATATTAAATAGGCTAGTAACACTTGGTAGTATTTTTACCTATCGTCCACTAGAGGCTATTAAACGTTAGTAATACTGTATGTACAACAAAATGGCCATCTAGCCCCGCCTTGACCGTACTTTAAAAGTCGTATAAAAGTGGCTATAAAACGTTGGCTATACTGTAATTACCAAATTTAATGGGCTAGGAACCTTTGTTATTAATGTCTTAATCGTGGAAACGTGGCAATAAGACAATGGAACACTGCAATTATTATATTAAATGGGCTAGTAACCCTTGGTAGTATTTTTAAACCCGTCCAAAAGTGGCTATAAAACTTTGGCAATACTGTATGTACAACTTAATTGCCATCTAGCTCTGCCTTTACTGTACTTTAAAAGTAGTCAACAAGTGGAAATAAAACGTTAGCTACACTGCAATTACCAAATTAAATCGGCAAGGAACCTTTGTTAGTATTATCAAAATCCAGCAAACGTGGCTATAAAACTTTGGCAATACTGTATGTACAACATAATTGTCACCTACTTCCGCATTTACCATACCTTAAAAGTTATCCAAAAATGGCTATAAAACTTTGGCAATACAGTATGTAAAATGTAAAGGCTGTCTAGCTCCGCCTGTACCGTACTTTAAAAGTCGATCATAAGTGGCTATAAAACATTGGCTACACTGCATTTTCCAAATTAAATGGGCTTGGAACCTTAGTTAATTGTGTCAAAATCGTGGAAACGTGGCTATAAAACTTTGGAAACACTGCAATTATCAGATTAAATGGGCTAGTAACACTTGGTAGTATTTTTACCTATCGTCCACTAGAGGCTATTAAACGTTAGTAATGCTGTATGTACAACAAAATGGCCATCTAGCCCCGCCTTGACCGTACTTTAAAAGTCGTATAAAAGTGGCTATAAAACGTTAGCTATACTGTAATTACCAAATTTATGGGCTAGGAACCTTTGTTGTTAATGTCATAATCGTGGAAACGTGGCTATATGACATTGAAAACACTGCAATAATTATATTAAATGGGCTAGTAACCCTTGGTAGTATTTTTAAACCCATCAAAAATGGGCTATAAAACTTTGGCAATACTGTATGTACAACGTAATTGCCATCTAGCTCTGCCTTTACCGTACTTTAAAAGTAATAAAAAAGTGGCTATAAAACCTTGGCTACACTGCAATTACCATATTAAATCGGCAAGGAACCTTTGTTAGTAATATTAAAATCCAGCAAACGTGGCTATAAAACTTTGGCAATACTGTATGTACAACATAATTGTCACCTACTTCCGCATTTACCATACTTTAAAAGTTTTCCAAAAGTGGCTATAAAACTTTGGCAATACAGTATGTACAATGTAAAGGCTGTCTAGCTCCGCCTTTACCGTACTTTAAAAGTCGATCATAAGTGGCTATAAAACGTTGGCTACACTGCAATTACCAAACTAAATGGGCTAGGAGCCTTAGTTAATTGTGTCAAAATCGTGGAAACATGGCTATAAAACGTTGGAAACACTGCAATTATCATATTAAATGGGCTAGTAACACTTGGTAGTATTTTTACCTATCGTCCACTAGTGGCTATTAAACGTTAGTAATACTGTATGTACAACAAAATGGCCATCTAGCCCCGCCTTTACCGTACTTTAAAATTCGTATAAAAGTGGCTATAAAACGTTGGCTACACTGTAATTACCAAATTTAATGAGTTAGGAATCTTTGTTATTAATGTCATAATCACGCAAACGTGGCTATAAGACATTGGAAACACTGCAATTTATATATTAAATGGGCTAGTAACCCTTGGTAATATTTTTAAACCCATCAAAAATGGGCTATAAAACTTTGGCAATACTGTATGTACAACGTAATTGCCATCTAGCTCTGCCTTTACCGTACTTTAAAAGTAATCAAAAAGTGGCTATAAAACGTTGGCTACACTGCAATTACCAAATTAAATCGGCAAGGAACCTTTGTTAGTAATATTAAAATCCAGCAAACGTGGCTATAAAACTTTGGCAATACTGTATGTACAACATAATTGTCATTTACTTCCGCATTTACCATACTTTAAAAGTTTTCCAAAAGTGGCTATAAAACTTTGGCAATACAGTATGTACAACGTTATTTCTGTCTAGCTCCGCCTTTACCGTACTTTAAAAGTCGATCATAAGTGGCTATAAAACGTTGGCTACACTGCAATTACCAAATTAAATGTGCTAGGAGCCTTAGTTAATTGTGTCAAAATCGTGGAAACGTGGCTATAAAACGTTGGAAACACTGCAATTATCAGATTAAATGGGCTAGTAACACTTGGTAGTATTTTTACCTATCGTCCACTAGTGGCTATTAAACGTTAGTAATGCTGTATGTACAACAAAATGGCTATCTAGCCCCGCCTTGACCGTACTTTAAAAGTCGTATAAAAGTGGCTATAAAACGTTGGCTATACTGTAATTACCAAATTTAATGGGCTAGGAACCTTTGTTATTAATGTCATAATCGTGGAAACGTGGCTATATGACATTGAAAACACTGCAATAATTATATTAAATGGGCTAGTAACCCTTGGTAGTATTTTTAAACCCATCAAAAATGGGCTATAAAACTTTGGCAATACTGTATGTACAACATAATGGCCATCAAGCTCTGCCTTTACCATACTTTAAAAGTAATCAAAAAGTGGCTATAAAACGTTGGCTACACTGCAATTACCAAATTAAATCGGCAAGGAACCTTTGTTAGTATTATCAAAATCCAGCAAACGTGGCTATAAAACTTTGGCAATACTCTATGTACAACATAATTGTCACCTACTTCCGCATTTACCATACCTTAAAAGTTATCCAAAAGTGGCTATAGAACTTTGGCAATACAGTATGTACAATGTAAAGGCTGTCTAGCTCCGCCTTTACCGTACTTTAAAAGTCGATCATAAGTGGCTATAAAACGTTGGCTACACTGCATTTTCCAAATTAAATGGGCTTGGAACCTTAGTTAATTGTGTCAAAATCGTGGAAACGTGGCTATAAAACGTTGGAAACACTGCAATTATCAGATTAAATGGGCTAGTAACACTTGGTAGTATTTTTACCTATCGTCCACTAGTGGCTATTAAACGTTAGTAATGCTGTATGTACAACAAAATGGCCATCTAGCCCCGCCTTGACCGTACTTTAAAAGTCGTATAAAAGTGGCTATAAAACGTTGGCTATACTGTAATTACCAAATTTAATGGGCTAGGAACCTTTGTTATTAATGTCATAATCGTGGAAACGTGGCTATAAGACATTGGAAACACTGCAATTTATATATTAAATGGGCTAGTAACCCTTGGTAATATTTTTAAACCCATCAAAAATGGGCTATAAAACTTTGGCAATACTGTATGTACAACGTAATTGCCATCTAGCTCTGCCTTTACCGTACTTTAAAAGTAATCAAAAAGTGGCTATAAAACGTTGGCTACACTGCAATTACCAAATTAAATCGGCAAGGAACCTTTGTTAGTAATATTAAAATCCAGCAAACGTGGCTATAAAACTTTGGCAATACTGTATGTACAACATAATTGTCATTTACTTCCGCATTTACCATACTTTAAAAGTTTTCCAAAAGTGGCTATAAAACTTTGGCAATACAGTATGTACAACGTTATTTCTGTCTAGCTCCGCCTTTACCGTACTTTAAAAGTCGATCATAAGTGGCTATAAAACGTTGGCTACACTGCAATTACCAAATTAAATGTGCTAGGAGCCTTAGTTAATTGTGTCAAAATCGTGGAAACGTGGCTATAAAACGTTGGAAACACTGCAATTATCAGATTAAATGGGCTAGTAACACTTGGTAGTATTTTTACCTATCGTCCACTAGTGGCTATTAAACGTTAGTAATGCTGTATGTACAACAAAATGGCTATCTAGCCCCGCCTTGACCGTACTTTAAAAGTCGTATAAAAGTGGCTATAAAACGTTGGCTATACTGTAATTACCAAATTTAATGGGCTAGGAACCTTTGTTGTTAATGTCATAATCGTGGAAACGTGGCTATATGACATTGAAAACACTGCAATAATTATATTAAATGGGCTAGTAACCCTTGGTAGTATTTTTAAACCCATCAAAAATGGGCTATAAAACTTTGGCAATACTGTATGTACAACATAATGGCCATCAAGCTCTGCCTTTACCATACTTTAAAAGTAATCAAAAAGTGGCTATAAAACGTTGGCTACACTGCAATTACCAAATTAAATCGGCAAGGAACCTTTGTTAGTATTATCAAAATCCAGCAAACGTGGCTATAAAACTTTGGCAATACTCTATGTACAACATAATTGTCACCTACTTCCGCATTTACCATACCTTAAAAGTTTTCCAAAAGTGGCTATAAAACTTTGGCAATACAGTATGTACAACGTTATTTCTGTCTAGCTCCGCCTTTACCGTACTTTAAAAGTCGATCATAAGTGGCTATAAAACGTTGGCTACACTGCAATTACCAAATTAAATGTGCTAGGAGCCTTAGTTAATTGTGTCAAAATCGTGGAAACGTGGCTATAAAACGTTGGAAACACTGCAATTATCAGGTTAAATTGGCTAGTAACACTTGGTAGTATTTTTACCTATCGTCCACTAGTGGCTATTAAACGTTAGTAATGCTGTATGTACAACAAAATGGCTATCTAGCCCCGCCTTGACCGTACTTTAAAAGTCGTATAAAAGTGGCTATAAAACGTTGGCTATACTGTAATTACCAAATTTAATGGGCTAGGAACCTTTGTTATTAATGTCATAATCGTGGAAACGTGGCTATATGACATTGAAAACACTGCAATAATTATATTAAATGGGCTAGTAACCCTTGGTAGTATTTTTAAACCCTTCAAAAATGGGCTATAAAACTTTGGCAATACTGTATGTACAACGTAATTGCCATCTAGCTCTGCCTTTACTGTACTTTAAAAGTAATCAAAAAGTGGCTATAAAACGTTGGCTACACTGCAATTATCAAATTAAATCGGCAAGGAACCTTTGTTAGTAATATTAAAATCCAGCAAACGTGGCTATAAAACTTTGGCAATACTGTATGTACAACATAATTGTCACCTACTTCCGCATTTACCATACATTAAAAGTTATCCAAAAGTGGCTATAAACTTTGCCAATACTGTATGTACAACGTTATGGCTGTCTAGCTCCGCCTTTACCGTACTTTAAAAGTCGATCATAAGTGGCTATAAAATGTTGGCTACACTGCAATTACCAAACTAAATGGGCTTGGAGCCTTAGTTAATTGTGTCAAAATCGTGGAAACATGGCTATAAAACGTTGGAAACACTGCAATTATCATATTAAATAGGCTAGTAACACTTGGTAGTATTTTTACCTATCGTCCACTAGAGGCTATTAAACGTTAGTAATACTGTATGTACAACAAAATGGCCATCTAGCCCGCCTTGACCGTACTTTAAAAGTCGTATAAAAGTGGCTATAAAACGTTGGCTATACTGTAATTACCAAATTTAATGGGCTAGGAACCTTTGTTATTAATGTCTTAATCGTGGAAACGTGGCAATAAGACAATGGAACACTGCAATTATTATATTAAATGGGCTAGTAACCCTTGGTAGTATTTTTAAACCCGTCCAAAAGTGGCTATAAAACTTTGGCAATACTGTATGTACAACATAATTGTCACCTACTTCCGCATTTACCATACCTTAAAAGTTATCCAAAAATGGCTATAAAACTTTGGCAATACAGTATGTAAAATGTAAAGGCTGTCTAGCTCCGCCTGTACCGTACTTTAAAAGTCGATCATAAGTGGCTATAAAACATTGGCTACACTGCATTTTCCAAATTAAATGGGCTTGGAACCTTAGTTAATTGTGTCAAAATCGTGGAAACGTGGCTATAAAACTTTGGAAACACTGCAATTATCAGATTAAATGGGCTAGTAACACTTGGTAGTATTTTTACCTATCGTCCACTAGAGGCTATTAAACGTTAGTAATGCTGTATGTACAACAAAATGGCCATCTAGCCCCGCCTTGACCGTACTTTAAAAGTCGTATAAAAGTGGCTATAAAACGTTAGCTATACTGTAATTACCAAATTTATGGGCTAGGAACCTTTGTTGTTAATGTCATAATCGTGGAAACGTGGCTATATGACATTGAAAACACTGCAATAATTATATTAAATGGGCTAGTAACCCTTGGTAGTATTTTTAAACCCATCAAAAATGGGCTATAAAACTTTGGCAATACTGTATGTACAACGTAATTGCCATCTAGCTCTGCCTTTACCGTACTTTAAAAGTAATAAAAAAGTGGCTATAAAACCTTGGCTACACTGCAATTACCATATTAAATCGGCAAGGAACCTTTGTTAGTAATATTAAAATCCAGCAAACGTGGCTATAAAACTTTGGCAATACTGTATGTACAACATAATTGTCACCTACTTCCGCATTTACCATACTTTAAAAGTTTTCCAAAAGTGGCTATAAAACTTTGGCAATACAGTATGTACAATGTAAAGGCTGTCTAGCTCCGCCTTTACCGTACTTTAAAAGTCGATCATAAGTGGCTATAAAACGTTGGCTACACTGCAATTACCAAACTAAATGGGCTAGGAGCCTTAGTTAATTGTGTCAAAATCGTGGAAACATGGCTATAAAACGTTGGAAACACTGCAATTATCATATTAAATGGGCTAGTAACACTTGGTAGTATTTTTACCTATCGTCCACTAGTGGCTATTAAACGTTAGTAATACTGTATGTACAACAAAATGGCCATCTAGCCCCGCCTTTACCGTACTTTAAAATTCGTATAAAAGTGGCTATAAAACGTTGGCTACACTGTAATTACCAAATTTAATGAGTTAGGAATCTTTGTTATTAATGTCATAATCACGCAAACGTGGCTATAAGACATTGGAAACACTGCAATTTATATATTAAATGGGCTAGTAACCCTTGGTAATATTTTTAAACCCATCAAAATTGGGCTATAAAACTTTGGCAATACTGTATGTACAACGTAATTGCCATCTAGCTCTGCCTTTACCGTACTTTAAAAGTAATCAAAAAGTGGCTATAAAACGTTGGCTACACTGCAATTACCAAATTAAATCGGCAAGGAACCTTTGTTAGTAATATTAAAATCCAGCAAACGTGGCTATAAAACTTTGGCAATACTGTATGTACAACATAATTGTCATTTACTTCCGCATTTACCATACTTTAAAAGTTTTCCAAAAGTGGCTATAAAACTTTGGCAATACAGTATGTACAACGTTATTTCTGTCTAGCTCCGCCTTTACCGTACTTTAAAAGTCGATCATAAGTGGCTATAAAACGTTGGCTACACTGCAATTACCAAATTAAATGTGCTAGGAGCCTTAGTTAATTGTGTCAAAATCGTGGAAACGTGGCTATAAAACGTTGGAAACACTGCAATTATCAGATTAAATGGGCTAGTAACACTTGGTAGTATTTTTACCTATCGTCCACTAGTGGCTATTAAACGTTAGTAATGCTGTATGTACAACAAAATGGCTATCTAGCCCCGCCTTGACCGTACTTTAAAAGTCGTATAAAAGTGGCTATAAAACGTTGGCTATACTGTAATTACCAAATTTAATGGGCTAGGAACCTTTGTTATTAATGTCATAATCGTGGAAACGTGGCTATATGACATTGAAAACACTGCAATAATTATATTAAATGGGCTAGTAACCCTTGGTAGTATTTTTAAACCCATCAAAAATGGGCTATAAAACTTTGGCAATACTGTATGTACAACATAATGGCCATCAAGCTCTGCCTTTACCATACTTTAAAAGTAATCAAAAAGTGGCTATAAAACGTTGGCTACACTGCAATTACCAAATTAAATCGGCAAGGAACCTTTGTTAGTATTATCAAAATCCAGCAAACGTGGCTATAAAACTTTGGCAATACTCTATGTACAACATAATTGTCACCTACTTCCGCATTTACCATACCTTAAAAGTTATCCAAAAGTGGCTATAGAACTTTGGCAATACAGTATGTACAATGTAAAGGCTGTCTAGCTCCGCCTTTACCGTACTTTAAAAGTCGATCATAAGTGGCTATAAAACGTTGGCTACACTGCATTTTCCAAATTAAATGGGCTTGGAACCTTAGTTAATTGTGTCAAAATCGTGGAAACGTGGCTATAAAACGTTGGAAACACTGCAATTATCAGATTAAATGGGCTAGTAACACTTGGTAGTATTTTTACCTATCGTCCACTAGTGGCTATTAAACGTTAGTAATGCTGTATGTACAACAAAATGGCCATCTAGCCCCGCCTTGACCGTACTTTAAAAGTCGTATAAAAGTGGCTATAAAACGTTGGCTATACTGTAATTACCAAATTTAATGGGCTAGGAACCTTTGTTATTAATGTCATAATCGTGGAAACGTGGCTATAAGACATTGGAAACACTGCAATTTATATATTAAATGGGCTAGTAACCCTTGGTAATATTTTTAAACCCATCAAAAATGGGCTATAAAACTTTGGCAATACTGTATGTACAACGTAATTGCCATCTAGCTCTGCCTTTACCGTACTTTAAAAGTAATCAAAAAGTGGCTATAAAACGTTGGCTACACTGCAATTACCAAATTAAATCGGCAAGGAACCTTTGTTAGTAATATTAAAATCCAGCAAACGTGGCTATAAAACTTTGGCAATACTGTATGTACAACATAATTGTCATTTACTTCCGCATTTACCATACTTTAAAAGTTTTCCAAAAGTGGCTATAAAACTTTGGCAATACAGTATGTACAACGTTATTTCTGTCTAGCTCCGCCTTTACCGTACTTTAAAAGTCGATCATAAGTGGCTATAAAACGTTGGCTACACTGCAATTACCAAATTAAATGTGCTAGGAGCCTTAGTTAATTGTGTCAAAATCGTGGAAACGTGGCTATAAAACGTTGGAAACACTGCAATTATCAGATTAAATGGGCTAGTAACACTTGGTAGTATTTTTACCTATCGTCCACTAGTGGCTATTAAACGTTAGTAATGCTGTATGTACAACAAAATGGCTATCTAGCCCCGCCTTGACCGTACTTTAAAAGTCGTATAAAAGTGGCTATAAAACGTTGGCTATACTGTAATTACCAAATTTAATGGGCTAGGAACCTTTGTTATTAATGTCATAATCGTGGAAACGTGGCTATATGACATTGAAAACACTGCAATAATTATATTAAATGGGCTAGTAACCCTTGGTAGTATTTTTAAACCCATCAAAAATGGGCTATAAAACTTTGGCAATACTGTATGTACAACGTAATTGCCATCTAGCTCTGCCTTTACCGTACTTTAAAAGTAATCAAAAAGTGGCTATAAAACGTTGGCTACACTGCAATTACCAAATTAAATCGGCAAGGAACCTTTGTTAGTAATATTAAAATCCAGCAAACGTGGCTATAAAACTTTGGCAATACTGTATGTACAACATAATTGTCATTTACTTCCGCATTTACCATACTTTAAAAGTTTTCCAAAAGTGGCTATAAAACTTTGGCAATACAGTATGTACAACGTTATTTCTGTCTAGCTCCGCCTTTACCGTACTTTAAAAGTCGATCATAAGTGGCTATAAAACGTTGGCTACACTGCAATTACCAAATTAAATGTGCTAGGAGCCTTAGTTAATTGTGTCAAAATCGTGGAAACGTGGCTATAAAACGTTGGAAACACTGCAATTATCAGATTAAATGGGCTAGTAACACTTGGTAGTATTTTTACCTATCGTCCACTAGTGGCTATTAAACGTTAGTAATGCTGTATGTACAACAAAATGGCTATCTAGCCCCGCCTTGACCGTACTTTAAAAGTCGTATAAAAGTGGCTATAAAACGTTGGCTATACTGTAATTACCAAATTTAATGGGCTAGGAACCTTTGTTATTAATGTCATAATCGTGGAAACGTGGCTATATGACATTGAAAACACTGCAATAATTATATTAAATGGGCTAGTAACCCTTGGTAGTATTTTTAAACCCATCAAAAATGGGCTATAAAACTTTGGCAATACTGTATGTACAACATAATGGCCATCAAGCTCTGCCTTTACCATACTTTAAAAGTAATCAAAAAGTGGCTATAAAACGTTGGCTACACTGCAATTACCAAATTAAATCGGCAAGGAACCTTTGTTAGTATTATCAAAATCCAGCAAACGTGGCTATAAAACTTTGGCAATACTCTATGTACAACATAATTGTCACCTACTTCCGCATTTACCATACCTTAAAAGTTTTCCAAAAGTGGCTATAAAACTTTGGCAATACAGTATGTACAACGTTATTTCTGTCTAGCTCCGCCTTTACCGTACTTTAAAAGTCGATCATAAGTGGCTATAAAACGTTGGCTACACTGCAATTACCAAATTAAATGTGCTAGGAGCCTTAGTTAATTGTGTCAAAATCGTGGAAACGTGGCTATAAAACGTTGGAAACACTGCAATTATCAGGTTAAATTGGCTAGTAACACTTGGTAGTATTTTTACCTATCGTCCACTAGTGGCTATTAAACGTTAGTAATGCTGTATGTACAACAAAATGGCTATCTAGCCCCGCCTTGACCGTACTTTAAAAGTCGTATAAAAGTGGCTATAAAACGTTGGCTATACTGTAATTACCAAATTTAATGGGCTAGGAACCTTTGTTATTAATGTCATAATCGTGGAAACGTGGCTATATGACATTGAAAACACTGCAATAATTATATTAAATGGGCTAGTAACCCTTGGTAGTATTTTTAAACCCTTCAAAAATGGGCTATAAAACTTTGGCAATACTGTATGTACAACGTAATTGCCATCTAGCTCTGCCTTTACTGTACTTTAAAAGTAATCAAAAAGTGGCTATAAAACGTTGGCTACACTGCAATTATCAAATTAAATCGGCAAGGAACCTTTGTTAGTAATATTAAAATCCAGCAAACGTGGCTATAAAACTTTGGCAATACTGTATGTACAACATAATTGTCACCTACTTCCGCATTTACCATACATTAAAAGTTATCCAAAAGTGGCTATAAACTTTGCCAATACTGTATGTACAACGTTATGGCTGTCTAGCTCCGCCTTTACCGTACTTTAAAAGTCGATCATAAGTGGCTATAAAATGTTGGCTACACTGCAATTACCAAACTAAATGGGCTTGGAGCCTTAGTTAATTGTGTCAAAATCGTGGAAACATGGCTATAAAACGTTGGAAACACTGCAATTATCATATTAAATAGGCTAGTAACACTTGGTAGTATTTTTACCTATCGTCCACTAGAGGCTATTAAACGTTAGTAATACTGTATGTACAACAAAATGGCCATCTAGCCCGCCTTGACCGTACTTTAAAAGTCGTATAAAAGTGGCTATAAAACGTTGGCTATACTGTAATTACCAAATTTAATGGGCTAGGAACCTTTGTTATTAATGTCTTAATCGTGGAAACGTGGCAATAAGACAATGGAACACTGCAATTATTATATTAAATGGGCTAGTAACCCTTGGTAGTATTTTTAAACCCGTCCAAAAGTGGCTATAAAACTTTGGCAATACTGTATGTACAACGTAATTGCCATCTAGCTCTGCCTTTACTGTACTTTAAAAGTAGTCAACAAGTGGAAATAAAACGTTAGCTACACTGCAATTACCAAATTAAATCGGCAAGGAACCTTTGTTAGTATTATCAAAATCCAGCAAACGTGGCTATAAAACTTTGGCAATACTGTATGTACAACATAATTGTCACCTACTTCCGCATTTACCATACCTTAAAAGTTATCCAAAAATGGCTATAAAACTTTGGCAATACAGTATGTAAAATGTAAAGGCTGTCTAGCTCCGCCTGTACCGTACTTTAAAAGTCGATCATAAGTGGCTATAAAACATTGGCTACACTGCATTTTCCAAATTAAATGGGCTTGGAACCTTAGTTAATTGTGTCAAAATCGTGGAAACGTGGCTATAAAACTTTGGAAACACTGCAATTATCAGATTAAATGGGCTAGTAACACTTGGTAGTATTTTTACCTATCGTCCACTAGAGGCTATTAAACGTTAGTAATGCTGTATGTACAACAAAATGGCCATCTAGCCCCGCCTTGACCGTACTTTAAAAGTCGTATAAAAGTGGCTATAAAACGTTAGCTATACTGTAATTACCAAATTTATGGGCTAGGAACCTTTGTTGTTAATGTCATAATCGTGGAAACGTGGCTATATGACATTGAAAACACTGCAATAATTATATTAAATGGGCTAGTAACCCTTGGTAGTATTTTTAAACCCATCAAAAATGGGCTATAAAACTTTGGCAATACTGTATGTACAACGTAATTGCCATCTAGCTCTGCCTTTACCGTACTTTAAAAGTAATAAAAAAGTGGCTATAAAACCTTGGCTACACTGCAATTACCATATTAAATCGGCAAGGAACCTTTGTTAGTAATATTAAAATCCAGCAAACGTGGCTATAAAACTTTGGCAATACTGTATGTACAACATAATTGTCACCTACTTCCGCATTTACCATACTTTAAAAGTTTTCCAAAAGTGGCTATAAAACTTTGGCAATACAGTATGTACAATGTAAAGGCTGTCTAGCTCCGCCTTTACCGTACTTTAAAAGTCGATCATAAGTGGCTATAAAACGTTGGCTACACTGCAATTACCAAACTAAATGGGCTAGGAGCCTTAGTTAATTGTGTCAAAATCGTGGAAACATGGCTATAAAACGTTGGAAACACTGCAATTATCATATTAAATGGGCTAGTAACACTTGGTAGTATTTTTACCTATCGTCCACTAGTGGCTATTAAACGTTAGTAATACTGTATGTACAACAAAATGGCCATCTAGCCCCGCCTTTACCGTACTTTAAAATTCGTATAAAAGTGGCTATAAAACGTTGGCTACACTGTAATTACCAAATTTAATGAGTTAGGAATCTTTGTTATTAATGTCATAATCACGCAAACGTGGCTATAAGACATTGGAAACACTGCAATTTATATATTAAATGGGCTAGTAACCCTTGGTAATATTTTTAAACCCATCAAAAATGGGCTATAAAACTTTGGCAATACTGTATGTACAACGTAATTGCCATCTAGCTCTGCCTTTACCGTACTTTAAAAGTAATCAAAAAGTGGCTATAAAACGTTAGCTACACTGCAATTACCAAATTAAATCGGCAAGGAACCTTTGTTAGTAATATTAAAATCCAGCAAACGTGGCTATAAAACTTTGGCAATACTGTATGTACAACATAATTGTCATTTACTTCCGCATTTACCATACTTTAAAAGTTTTCCAAAAGTGGCTATAAAACTTTGGCAATACAGTATGTACAACGTTATTTCTGTCTAGCTCCGCCTTTACCGTACTTTAAAAGTCGATCATAAGTGGCTATAAAACGTTGGCTACACTGCAATTACCAAATTAAATGTGCTCGGAGCCTTAGTTAATTGTGTCAAAATCGTGGAAACGTGGCTATAAAACGTTGGAAACACTGCAATTATCAGATTAAATGGGCTAGTAACACTTGGTAGTATTTTTACCTATCGTCCACTAGTGGCTATTAAACGTTAGTAATGCTGTATGTACAACAAAATGGCTATCTAGCCCCGCCTTGACCGTACTTTAAAAGTCGTATAAAAGTGGCTATAAAACGTTGGCTATACTGTAATTACCAAATTTAATGGGCTAGGAACCTTTGTTATTAATGTCATAATCGTGGAAACGTGGCTATATGACATTGAAAACACTGCAATAATTATATTAAATGGGCTAGTAACCCTTGGTAGTATTTTTAAACCCATCAAAAATGGGCTATAAAACTTTGGCAATACTGTATGTACAACATAATGGCCATCAAGCTCTGCCTTTACCATACTTTAAAAGTAATCAAAAAGTGGCTATAAAACGTTGGCTACACTGCAATTACCAAATTAAATCGGCAAGGAACCTTTGTTAGTATTATCAAAATCCAGCAAACGTGGCTATAAAACTTTGGCAATACTCTATGTACAACATAATTGTCACCTACTTCCGCATTTACCATACCTTAAAAGTTATCCAAAAGTGGCTATAGAACTTTGGCAATACAGTATGTACAATGTAAAGGCTGTCTAGCTCCGCCTTTACCGTACTTTAAAAGTCGATCATAAGTGGCTATAAAACGTTGGCTACACTGCATTTTCCAAATTAAATGGGCTTGGAACCTTAGTTAATTGTGTCAAAATCGTGGAAACGTGGCTATAAAACGTTGGAAACACTGCAATTATCAGATTAAATGGGCTAGTAACACTTGGTAGTATTTTTACCTATCGTCCACTAGTGGCTATTAAACGTTAGTAATGCTGTATGTACAACAAAATGGCCATCTAGCCCCGCCTTTACCGTACTTTAAAATTCGTATAAAAGTGGCTATAAAACGTTGGCTATACTGTAATTACCAAATTTAATGGGCTAGGAACCTTTGTTATTAATGTCATAATCGTGGAAACGTGGCTATATGACATTGAAAACACTGCAATTATTATATTAAATGGGCTAGTAACCCTTGGTAGTATTTTTAAACCCGTCCAAAAGTGGCTATAAAACTTTGGCAATACTGTATGTACAACGTAATTGCCATCTAGCTCTGCCTTTACCATACTTTAAAAGTAATCAAAAAGTGGTTATAAAACGTTGGAAACACTGCAATTATCATATTAAATTGGCTAGGAACCTTTGTTAGTATTATCAAAATCCAGCAAACGTGGCTATAAAACTTTGGCAATACTGTATGTACAACATATTTGTCACCTACTTCCGTATTTACCATACATTAAAAGTTATCCAAAAGTGGCTATAAACTTTGGCAATACTGTATGTACAACGTTATGGCTGTCTAGCTCCGCCTTTATCGTACTTTAAAAGTCGATCATAAGTGGCTATAAAATGTTGGCTACACTGCAATTACCAAACTAAATGGGCTAGGAGCCTTAGTTAATTGTGTCAAAATTGTGGAAACATGGCTATAAAACGTTGGAAACACTGCAATTATCATATTAAATGGGCTAGTAACACCTGGTAGTATTTTTACCTATCGACCACTAGTGGCTATTAAACGTTAGTAATACTGTATGTACAACAAAATGGCCATCTAGCCCCGCCTTGACCGTACTTTAAAATTCGTATAAAAGTGGCTATAAATCGTTGGCTACACTGTTTTTACCAAATTTAATGAGTTAGGAATCTTTGTTATTAATGTCATAATCACGCAAACGTGGCTATAAGACATTGAAAACACTGCAATTTATATATTAAATGGGCTAGTAACCCTTGGTAGTATTTTTAAACCCATCAAAAATGGGCTATAAAACTTTGGCAATACTGTATGTACAACGTAATTGCCATCTAGCTCTGCCTTTACCAAACTTTAAAAGTAATCAAAAAGTGGCTATAAAACGTTGGCTACACTGCAATTACCATATTAAATCGGCAAGGAACCTTTGTTAGTATTATCAAAATCCAGCAAACGTGGTTATAAAACTTTGGCAATACTCTATGTACAACATAATTGTCACCTACTTCCGCATTTTCCATACCTTAAAAGTTTTTCAAAAGTGGCTATAAAACTTTGGCAATACAGTATGTACAATGTAAAGGCTGTCTAGCTCCGCCTTTACCGTACTTTAAAAGTTGATCATAAGTGGCTATAAAACGTTGGCTACACTGCATTTTCCAAATTAAATGGACTTGGAACCTTAGTTAATTGTGTCAAAATCGTGGAAACATGGCTATAAAACGTTGGAAACACTGCAATTATCAGATTAAATGGGCTAGTAACACTTGGTAGTATTTTTACCTATCGTCCACTAGTGGCTATTAAACGTTAGTAATGCTGTATGTACAACAAAATGGCCATCTAGCCCCGCCTTGACCGTACTTTAAAAGTCGTATAAAAGTGGCTATAAAACGTTGGCTATACTGTAATTACCAAATTTAATGGGCTAGGAACCTTTGTTATTAATGTCATAATCGTGGAAACGTGGCTATATGACATTGAAAACACTGCAATAATTATATTAAATGGGCTAGTAACCCTTGGTAGTATTTTTAAACCCATCAAAAATGGGCTATAAAACTTTGGCAATACTGTATGTACAACATAATTGCCATCTAGCTCTGCCTTTACCATACTTTAAAAGTAATCAAAAAGTGGCTATAAAACGTTGGAAACACTGCAATTATCATATTAAATTGGCTAGGAACATTTGTTAGTATTATCAAAATCCAGCTAACATGGCTATAAAACTTTGGCAATACTGTATGTACAACATAATTGTCACCTACTTCCGTATTTACCATACATTAAAAGTTATCCAAAAGTGGCTATAAACTTTGGCAATACTGTATGTACAACGTTATGGCTGTCTAGCTCCGCCTTTACCGTACCTTAAAAGTCGATCATAAGTGGCTATATAATGTTGGCTACACTGCAATTACCAAACTAAATGGGCTAGGAGCCTTAGTTAATTGTGTCAAATCGTGGAAACATGGCTATAAAACGTTGGAAACACTGCAATTATCATATTAAATGGGCTAGTAACACTTGGTAGTATTTTTACCTATCGACCACTAGTGGCTATAAAACGTTAGTAATACTGTATGTACAACAAAATGGCCATCTAGCCCCGCCTTTACCGTACTTTAAAAGTGGCTATAAAACGTTGGCTACACTGTAATTACCAAATTTAATGAGTTAGGAATCTTTGTTATTAATGTCATAATCACGCAAACGTGGCTATAAGACATTGAAAACACTGCAATTTATATATTAAATGGGCTAGTAACCCTTGGTAGTATTTTTAAACCCATCAAAAATGGGCTATAAAACTTTGGCAATACTGTATGTACAACGTAATTGCCATCTAGCTCTGCCTTTACCGTACTTTAAAAGTAATAAAAAGTGGCTATAAAACGTTGGCTACACTGCAATTACCAAATTAAATCGGCAAGGAACCTTTGTTAGTAATATTAAAATCCAGCAAACGTGGCTATAAAACTTTGGCAATACTGTATGTACAACATAATTGTCATCTACTTCCGCATTTACCATACTTTAAACGTTTTCCAAAAGTGGCTATTAAACTTTGGCAATACAGTATGTACAATGTAAAGGCTGTCTAGCTCCGCCTTTACCGTACTTTAAAAGTCGATCATAAGTGGCTATAAAACGTTGGCTACACTGCATTTTCCAAATTAAATGGGCTTGGAACCTTAGTTAATTGTATCAAAATCGTGGAAACATGGCTATAAAACGTTGGAAACACTGCAATTATCAGATTAAATGGGCTAGTAACACTTGGTAGTATTTTTACCTATCGTCCACTAGTGGCTATTAAACGTTAGTAATGCTGTATGTACAACAAAATGGCCATCTAGCCCCGCCTTGACCGTACTTTAAAAGTCGTATAAAAGTGGCTATAAAACGTTGGCTATACTGTAATTACCAAATTTAATGGGCTAGGAACCTTTGTTATTAATGTCATAATCATAGAAACGTGGCTATATGACATTGAAAACACTGCAATAATTATATTAAATGGGCTAGTAACCCTTGGTAGTATTTTTAAACCCATCAAAAATGGGCTATAAAACTTTGGCAATACTGTATGTACAACGTAATTGCCATCTAGCTCTGCCTTTACCATACTTTAAAAGTAATCAAAAAGTGGCTATAAAACGTTGGCTACACTGCAATTACCAAATTAAATCGGCAAGGAACCTTTGTTAGTATTATCAAAATCCAGCAAACGTGGCTATAAAACTTTGGCAATACTCTATGTACAACATAATTGTCACCTACTTCCGCATTTACCATACCTTAAAAGTTTTTCAAAAGTGGCTATAAAACTTTGGCAATACAGTATGTACAATGTAAAGGCTGTCTAGCTCCGCCTTTACTGTACTTTAAAAGTCGATCATAAGTGGCTATAAAACGTTGGCTACACTGCATTTTCCAAATTAAATGGGCTTCGAACCTTAGTTAATTGTGTCAAAATCGTGGAAACGTGGCTATAAAACGTTGGAAACACTGCAATTATCAGATTAAATGGGCTAGTAACACTTGGTAGTATTTTTACCTATCGTCCACTTTGGCTATTAAACGTTAGTAATGCTGTATGTACAACAAAAAGGCCATCTAGCCCCGCCTTGACCGTACTTTAAAAGTCGTATAAAAGTGGCTATAAAACGTTGGCTATACTGTAATTACCAAATTTAATGAGCTAGGAACCTTTGTTATTAATGTCATAATCGTGGAAACGTGGCTATATGACATTGAAAACACTGCAATAATTGTATTAAATGGGCTAGTAACCCTTGGTAGTATTTTTAAACCCATCAAAAATGGGCTATAAAACTTTGGCAATACTGTATGTACAACATAATTGCCATCTAGCTCTGCCTTTACCATACTTTAAAAGTAATCAAAAAGTGGCTATAAAACGTTGGAAACACTGCAATTATCATATTAAATTGGCTAGGAACCTTTGTTAGTATTATCAAAATCCAGCAAACGTGGCTATAAAACTTTGGCAATACTGTATGTACAACATAATTGTCACCTACTTCCGTATTTACCATACATTAAAAGTTATCCAAAAGTGGCTATAAACTTTGGCAATACTGTATGTACAACGTTATGGCTGTCTAGCTCTGCCTTTACCGTACTTTAAAAGTCGATCATAAGTGGCTATAAAATGTTGGCTACACTGCAATTACCAAACTAAATGGGCTAGGAGCCTTAGTTAATTGTGTCAAAATCGTGGAAACATGGCTATAAAACGTTGGAAACACTGCAATTATCAGATTAAATGGGCTAGTAACACTTGGTAGTATTTTTACCTATCGTCCACTAGTGGCTATTAAACGTTAGTAATACTGTATGTACAACAAAATGGCCATCTAGCCCCGCCTTGACCGTACTTTAAAAGTCGTATAAAAGTGGCTAAAAACGTTGGCTACACTGTAATAACCAAATTTAATGAGTTATGAATCTTTGTTATTAATGTCATAATCACGCAAACGTGGCTATAAGACATTGGAAACACTGCAATTTATATATTAAACGGGCTTGTAACCCTTGGTAGTATTTTTAACCCATCAAAAATGGGCTATAAAACTTTGGCAATACTGTATGTACAATGTAATTGCCATCTAGCTCTGCCTTTACCGTACTTTAAAAGTAATAAAAAAGTGGCTATAAAACGTTGGCTACACTGCAATTACCAAATTAAATCGGCAAGGAACCTTTGTTAGTAATATTAAAATCCAGCAAACGTGGCTATAACACTTTGGCAATACTGTATGTACAACATAATTGTCATCTACTTCCGCATTTACCATACTTTAAAAGTTTTCCAAAAGTGGCTATAAAACTTTGGCAATACAGTATGTATAATGTAAAGGCTGTCTAGCTCCGCCTTTACCGTACTTTAAAAGTCGCTCATAAGTGGCTATAAAACGTTGGCTACACTGCAATTACTAAATTAAATGGGCTTGGAACCTTAGTTAATTGTATCAAAATCGTGGAAACATGGCTATAAAACGTTGGAAACACTGCAATTATCATATTAAATGTGCTAGTAACACTTGGTAGTATTTTTACCTATCGTCCACTAGTGGCTATTAAACGTTAGTAATGCTGTATGTACAACAAAATGGCCATCTAGCCCCGCCTTGACCGTACTTTAAAATCGTATAAAAGTGGCTATAAAACGTTGGCTATACTGTAATTACCAAATTTAATGGGCTAGGAACCTTTGTTATTAATGTCATAATCGTGGAAACGTGGCTATATGACATTGAAAACACTGCAATAATTATATTAAATGGGCTAGTAACCCTTGGTAGTATTTTTAAACCCTTCAAAAATGGGCTATAAAACTTTGGCAATACTGTATGTACAACGTAATTGCCATCTAGCTCTGCCTTTACCGTACTTTAAAAGTAATAAAAAAGTGGCTATAAAACGTTGGCTACACTGCAATTACCAAATTAAATCGGCAAGGAACCTTTGTTAGTAATATTAAAATCCAGCAAACGTGGCTATAAAACTTTGGCAATACTGTATGTACAACATAATTGTCATTTACTTCCGCATTTACCATACTTTAAAAGTTTTCCAAAAGTGGCTATAAAACTTTGGCAATACAGTATGTACAACGTTATTTCTGTCTAGCTCCGCCTTTACCGTACTTTAAAAGTCGATCATAAGTGGCTATAAAACGTTGGCTACACTGCAATTACCAAATTAAATGTGCTAGGAGCCTTAGTTAATTGTGTCAAAATCGTGGAAACATGGCTATAAAACGTTGGAAACACTGCAATTATCAGATTAAATGGGCTAGTAACACTTGGTAGTATTTTTACCTCTCGTCCACTAGTGGCTATTAAACGTTAGTAATACTGTATGTACAACAAAATGGCCATCTAGCCCCGCCTTGATCGTACTTTAAAAGTCGTATAAAAGTGGCTATAAAACGTTAGCTATACTGTAATTACCAAATTTAATGGGCTAGGAACCTTTGTTATTAATGTCATAATCGTGGAAACGTGGCTATATGACATTGAAAACACTGCAATAATTATATTAAATGGGCTAGTAACCCTTGGTAGTATTTTTAAACCCATCAAAAATGGGCTATAAAACTTTGGCAATACTGTATGTACAACGTAATTGCCATCTAGCTCTGCCTTTACCGTACTTTAAAAGTAATAAAAAAGTGGCTATAAAACCTTGGCTACACTGCAATTACCATATTAAATCGGCAACGAACCTTTGTTAGTAATATTAAAATCCAGCAAACGTGGCTATAAAACTTTGGCAATACTGTATGTACAACATAATTGTCATCTACTTCCGCATTTACTATACTTTAAAAGTTTTCCAAAAGTGGCTATAAAACTTTGGCAATACAGTATGTACAATGTAAAGGCTGTCTAGCTCCGCCTTTACCGTACTTTAAAAGTCCATCATAAGTGGCTATAAAACGTTGGCTACACTGCAATTACCAAACTAAATGGGCTAGGAGCCTTAGTTAATTGTGTCAAAATCGTGGAAACATGGCTATAAAACGTTGGAAACACTGCAATTATCATATTAAATGGGCTAGTAACACTTGGTAGTATTTTTACCTATCGTCCACTAGTGGCTATTAAACGTTAGTAATGCTGTATGTACAACAAAATGGCTATCTAGCCCCGCCTTGACCGTACTTTAAAAGTCGTATAAAAGTGGCTATAAAACGTTGGCTATACTGTAATTACCAAATTTAATGGGCTAGGAACCTTTGTTATTAATGTCATAATCGTGGAAACGTGGCTATATGACATTGAAAACACTGCAATAATTATATTAAATGGGCTAGTAACCCTTGGTAGTATTTTTAAACCCATCAAAAATGGGCTATAAAACTTTGGCAATACTGTATGTACAACATAATGGCCATCAAGCTCTGCCTTTACCATACTTTAAAAGTAATCAAAAAGTGGCTATAAAACGTTGGCTACACTGCAATTACCAAATTAAATCGGCAAGGAACCTTTGTTAGTATTATCAAAATCCAGCAAACGTGGCTATAAAACTTTGGCAATACTCTATGTACAACATAATTGTCACCTACTTCCGCATTTACCATACCTTAAAAGTTTTCCAAAAGTGGCTATAAAACTTTGGCAATACAGTATGTACAACGTTATTTCTGTCTAGCTCCGCCTTTACCGTACTTTAAAAGTCGATCATAAGTGGCTATAAAACGTTGGCTACACTGCAATTACCAAATTAAATGTGCTAGGAGCCTTAGTTAATTGTGTCAAAATCGTGGAAACGTGGCTATAAAACGTTGGAAACACTGCAATTATCAGGTTAAATTGGCTAGTAACACTTGGTAGTATTTTTACCTATCGTCCACTAGTGGCTATTAAACGTTAGTAATGCTGTATGTACAACAAAATGGCTATCTAGCCCCGCCTTGACCGTACTTTAAAAGTCGTATAAAAGTGGCTATAAAACGTTGGCTATACTGTAATTACCAAATTTAATGGGCTAGGAACCTTTGTTATTAATGTCATAATCGTGGAAACGTGGCTATATGACATTGAAAACACTGCAATAATTATATTAAATGGGCTAGTAACCCTTGGTAGTATTTTTAAACCCTTCAAAAATGGGCTATAAAACTTTGGCAATACTGTATGTACAACGTAATTGCCATCTAGCTCTGCCTTTACTGTACTTTAAAAGTAATCAAAAAGTGGCTATAAAACGTTGGCTACACTGCAATTATCAAATTAAATCGGCAAGGAACCTTTGTTAGTAATATTAAAATCCAGCAAACGTGGCTATAAAACTTTGGCAATACTGTATGTACAACATAATTGTCACCTACTTCCGCATTTACCATACATTAAAAGTTATCCAAAAGTGGCTATAAACTTTGCCAATACTGTATGTACAACGTTATGGCTGTCTAGCTCCGCCTTTACCGTACTTTAAAAGTCGATCATAAGTGGCTATAAAATGTTGGCTACACTGCAATTACCAAACTAAATGGGCTTGGAGCCTTAGTTAATTGTGTCAAAATCGTGGAAACATGGCTATAAAACGTTGGAAACACTGCAATTATCATATTAAATAGGCTAGTAACACTTGGTAGTATTTTTACCTATCGTCCACTAGAGGCTATTAAACGTTAGTAATACTGTATGTACAACAAAATGGCCATCTAGCCCGCCTTGACCGTACTTTAAAAGTCGTATAAAAGTGGCTATAAAACGTTGGCTATACTGTAATTACCAAATTTAATGGGCTAGGAACCTTTGTTATTAATGTCTTAATCGTGGAAACGTGGCAATAAGACAATGGAACACTGCAATTATTATATTAAATGGGCTAGTAACCCTTGGTAGTATTTTTAAACCCGTCCAAAAGTGGCTATAAAACTTTGGCAATACTGTATGTACAACGTAATTGCCATCTAGCTCTGCCTTTACTGTACTTTAAAAGTAGTCAACAAGTGGAAATAAAACGTTAGCTACACTGCAATTACCAAATTAAATCGGCAAGGAACCTTTGTTAGTATTATCAAAATCCAGCAAACGTGGCTATAAAACTTTGGCAATACTGTATGTACAACATAATTGTCACCTACTTCCGCATTTACCATACCTTAAAAGTTATCCAAAAATGGCTATAAAACTTTGGCAATACAGTATGTAAAATGTAAAGGCTGTCTAGCTCCGCCTGTACCGTACTTTAAAAGTCGATCATAAGTGGCTATAAAACATTGGCTACACTGCATTTTCCAAATTAAATGGGCTTGGAACCTTAGTTAATTGTGTCAAAATCGTGGAAACGTGGCTATAAAACTTTGGAAACACTGCAATTATCAGATTAAATGGGCTAGTAACACTTGGTAGTATTTTTACCTATCGTCCACTAGAGGCTATTAAACGTTAGTAATGCTGTATGTACAACAAAATGGCCATCTAGCCCCGCCTTGACCGTACTTTAAAAGTCGTATAAAAGTGGCTATAAAACGTTAGCTATACTGTAATTACCAAATTTATGGGCTAGGAACCTTTGTTGTTAATGTCATAATCGTGGAAACGTGGCTATATGACATTGAAAACACTGCAATAATTATATTAAATGGGCTAGTAACCCTTGGTAGTATTTTTAAACCCATCAAAAATGGGCTATAAAACTTTGGCAATACTGTATGTACAACGTAATTGCCATCTAGCTCTGCCTTTACCGTACTTTAAAAGTAATAAAAAAGTGGCTATAAAACCTTGGCTACACTGCAATTACCATATTAAATCGGCAAGGAACCTTTGTTAGTAATATTAAAATCCAGCAAACGTGGCTATAAAACTTTGGCAATACTGTATGTACAACATAATTGTCACCTACTTCCGCATTTACCATACTTTAAAAGTTTTCCAAAAGTGGCTATAAAACTTTGGCAATACAGTATGTACAATGTAAAGGCTGTCTAGCTCCGCCTTTACCGTACTTTAAAAGTCGATCATAAGTGGCTATAAAACGTTGGCTACACTGCAATTACCAAACTAAATGGGCTAGGAGCCTTAGTTAATTGTGTCAAAATCGTGGAAACATGGCTATAAAACGTTGGAAACACTGCAATTATCATATTAAATGGGCTAGTAACACTTGGTAGTATTTTTACCTATCGTCCACTAGTGGCTATTAAACGTTAGTAATACTGTATGTACAACAAAATGGCCATCTAGCCCCGCCTTTACCGTACTTTAAAATTCGTATAAAAGTGGCTATAAAACGTTGGCTACACTGTAATTACCAAATTTAATGAGTTAGGAATCTTTGTTATTAATGTCATAATCACGCAAACGTGGCTATAAGACATTGGAAACACTGCAATTTATATATTAAATGGGCTAGTAACCCTTGGTAATATTTTTAAACCCATCAAAAATGGGCTATAAAACTTTGGCAATACTGTATGTACAACGTAATTGCCATCTAGCTCTGCCTTTACCGTACTTTAAAAGTAATCAAAAAGTGGCTATAAAACGTTAGCTACACTGCAATTACCAAATTAAATCGGCAAGGAACCTTTGTTAGTAATATTAAAATCCAGCAAACGTGGCTATAAAACTTTGGCAATACTGTATGTACAACATAATTGTCATTTACTTCCGCATTTACCATACTTTAAAAGTTTTCCAAAAGTGGCTATAAAACTTTGGCAATACAGTATGTACAACGTTATTTCTGTCTAGCTCCGCCTTTACCGTACTTTAAAAGTCGATCATAAGTGGCTATAAAACGTTGGCTACACTGCAATTACCAAATTAAATGTGCTCGGAGCCTTAGTTAATTGTGTCAAAATCGTGGAAACGTGGCTATAAAACGTTGGAAACACTGCAATTATCAGATTAAATGGGCTAGTAACACTTGGTAGTATTTTTACCTATCGTCCACTAGTGGCTATTAAACGTTAGTAATGCTGTATGTACAACAAAATGGCTATCTAGCCCCGCCTTGACCGTACTTTAAAAGTCGTATAAAAGTGGCTATAAAACGTTGGCTATACTGTAATTACCAAATTTAATGGGCTAGGAACCTTTGTTATTAATGTCATAATCGTGGAAACGTGGCTATATGACATTGAAAACACTGCAATAATTATATTAAATGGGCTAGTAACCCTTGGTAGTATTTTTAAACCCATCAAAAATGGGCTATAAAACTTTGGCAATACTGTATGTACAACATAATGGCCATCAAGCTCTGCCTTTACCATACTTTAAAAGTAATCAAAAAGTGGCTATAAAACGTTGGCTACACTGCAATTACCAAATTAAATCGGCAAGGAACCTTTGTTAGTATTATCAAAATCCAGCAAACGTGGCTATAAAACTTTGGCAATACTCTATGTACAACATAATTGTCACCTACTTCCGCATTTACCATACCTTAAAAGTTATCCAAAAGTGGCTATAGAACTTTGGCAATACAGTATGTACAATGTAAAGGCTGTCTAGCTCCGCCTTTACCGTACTTTAAAAGTCGATCATAAGTGGCTATAAAACGTTGGCTACACTGCATTTTCCAAATTAAATGGGCTTGGAACCTTAGTTAATTGTGTCAAAATCGTGGAAACGTGGCTATAAAACGTTGGAAACACTGCAATTATCAGATTAAATGGGCTAGTAACACTTGGTAGTATTTTTACCTATCGTCCACTAGTGGCTATTAAACGTTAGTAATGCTGTATGTACAACAAAATGGCCATCTAGCCCCGCCTTTACCGTACTTTAAAATTCGTATAAAAGTGGCTATAAAACGTTGGCTATACTGTAATTACCAAATTTAATGGGCTAGGAACCTTTGTTATTAATGTCATAATCGTGGAAACGTGGCTATATGACATTGAAAACACTGCAATTATTATATTAAATGGGCTAGTAACCCTTGGTAGTATTTTTAAACCCGTCCAAAAGTGGCTATAAAACTTTGGCAATACTGTATGTACAACGTAATTGCCATCTAGCTCTGCCTTTACCATACTTTAAAAGTAATCAAAAAGTGGTTATAAAACGTTGGAAACACTGCAATTATCATATTAAATTGGCTAGGAACCTTTGTTAGTATTATCAAAATCCAGCAAACGTGGCTATAAAACTTTGGCAATACTGTATGTACAACATATTTGTCACCTACTTCCGTATTTACCATACATTAAAAGTTATCCAAAAGTGGCTATAAACTTTGGCAATACTGTATGTACAACGTTATGGCTGTCTAGCTCCGCCTTTATCGTACTTTAAAAGTCGATCATAAGTGGCTATAAAATGTTGGCTACACTGCAATTACCAAACTAAATGGGCTAGGAGCCTTAGTTAATTGTGTCAAAATTGTGGAAACATGGCTATAAAACGTTGGAAACACTGCAATTATCATATTAAATGGGCTAGTAACACCTGGTAGTATTTTTACCTATCGACCACTAGTGGCTATTAAACGTTAGTAATACTGTATGTACAACAAAATGGCCATCTAGCCCCGCCTTGACCGTACTTTAAAATTCGTATAAAAGTGGCTATAAATCGTTGGCTACACTGTTTTTACCAAATTTAATGAGTTAGGAATCTTTGTTATTAATGTCATAATCACGCAAACGTGGCTATAAGACATTGAAAACACTGCAATTTATATATTAAATGGGCTAGTAACCCTTGGTAGTATTTTTAAACCCATCAAAAATGGGCTATAAAACTTTGGCAATACTGTATGTACAACGTAATTGCCATCTAGCTCTGCCTTTACCAAACTTTAAAAGTAATCAAAAAGTGGCTATAAAACGTTGGCTACACTGCAATTACCATATTAAATCGGCAAGGAACCTTTGTTAGTATTATCAAAATCCAGCAAACGTGGTTATAAAACTTTGGCAATACTCTATGTACAACATAATTGTCACCTACTTCCGCATTTTCCATACCTTAAAAGTTTTTCAAAAGTGGCTATAAAACTTTGGCAATACAGTATGTACAATGTAAAGGCTGTCTAGCTCCGCCTTTACCGTACTTTAAAAGTTGATCATAAGTGGCTATAAAACGTTGGCTACACTGCATTTTCCAAATTAAATGGACTTGGAACCTTAGTTAATTGTGTCAAAATCGTGGAAACATGGCTATAAAACGTTGGAAACACTGCAATTATCAGATTAAATGGGCTAGTAACACTTGGTAGTATTTTTACCTATCGTCCACTAGTGGCTATTAAACGTTAGTAATGCTGTATGTACAACAAAATGGCCATCTAGCCCCGCCTTGACCGTACTTTAAAAGTCGTATAAAAGTGGCTATAAAACGTTGGCTATACTGTAATTACCAAATTTAATGGGCTAGGAACCTTTGTTATTAATGTCATAATCGTGGAAACGTGGCTATATGACATTGAAAACACTGCAATAATTATATTAAATGGGCTAGTAACCCTTGGTAGTATTTTTAAACCCATCAAAAATGGGCTATAAAACTTTGGCAATACTGTATGTACAACATAATTGCCATCTAGCTCTGCCTTTACCATACTTTAAAAGTAATCAAAAAGTGGCTATAAAACGTTGGAAACACTGCAATTATCATATTAAATTGGCTAGGAACATTTGTTAGTATTATCAAAATCCAGCTAACATGGCTATAAAACTTTGGCAATACTGTATGTACAACATAATTGTCACCTACTTCCGTATTTACCATACATTAAAAGTTATCCAAAAGTGGCTATAAACTTTGGCAATACTGTATGTACAACGTTATGGCTGTCTAGCTCCGCCTTTACCGTACCTTAAAAGTCGATCATAAGTGGCTATATAATGTTGGCTACACTGCAATTACCAAACTAAATGGGCTAGGAGCCTTAGTTAATTGTGTCAAATCGTGGAAACATGGCTATAAAACGTTGGAAACACTGCAATTATCATATTAAATGGGCTAGTAACACTTGGTAGTATTTTTACCTATCGACCACTAGTGGCTATAAAACGTTAGTAATACTGTATGTACAACAAAATGGCCATCTAGCCCCGCCTTTACCGTACTTTAAAAGTGGCTATAAAACGTTGGCTACACTGTAATTACCAAATTTAATGAGTTAGGAATCTTTGTTATTAATGTCATAATCACGCAAACGTGGCTATAAGACATTGAAAACACTGCAATTTATATATTAAATGGGCTAGTAACCCTTGGTAGTATTTTTAAACCCATCAAAAATGGGCTATAAAACTTTGGCAATACTGTATGTACAACGTAATTGCCATCTAGCTCTGCCTTTACCGTACTTTAAAAGTAATAAAAAGTGGCTATAAAACGTTGGCTACACTGCAATTACCAAATTAAATCGGCAAGGAACCTTTGTTAGTAATATTAAAATCCAGCAAACGTGGCTATAAAACTTTGGCAATACTGTATGTACAACATAATTGTCATCTACTTCCGCATTTACCATACTTTAAACGTTTTCCAAAAGTGGCTATTAAACTTTGGCAATACAGTATGTACAATGTAAAGGCTGTCTAGCTCCGCCTTTACCGTACTTTAAAAGTCGATCATAAGTGGCTATAAAACGTTGGCTACACTGCATTTTCCAAATTAAATGGGCTTGGAACCTTAGTTAATTGTATCAAAATCGTGGAAACATGGCTATAAAACGTTGGAAACACTGCAATTATCAGATTAAATGGGCTAGTAACACTTGGTAGTATTTTTACCTATCGTCCACTAGTGGCTATTAAACGTTAGTAATGCTGTATGTACAACAAAATGGCCATCTAGCCCCGCCTTGACCGTACTTTAAAAGTCGTATAAAAGTGGCTATAAAACGTTGGCTATACTGTAATTACCAAATTTAATGGGCTAGGAACCTTTGTTATTAATGTCATAATCATAGAAACGTGGCTATATGACATTGAAAACACTGCAATAATTATATTAAATGGGCTAGTAACCCTTGGTAGTATTTTTAAACCCATCAAAAATGGGCTATAAAACTTTGGCAATACTGTATGTACAACGTAATTGCCATCTAGCTCTGCCTTTACCATACTTTAAAAGTAATCAAAAAGTGGCTATAAAACGTTGGCTACACTGCAATTACCAAATTAAATCGGCAAGGAACCTTTGTTAGTATTATCAAAATCCAGCAAACGTGGCTATAAAACTTTGGCAATACTCTATGTACAACATAATTGTCACCTACTTCCGCATTTACCATACCTTAAAAGTTTTTCAAAAGTGGCTATAAAACTTTGGCAATACAGTATGTACAATGTAAAGGCTGTCTAGCTCCGCCTTTACTGTACTTTAAAAGTCGATCATAAGTGGCTATAAAACGTTGGCTACACTGCATTTTCCAAATTAAATGGGCTTCGAACCTTAGTTAATTGTGTCAAAATCGTGGAAACGTGGCTATAAAACGTTGGAAACACTGCAATTATCAGATTAAATGGGCTAGTAACACTTGGTAGTATTTTTACCTATCGTCCACTTTGGCTATTAAACGTTAGTAATGCTGTATGTACAACAAAAAGGCCATCTAGCCCCGCCTTGACCGTACTTTAAAAGTCGTATAAAAGTGGCTATAAAACGTTGGCTATACTGTAATTACCAAATTTAATGAGCTAGGAACCTTTGTTATTAATGTCATAATCGTGGAAACGTGGCTATATGACATTGAAAACACTGCAATAATTGTATTAAATGGGCTAGTAACCCTTGGTAGTATTTTTAAACCCATCAAAAATGGGCTATAAAACTTTGGCAATACTGTATGTACAACATAATTGCCATCTAGCTCTGCCTTTACCATACTTTAAAAGTAATCAAAAAGTGGCTATAAAACGTTGGAAACACTGCAATTATCATATTAAATTGGCTAGGAACCTTTGTTAGTATTATCAAAATCCAGCAAACGTGGCTATAAAACTTTGGCAATACTGTATGTACAACATAATTGTCACCTACTTCCGTATTTACCATACATTAAAAGTTATCCAAAAGTGGCTATAAACTTTGGCAATACTGTATGTACAACGTTATGGCTGTCTAGCTCTGCCTTTACCGTACTTTAAAAGTCGATCATAAGTGGCTATAAAATGTTGGCTACACTGCAATTACCAAACTAAATGGGCTAGGAGCCTTAGTTAATTGTGTCAAAATCGTGGAAACATGGCTATAAAACGTTGGAAACACTGCAATTATCAGATTAAATGGGCTAGTAACACTTGGTAGTATTTTTACCTATCGTCCACTAGTGGCTATTAAACGTTAGTAATACTGTATGTACAACAAAATGGCCATCTAGCCCCGCCTTGACCGTACTTTAAAAGTCGTATAAAAGTGGCTAAAAACGTTGGCTACACTGTAATAACCAAATTTAATGAGTTATGAATCTTTGTTATTAATGTCATAATCACGCAAACGTGGCTATAAGACATTGGAAACACTGCAATTTATATATTAAACGGGCTTGTAACCCTTGGTAGTATTTTTAACCCATCAAAAATGGGCTATAAAACTTTGGCAATACTGTATGTACAATGTAATTGCCATCTAGCTCTGCCTTTACCGTACTTTAAAAGTAATAAAAAAGTGGCTATAAAACGTTGGCTACACTGCAATTACCAAATTAAATCGGCAAGGAACCTTTGTTAGTAATATTAAAATCCAGCAAACGTGGCTATAACACTTTGGCAATACTGTATGTACAACATAATTGTCATCTACTTCCGCATTTACCATACTTTAAAAGTTTTCCAAAAGTGGCTATAAAACTTTGGCAATACAGTATGTATAATGTAAAGGCTGTCTAGCTCCGCCTTTACCGTACTTTAAAAGTCGCTCATAAGTGGCTATAAAACGTTGGCTACACTGCAATTACTAAATTAAATGGGCTTGGAACCTTAGTTAATTGTATCAAAATCGTGGAAACATGGCTATAAAACGTTGGAAACACTGCAATTATCATATTAAATGTGCTAGTAACACTTGGTAGTATTTTTACCTATCGTCCACTAGTGGCTATTAAACGTTAGTAATGCTGTATGTACAACAAAATGGCCATCTAGCCCCGCCTTGACCGTACTTTAAAATCGTATAAAAGTGGCTATAAAACGTTGGCTATACTGTAATTACCAAATTTAATGGGCTAGGAACCTTTGTTATTAATGTCATAATCGTGGAAACGTGGCTATATGACATTGAAAACACTGCAATAATTATATTAAATGGGCTAGTAACCCTTGGTAGTATTTTTAAACCCTTCAAAAATGGGCTATAAAACTTTGGCAATACTGTATGTACAACGTAATTGCCATCTAGCTCTGCCTTTACCGTACTTTAAAAGTAATAAAAAAGTGGCTATAAAACGTTGGCTACACTGCAATTACCAAATTAAATCGGCAAGGAACCTTTGTTAGTAATATTAAAATCCAGCAAACGTGGCTATAAAACTTTGGCAATACTGTATGTACAACATAATTGTCATTTACTTCCGCATTTACCATACTTTAAAAGTTTTCCAAAAGTGGCTATAAAACTTTGGCAATACAGTATGTACAACGTTATTTCTGTCTAGCTCCGCCTTTACCGTACTTTAAAAGTCGATCATAAGTGGCTATAAAACGTTGGCTACACTGCAATTACCAAATTAAATGTGCTAGGAGCCTTAGTTAATTGTGTCAAAATCGTGGAAACATGGCTATAAAACGTTGGAAACACTGCAATTATCAGATTAAATGGGCTAGTAACACTTGGTAGTATTTTTACCTCTCGTCCACTAGTGGCTATTAAACGTTAGTAATACTGTATGTACAACAAAATGGCCATCTAGCCCCGCCTTGATCGTACTTTAAAAGTCGTATAAAAGTGGCTATAAAACGTTAGCTATACTGTAATTACCAAATTTAATGGGCTAGGAACCTTTGTTATTAATGTCATAATCGTGGAAACGTGGCTATATGACATTGAAAACACTGCAATAATTATATTAAATGGGCTAGTAACCCTTGGTAGTATTTTTAAACCCATCAAAAATGGGCTATAAAACTTTGGCAATACTGTATGTACAACGTAATTGCCATCTAGCTCTGCCTTTACCGTACTTTAAAAGTAATAAAAAAGTGGCTATAAAACCTTGGCTACACTGCAATTACCATATTAAATCGGCAACGAACCTTTGTTAGTAATATTAAAATCCAGCAAACGTGGCTATAAAACTTTGGCAATACTGTATGTACAACATAATTGTCATCTACTTCCGCATTTACTATACTTTAAAAGTTTTCCAAAAGTGGCTATAAAACTTTGGCAATACAGTATGTACAATGTAAAGGCTGTCTAGCTCCGCCTTTACCGTACTTTAAAAGTCCATCATAAGTGGCTATAAAACGTTGGCTACACTGCAATTACCAAACTAAATGGGCTAGGAGCCTTAGTTAATTGTGTCAAAATCGTGGAAACATGGCTATAAAACGTTGGAAACACTGCAATTATCATATTAAATGGGCTAGTAACACTTGGTAGTATTTTTACCTATCGTCCACTAGTGGCTATTAAACGTTAGTAATACTGTATGTACAACAAAATGGCCATCTAGCCCCGCCTTTACCGTACTTTAAAAGTCGTATAAAAGTGGCTATAAAACGTTGGCTACACTGTAATTACCAAATTTAATGAGTTAGGAATCTTTGTTATTAATGTCATAATCACGCAAACGTGGCTATAAGACTTTGGAAACACTGCAATTTATATATTAAATGGGCTAGTAACCCTTGGTAGTATTTTTAAACCCATCAAAAATGGGCTATAAAACTTTGGCAATACTGTATGTACAACGTAATTGCCATCTAGCTCTGCCTTTACCGTACTTTAAAAGTAATAAAAAAGTGGCTATAAAACGTTGGCTACACTGCAATTACCAAATTAAATCGGCAAGGAACCTTTGTTAGTAATATTAAAATCCAGCAAACGTGGCTATAAAACTTTGGCAATACTGTATGTACAACATAATTGTCATTTACTTCCGCATTTACCATACTTTAAAAGTTTTCCAAAAGTGGCTATAAAACTTTGGCAATACAGTATGTACAACGTTATTTCTGTCTAGCTCCGCCTTTACCGTACTTTAAAAGTCGATTATAAGTGGCTATAAAACGTTGGCTACACTGCAATTACCAAATTAAATGTGCTAGGAGCCTTAGTTAATTGTGTCAAAATCGTGGAAACGTGGCTATAAAACGTTGGAAACACTGCAATTATCAGATTAAATGGGCTAGTAACACTTGGTAGTATTTTTACCTATCGTCCACTAGTGGCTATTAAACGTTAGTAATGCTGTATGTACAACAAAATGGCTATCTAGCCCCGCCTTTACTGTACTTTAAAAGTCGTATAAAAGTGGCTATAAAACGTTGGCTATACTGTAATTACCAAATTTAATGGGCTAGGAACCTTTGTTATTAATGTCATAATCGTGGAAACGTGGCTATATGACATTGAAAACACTGCAATAATTATATTAAATGGGCTAGTAACCCTTGGTAGTATTTTTAAACCCATCAAAAATGGGCTATAAAACTTTGGCAATACTGTATGTACAACATAATGGCCATCTAGCTCTGCCTTTACCATACTTTAAAAGTAATCAAAAAGTGGCTATAAAACGTTGGCTACACTGCAATTACCAAATTAAATCGGCAAGGAACCTTTGTTAGTATTATCAAAATCCAGCAAACGTGGCTATAAAACTTTGGCAATACTCTATGTACAACATAATTGTCACCTACTTCCGCATTTACCATACCTTAAAAGTTATCCAAAAGTGACTATAAAACTTTGGCAATACAGTATGTACAATGTAAAGGCTGTCTAGCTCCGCCTTTACCGTACTTTAAAAGTCGATCATAAGTGGCTATAAAACGTTGGCTACACTGCATTTTCCAAATTAAATGGGTTTGGAACCTTAGTTAATTGTGTCAAAATCGTGGAAACGTGGCTATAAAACGTTGGAAACACTGCAATTATCATATTAAATGGGCTAGTAACACTAACCTAACCTAACCTAACCTAACCTGACCGTACTTTAAAAGTCGTATAAAAGTGGCTATAAAACGTTGGCTATACTGTAATTACCAAATTTAATGGGCTAGGAACCTTTGTTATTAATGTCATAATCGTGGAAACGTGGCTATATGACATTGAAAACACTGCAATTATTATATTAAATGGGCTAGTAACCCTTGGTAGTATTTTTAAACCCGTCCAAAAGTGGCTATATAACTTTGGCAATACTGTATGTACAACGTAATTGCCATCTAGCTCTGCCTTTACCATACTTTAAAATTAATCAAAAAGTGGCTATAAAACGTTGGAAACACTGCAATTATCATATTAAATTGGCTAGGAACCTTTGTTAGTATTATCAAAATCCAGCAAACGTGGCTATAAAACTTTGGCAATACTGTATGTACAACGTTATGGCTGTCTAGCTCCGCCTTTACCGTACTTTAAAAGTCGATCATAAGTGACTATAAAATGTTGGCTACACTGCAATTACCAAACTAAATGGGCTAGGAGCCTTAGTTAATTGTGTCAAAATCGTGGAAACATGGCTATAAAACGTTGGAAACACTGCAATTATCAGATTAAATGGGCTAGTAACACTTGGTAGTATTTTTACCTATCGTCCACTAGTGGCTATTAAACGTTAGTAATACTGTATGTACAACAAAATGGCCATCTAGCCCCGCCTTGACCGTACTTTAAAAGTCGTATAAAAGTGGCTATAAAACGTTGGCTACACTGTAATAACTAAATTTAATGAGTTATGAATCTTTGTTATTAATGTCATAATCACGCAAACGTGGCTATATGACATTGAAAACACTGCAATAATTATATTAAATGGGCTAGTAACCCTTGGTAGTATTTTTAAACCCATCAAAAATGGGCTATAAAACTTTGGCAATACTGTATGTACAACACAATGGCCATCTAGCTCTGCCTTTACCATACTTTAAAAGTAATCAAAAAGTGGCTATAAAACGTTGGCTACACTGCAATTACCAAATTAAATCGGCAAGGAACCTTTGTTAGTAATATCAAAATCCAGCAAACGTGGCTATAAAACTTTGGCAATACTCTATGTACAACATAATTGTCACCTACTTCCGCATTTACCATACCTTAAAAGTTATCCAAAAGTGGCTATAAAACTTTGGCAATACAGTATGTACAATGTAAAGGCTGTCTAGCTCCGCCTTTACCATACTTTAAAAGTCGATCATAAGTGGCTATAAAACGTTGGCTACACTGCATTTTCCAAATTAAATGGGCTTGGAACCTTAGTTAATTGTGTCAAAATCGTGGAAACGTGGCTATAAAACGTTGGAAACACTGCAATTATCATATTAAATGGGCTAGTAACACTAACCTAACCTAACCTAACCTGACCGTACTTTAAAAGTCGTATAAAAGTGGCTATAAAACGTTGGCTATACTGTAATTACCAAATTTAATGGGCTAGGAACCTTTGTTATTAATGTCATAATCGTGGAAACGTGGCTATATGACATTGAAAACACTGCAATAATTATATTAAATGGGCTAGTAACCCTTGGTAGTATTTTTAAACCCATCAAAAATAGGCTATAAAACTTTGGCAATATTGTATGTACAACATAATTGCCATCTAGCTCTGCCTTTACCATACTTTAAAAGTAATCAAAAAGTGGCTATAAAACGTTGGCTACACTGCAATTACCAAATTAAATCGGCAAGGAACCTTTGTTAGTATTATCAAAATCCAGCAAACGTGGCTATAAAACTTTGGCAATACTCTATGTACAACATAATTGTCACCTACTTCCGCATTTACCATACCTTAAAAGTTATCCAAAAGTGGCTATAAAACTTTGGCAATACAGTATGTACAATGTAAAGGCTGTCTAGCTCCGCCTTTACCGTACTCTAAAAGTCGATCATAAGTGGCTATAAAACGTTGGCTACACTGCATTTTCCAAATTAAATGGGCTTGGAACCTTAGTTAATTGTGTCAAAATCGTGGAAACGTGGCTATAAAACGTTGGAAACACTGCAATTATCATATTAAATGGGCTAGTAACACTAACCTAACCTAACCTAACCTAACCTGACCGTACTTTAAAAGTCGTATAAAAGTGGCTATAAAACGTTGGCTATACTGTAATTACCAAATTTAATGGGCTAGGAACCTTTGTTATTAATGTCATAATCGTGGAAACGTGGCTATATGACATTGAAAACACTGCAATTATTATATTAAATGGGCTAGTAACCCTTGGTAGTATTTTTAAACCCGTCCAAAAGTGGCTATATAACTTTGGCAATACTGTATGTACAACGTAATTGCCATCTAGCTCTGCCTTTACCATACTTTAAAATTAATCAAAAAGTGGCTATAAAACGTTGGAAACACTGCAATTATCATATTAAATTGGCTAGGAACCTTTGTTAGTATTATCAAAATCCAGCAAACGTGGCTATAAAACTTTGGCAATACTGTATGTACAACGTTATGGCTGTCTAGCTCCGCCTTTACCGTACTTTAAAAGTCGATCATAAGTGGCTATAAAATGTTGGCTACACTGCAATTACCAAACTAAATGGGCTAGGAGCCTTAGTTAATTGTGTCAAAATCGTGGAAACATGGCTATAAAACGTTGGAAACACTGCAATTATCAGATTAAATGGGCTAGTAACACTTGGTAGTATTTTTACCTATCGTCCACTAGTGGCTATTAAACGTTAGTAATACTGTATGTACAACAAAATGGCCATCTAGCCCCGCCTTGACCGTACTTTAAAAGTCGTATAAAAGTGGCTATAAAACGTTGGCTACACTGTAATAACCAAATTTAATGAGTTATGAATCTTTGTTATTAATGTCATAATCACGCAAACGTGGCTATATGACATTGAAAACACTGCAATAATTATATTAAATGGGCTAGTAACCCTTGGTAGTATTTTTAAACCCATCAAAAATGGGCTATAAAACTTTGGCAATACTGTATGTACAACATAATGGCCATCTAGCTCTGCCTTTACCATACTTTAAAAGTAATCAAAAAGTGGCTATAAAACGTTGGCTACACTGCAATTACCAAATTAAATCGGCAAGGAACCTTTGTTAGTATTATCAAAATCCAGCAAACGTGGCTATAAAACTTTGGCAATACTCTATGTACAACATAATTGTCACCTACTTCCGCATTTACCATACCTTAAAAGTTATCCAAAAGTGGCTATAAAACTTTGGCAATACAGTATGTACAATGTAAAGGCTGTCTAGCTCCGCCTTTACCATACTTTAAAAGTCGATCATAAGTGGCTATAAAACGTTGGCTACACTGCATTTTCCAAATTAAATGGGCTTGGAACCTTAGTTAATTGTGTCAAAATCGTGGAAACGTGGCTATAAAACGTTGGAAACACTGCAATTATCATATTAAATGGGCTAGTAACACTAACCTAACCTAACCTAACCTGACCGTACTTTAAAAGTCGTATAAAAGTGGCTATAAAACGTTGGCTATACTGTAATTACCAAATTTAATGGGCTAGGAACCTTTGTTATTAATGTCATAATCGTGGAAACGTGGCTATATGACATTGAAAACACTGCAATTATTATATTAAATGGGCTAGTAACCCTTGGTAGTATTTTTAAACCCGTCCAAAAGTGGCTATATAACTTTGGCAATACTGTATGTACAACGTAATTGCCATCTAGCTCTGCCTTTACCATACTTTAAAATTAATCAAAAAGTGGCTATAAAACGTTGGAAACACTGCAATTATCATATTAAATTGGCTAGGAACCTTTGTTAGTATTATCAAAATCCAGCAAACGTGGCTATAAAACTTTGGCAATACTGTATGTACAACGTTATGGCTGTCTAGCTCCGCCTTTACCGTACTTTAAAAGTCGATCATAAGTGGCTATAAAATGTTGGCTACACTGCAATTACCAAACTAAATGGGCTAGGAGCCTTAGTTAATTGTGTCAAAATCGTGGAAACATGGCTATAAAACGTTGGAAACACTGCAAGTATCAGATTAAATGGGCTAGTAACACTTGGTAGTATTTTTACCTATCGTCCACTAGTGGCTATTAAACGTTAGTAATACTGTATGTACAACAAAATGGCCATCTAGCCCCGCCTTGACCGTACTTTAAAAGTCGTATAAAAGTGGCTATAAAACGTTGGCTACACTGTAATAACCAAATTTAATGAGTTATGAATCTTTGTTATTAATGTCATAATCACGCAAACGTGGCTATATGACATTGAAAACACTGCAATAATTATATTAAATGGGCTAGTAACCCTTGGTAGTATTTTTAAACCCATCAAAAATGGGCTATAAAACTTTGGCAATACTGTATGTACAACATAATGGCCATCTAGCTCTGCCTTTACCGTACTTTAAAAGTAATAAAAAAGTGGCTATAAAACGTTGGCTACACTGCAATTACGAAATTAAATAGGCAAGGAACCTTTGTTAGTAATATTAAAATCCAGCAAACGTGGCTATAAAACTTTGGCAATACTGTATGTACAACATAATTGTCAACTACTTCCGCATTTACCATACTTTAAAAGTTTTCCAAAAGTGGCTATAAAACTTTGGCAATACAGTATGTACAATGTAAAAGCTGTCTAGCTCCGCCTTTACCGTACTTTAAAAGTCGATCATAAGTGGCTATAAAACGTTGGCTACACTGCATTTTCCAAATTAAATGGGCTTGGAACCTTAGTTAATTGTATCAAAATCGTGGAAACATGGCTATAAAACGTTGGAAACACTGCAATTATCAGATTAAATGGGCTAGTAACACTTGGTAGTATTTTTACCTATCGTCCACTAGTGGCTATTAAACGTTAGTAATGCTGTATGTACAACAAAATGGCCATCTAGCCCCGCCTTGACCGTACTTTAAAAACCGTATAAAAGTGGCTATAAAACGTTGGCTATACTGTAATTACCAAATTTAATGGGCTAGGAACCTTTGTTATTAATGTCATAATCGTGGAAACGTGGCTATATGACATTGAAAACACTGCAATAATTATATTAAATGGGCTAGTAACCCTTGGTAGTATTTTTAAACCCATCAAAAATGGGCTATAAAACTTTGGAAATACTGTATGTACAACGTAATTGCCATCTAGCTCTGCCTTTACCGTACTTTAAAAGTAATCAAAAAGTGGCTATAAAACGTTGGCTACACTGCAATTACCAAATTAAATCGGCAAGGAACCTTTGTTAGTATTATCAAAATCCAGCAAACGTGGCTATAAAACTTTGGCAATACTCTATGTACAACATAATTGTCACCTACTTCCGCATTTACCATACCTTAAAAGTTATCCAAAAGTGGCTATAAAACTTTGGCAATACAGTATGTACAATGTAAAGGCTGTCTAGCTCCGCCTTTACCATACTTTAAAAGTCGATCATAAGTGGCTATAAAACGTTGGCTACACTGCATTTTCCAAATTAAATGGGCTTGGAACCTTAGTTAATTGTGTCAAAATCGTGGAAACGTGGCTATAAAACGTTGGAAACACTGCAATTATCATATTAAATGGGCTAGTAACACTAACCTAACCTAACCTAACCTGACCGTACTTTAAAAGTCGTATAAAAGTGGCTATAAAACGTTGGCTATACTGTAATTACCAAATTTAATGGGCTAGGAACCTTTGTTATTAATGTCATAATCGTGGAAACGTGGCTATATGACATTGAAAACACTGCAATTATTATATTAAATGGGCTAGTAACCCTTGGTAGTATTTTTAAACCCGTCCAAAAGTGGCTATATAACTTTGGCAATACTGTATGTACAACGTAATTGCCATCTAGCTCTGCCTTTACCATACTTTAAAATTAATCAAAAAGTGGCTATAAAACGTTGGAAACACTGCAATTATCATATTAAATTGGCTAGGAACCTTTGTTAGTATTATCAAAATCCAGCAAACGTGGCTATAAAACTTTGGCAATACTGTATGTACAACGTTATGGCTGTCTAGCTCCGCCTTTACCGTACTTTAAAAGTCGATCATAAGTGGCTATAAAATGTTGGCTACACTGCAATTACCAAACTAAATGGGCTAGGAGCCTTAGTTAATTGTGTCAAAATCGTGGAAACATGGCTATAAAACGTTGGAAACACTGCAAGTATCAGATTAAATGGGCTAGTAACACTTGGTAGTATTTTTACCTATCGTCCACTAGTGGCTATTAAACGTTAGTAATACTGTATGTACAACAAAATGGCCATCTAGCCCCGCCTTGACCGTACTTTAAAAGTCGTATAAAAGTGGCTATAAAACGTTGGCTACACTGTAATAACCAAATTTAATGAGTTATGAATCTTTGTTATTAATGTCATAATCACGCAAACGTGGCTATATGACATTGAAAACACTGCAATAATTATATTAAATGGGCTAGTAACCCTTGGTAGTATTTTTAAACCCATCAAAAATGGGCTATAAAACTTTGGCAATACTGTATGTACAACATAATGGCCATCTAGCTCTGCCTTTACCGTACTTTAAAAGTAATAAAAAAGTGGCTATAAAACGTTGGCTACACTGCAATTACGAAATTAAATAGGCAAGGAACCTTTGTTAGTAATATTAAAATCCAGCAAACGTGGCTATAAAACTTTGGCAATACTGTATGTACAACATAATTGTCAACTACTTCCGCATTTACCATACTTTAAAAGTTTTCCAAAAGTGGCTATAAAACTTTGGCAATACAGTATGTACAATGTAAAAGCTGTCTAGCTCCGCCTTTACCGTACTTTAAAAGTCGATCATAAGTGGCTATAAAACGTTGGCTACACTGCATTTTCCAAATTAAATGGGCTTGGAACCTTAGTTAATTGTATCAAAATCGTGGAAACATGGCTATAAAACGTTGGAAACACTGCAATTATCAGATTAAATGGGCTAGTAACACTTGGTAGTATTTTTACCTATCGTCCACTAGTGGCTATTAAACGTTAGTAATGCTGTATGTACAACAAAATGGCCATCTAGCCCCGCCTTGACCGTACTTTAAAAACCGTATAAAAGTGGCTATAAAACGTTGGCTATACTGTAATTACCAAATTTAATGGGCTAGGAACCTTTGTTATTAATGTCATAATCGTGGAAACGTGGCTATATGACATTGAAAACACTGCAATAATTATATTAAATGGGCTAGTAACCCTTGGTAGTATTTTTAAACCCATCAAAAATGGGCTATAAAACTTTGGAAATACTGTATGTACAACGTAATTGCCATCTAGCTCTGCCTTTACCGTACTTTAAAAGTAATCAAAAAGTGGCTATAAAACGTTGGCTACACTGCAATTACCAAATTAAATCGGCAAGGAACCTTTGTTAGTATTTTCAAAATCCAGCAAACGTGGCTATAAAACTTTGGCAATACTGTATGTACAACATAATTGTCACCTACTTCCGCATTTACCATACATTAACAGTTATCCAAAAGTGGCTATAAACTTTGCCAATACTGTATGTACAACGTTATGGCTGTCTAGCTCCGCCTTTACCGTACTTTAAAAGTCGATCATAAGTGGCTATAAAATGTTGGCTACACTGCAATTACCAAACTAAATGGGCTAGGAGCCTTAGTTAATTGTGTCAAAATCGTGGAAACATGGCTATAAAACGTTGGAAACACTGCAATTATCATATTAAATGGGCTAGTAACACTTGGTAGTATTTTTACCTATCGTCCACTAGTGGCTATTAAACGTTAGTAATGCTGTATGTACAACAAAATGGCCATCTAGCCCCGCCTTGACCGTACTTTAAAAGTCGTATAAAAGTGGCTATAAAACGTTGGCTATACTGTAATTACCAAATTTAATGGGCTAGGAACCTTTGTTATTAATGTCATAATCGTGGAAACGTGGCTATATGACATTGAAAACACTGCAATAATTATATTAAATGGGCTAGTAACCCTTGGTAGTATTTTTAAACCCATCAAAAATGGGCTATAAAACTTTGGCAATATTGTATGTACAACATAATGGCCATCTAGCTCTGCCTTTACCATACTTTAAAAGTAATCAAAAAGTGGATATAAAACGTTGGAAACACTGCAATTATCATATTAAATTGGCTAAAAACCTTTGTTAGTATTATCAAAATCCAGCAAACGTGGCTATAAAACTTTGGCAATACTGTATGTACAACGTTATGGCTGTCTAGCTCCGCCTTTACCGTACTTTAAAAGTCGATCATAAGTGGCTATAAAATGTTGGCTACACTGCAATTACCAAACTAAATGGGCTAGGAGCCTTAGTTAATTGTGTCAAAATCGTGGAAACATGGCTATAAAACGTTGGAAACACTGCAATTATCAGATTAAATGGGCTAGTAACACTTGGTAGTATTTTTACCTATCGTCCACTAGTGGCTATTAAACGTTAGTAATGCTGTATGTACAACAAAATGGCCATCTAGCCCCGCCTTGACCGTACTTTAAAAACCGTATAAAAGTGGCTATAAAACGTTGGCTATACTGTAATTACCAAATTTAATGGGCTAGGAACCTTTGTTATTAATGTCATAATCGTGGGAACGTGGCTATATGACATTGAAAACACTGCAATAATTATATTAAATGGGCTAGTAACCCTTGGTAGTATTTTTAAACCCATCAAAAATGGGCTATAAAACTTTGGAAATACTGTATGTACAACGTAATTGCCATCTAGCTCTGCCTTTACCGTACTTTAAAAGTAATCAAAAAGTGGCTATAAAACGTTGGCTACACTGCAATTACCAAATTAAATCGGCAAGGAACCTTTGTTAGTATTTTCAAAATCCAGCAAACGTGGCTATAAAACTTTGGCAATACTGTATGTACAACATAATTGTCACCTACTTCCGCATTTACCATACATTAACAGTTATCCAAAAGTGGCTATAAACTTTGCCAATACTGTATGTACAACGTTATGGCTGTCTAGCTCCGCCTTTACCGTACTTTAAAAGTCGATCATAAGTGGCTATAAAATGTTGGCTACACTGCAATTACCAAACTAAATGGGCTAGGAGCCTTAGTTAATTGTGTCAAAATCGTGGAAACATGGCTATAAAACGTTGGAAACACTGCAATTATCATATTAAATGGGCTAGTAACACTTGGTAGTATTTTTACCTATCGTCCACTAGTGGCTATTAAACGTTAGTAATGCTGTATGTACAACAAAATGGCCATCTAGCCCCGCCTTGACCGTACTTTAAAAGTCGTATAAAAGTGGCTATAAAACGTTGGCTATACTGTAATTACCAAATTTAATGGGCTAGGAACCTTTGTTATTAATGTCATAATCGTGGAAACGTGGCTATATGACATTGAAAACACTGCAATAATTATATTAAATGGGCTAGTAACCCTTGGTAGTATTTTTAAACCCATCAAAAATGGGCTATAAAACTTTGGCAATATTGTATGTACAACATAATGGCCATCTAGCTCTGCCTTTACCATACTTTAAAAGTAATCAAAAAGTGGATATAAAACGTTGGAAACACTGCAATTATCATATTAAATTGGCTAAAAACCTTTGTTAGTATTATCAAAATCCAGCAAACGTGGCTATAAAACTTTGGCAATACTGTATGTACAACGTTATGGCTGTCTAGCTCCGCCTTTACCGTACTTTAAAAGTCGATCATAAGTGGCTATAAAATGTTGGCTACACTGCAATTACCAAACTAAATGGGCTAGGAGCCTTAGTTAATTGTGTCAAAATCGTGGAAACATGGCTATAAAACGTTGGAAACACTGCAATTATCAGATTAAATGGGCTAGTAACACTTGGTAGTATTTTTACCTATCGTCCACTAGTGGCTATTAAACGTTAGTAATGCTGTATGTACAACAAAATGGCCATCTAGCCCCGACTTGACCGTACTTTAAAAGTCGTATAAAAGTGGCTATAAAACGTTGGCTATACTGTAATTACCAAATTTAATGGGCTAGGAACCTTTGTTATTAATGTCATAATCGTGGAAACGTGGCTATATGACATTGAAAACACTGCAATAATTATATTAAATGGGCTAGTAACCCTTGGTAGTATTTTTAAACCCATCAAAAATGGGCTATAAAACTTTGGCAATATTGTATGTACAACATAATGGCCATCTAGCTCTGCCTTTACCATACTTTAAAAGTAATCAAAAAGTGGCTATAAAACGTTGGCTACACTGCAATTACCAAATTAAATCGGCAAGGAACCTTTGTTAGTATTATCAAAATCCAGCAAACGTGGCTATAAAACTTTGGCAATACTCTATGTACAACATAATTGTCACCTACTTCCGCATTTACCATACCTTAAAAGTTATCCAAAAGTGGCTATAAAACTTTGGCAATACAGTATGTACAATGTAAAGGCTGTCTAGCTCCGCCTTTACCGTACTTTAAAAGTCGATCACAAGTGGCTATAAAACGTTGGCTACACTGCATTTTCCAAATTAAATGGGCTTGGAACCTTAGTTAATTGTGTCAAAATCGTGGAAACGTGGCTATAAAACGTTGGAAACACTGCAATTATCATATTAAATGGGCTAGTAACACTAACCTAACCTAACCTAACCTAACCTGACCGTACTTTAAAAGTCGTATAAAAGTGGCTATAAAACGTTGGCTATACTGTAATTACCAAATTTAATGGGCTAGGAACCTTTGTTATTAATGTCATAATCGTGGAAACGTGGCTATATGACATTGAAAACACTGCAATAATTATATTAAATGGGCTAGTAACCCTTGGTAGTATTTTTAAACCCGTCCAAAAGTGGCTATATAACTTTGGCAATACTGTATGTACAACGTAATTGCCATCTAGCTCTGCCTTTACCATACTTTAAAATTAATCAAAAAGTGGCTATAAAACGTTGGAAACACTGCAATTATCATATTAAATTGGCTAGGAACCTTTGTTAGTATTATCAAAATCCAGCAAACGTGGCTATAAAACTTTGGCAATACTGTATGTACAACGTTATGGCTGTCTAGCTCCGCCTTTACCGTACTTTAAAAGTGGATCATAAGTGGCTATAAAATGTTGGCTACACTGCAATTACCAAACTAAATGGGCTAGGAGCCTTAGTTAATTGTGTCAAAATCGTGGAAACATGGCTATAAAACGTTGGAAACACTGCAATTATCAGATTAAATGGGCTAGTAACACTTGGTAGTATTTTTACCTATCGTCCACTATTGGCTATTAAACGTTAGTAATACTGTATGTACAACAAAATGGCCATCTAGCCCCGCCTTGACCGTACTTTAAAAGTCGCATAAAAGTGGCTATAAAACGTTGGCTACACTGTAATAACCAAATTTAATGAGTTATGAATCTTTGTTATTAATGTCATAATCACGCAAACGTGGCTATATGACATTGAAAACACTGCAATAATTATATTAAATGGGCTAGTAACCCTTGGTAGTATTTTTTAAACCCATCAAAAATGGGCTATAAAACTTTGGCAATACTGTATGTACAACATAATGGCCATCTAGCTCTGCCTTTACCATACTTTAAAAGTAATCAAAAAGTGGCTATAAAACGTTGGCTACACTGCAATTACCAAATTAAATTGGCAAGGAACCTTTGTTAGTATTATCAAAATCCAGCAAACGTGGCTATAAAACTTTGGCAATACTCTATGTACAACATAATTGTCACCTACTTCCGCATTTACCATACCTTAAAAGTTATCCAAAAGTGGCTATAAAACTTTGGCAATACAGTATGTACAATGTAAAGGCTGTCTAGCTCCGCCTTTACCGTACTTTAAAAGTCGATCATAAGTGGCTATAAAACGTTGGCTACACTGCATTTTCCAAATTAAATGGGCTTGGAACCTTAGTTAATTGTGTCAAAATCGTGGAAACGTGGCTATAAAACGTTGGAAACACTGCAATTATCATATTAAATGGGCTAGTAACACTAACCTAACCTAACCTAACCTGACCGTACTTTAAAAGTCGTATAAAAGTGGCTATAAAACGTTGGCTATACTGTAATTACCAAATTTAATGGGCTAGGAACCTTTGTTATTAATGTCATAATCGTGGAAACGTGGCTATATGACATTGAAAACACTGCAATAATTATATTAAATGGGCTAGTAACCCTTGGTAGTATTTTTAAACCCGTCCAAAAGTGGCTATATAACTTTGGCAATACTGTATGTACAACGTAATTGCCATCTAGCTCTGCCTTTACCATACTTTAAAATTAATCAAAAAGTGGCTATAAAACGTTGGAAACACTGCAATTATCATATTAAATTGGCTAGGAACCTTTGTTAGTATTATCAAAATCCAGCAAACGTGGCTATAAAACTTTGGCAATACTGTATGTACAACGTTATGGCTGTCTAGCTCCGCCTTTACCGTACTTTAAAAGTGGATCATAAGTGGCTATAAAATGTTGGCTACACTGCAATTACCAAACTAAATGGGCTAGGAGCCTTAGTTAATTGTGTCAAAATCGTGGAAACATGGCTATAAAACGTTGGAAACACTGCAATTATCAGATTAAATGGGCTAGTAACACTTGGTAGTATTTTTACCTATCGTCCACTATTGGCTATTAAACGTTAGTAATACTGTATGTACAACAAAATGGCCATCTAGCCCCGCCTTGACCGTACTTTAAAAGTCGTATAAAAGTGGCTATAAAACGTTGGCTACACTGTAATAACCAAATTTAATGAGTTATGAATCTTTGTTATTAATGTCATAATCACGCAAACGTGGCTATATGACATTGAAAACACTGCAATAATTATATTAAATGGGCTAGTAACCCTTGGTAGTATTTTTAAACCCATCAAAAATGGGCTATAAAACTTTGGCAATACTGTATGTACAACATAATGGCCATCTAGCTCTGCCTTTACCATACTTTAAAAGTAATCAAAAAGTGGCTATAAAACGTTGGCTACCCTGCAATTACCAAATTAAATTGGCAAGGAACCTTTGTTAGTATTATCAAAATCCAGCAAACGTGGCTATAAAACTTTGGCAATACTCTATGTACAACATAATTGTCACCTACTTCCGCATTTACCATACCTTAAAAGTTATCCAAAAGTGGCTATAAAACTTTGGCAATACAGTATGTACAATGTAAAGGCTGTCTAGCTCCGCCTTTACCGTACTTTAAAAGTCGATCATAAGTGGCTATAAAACGTTGGCTACACTGCATTTTCCAAATTAAATGGGCTTGGAACCTTAGTTAATTGTGTCAAAATCGTGGAAACGTGGCTATAAAACGTTGGAAACACTGCAATTATCATATTAAATGGGCTAGTAACACTAACCTAACCTAACCTAACCTAACCTGACCGTACTTTAAAAGTCGTATAAAAGTGGCTATAAAACGTTGGCTATACTGTAATTACCAAATTTAATGGGCTAGGAACCTTTGTTATTAATGTCATAATCGTGGGAACGTGGCTATATGACATTGAAAACACTGCAATAATTATATTAAATGGGCTAGTAACCCTTGGTAGTATTTTTAAACACATCAAAAATGGGCTATAAAACTTTGGCAATACTGTATGTACAACGTAATTGCCATCTAGCTCTGCCTTTACCGTACTTTAAAAGTAATAAAAAAGTGGCTATAAAACGTTGGCTACACTGCAATTACCAAATTAAATCGGCAAGGAACCTTTGTTAGTAATATTAAAATCCAGCAAACGTGGCTATAAAACTTTGGCAATACTGTATGTACAACATAATTGTCATCTACTTCCGCATTTACCATACTTTAAAAGTTTTCCAAAAGTGGCTATAAAACTTTGGCAATACAGTATGTACAATGTAAAGGCTGTCTAGCTCCGCCTTTACCGTACTTTAAAAGTCGATCATAAGTGGCTATAAAACGTTGGCTACACTGCATTTTCCAAATTAAATGGGCTTGGAACCTTAGTTAATTGTATCAAAATCGTGAAAACATGGCTATAAAACGTTGGAAACACTGCAATTATCAGATTAAATGGGCTAGTAACACTTGGTAGTATTTTTACCTATCGTCCACTAGTGGCTATTAAACGTTAGTAATGCTTTATGTACAACAAAATGGCCATCTAGCCCCGCCTTGACCATACTTTAAAAACCGTATAAAAGTGGCTATAAAACGTTGGCTATACTGTAATTACCAAATTTAATGGGCTAGGAACCTTTGTTATTAATGTCATAATCGTGGAAACGTGGCTATATGACATTGAAAACACTGCAATAATTATATTAAATGGGCTAGTAACCTTTGGTAGTATTTTTAAACCCATCAAAAATGGGCTATAAAACTTTGGCAATACTGTATGTACAACGTAATTGCCATCTAGCTCTGCCTTTACCGTACTTTAAAAGTAATCAAAAAGTGGCTATAAAACGTTGGCTACACTGCAATTACCAAATTAAATCGGCAAGGAACCTTTGTTAGTATTTTCAAAATCCAGCAAACGTGGCTATAAAACTTTGGCAATACTGTATGTACAACATAATTGTTACCTACTTCCGCATTTACCATACATTAACAGTTATCCAAAAGTGGCTATAAACTTTGCCAATACTGTATGTACAACGTTATGGCTGTCTAGCTCCGCCTTTACCGTACTTTAAAAGTCGATCATAAGTGGCTATAAAATGTTGGCTACACTGCAATTACCAAACTAAATGGGCTAGGAGCCTTAGTTAATTGTGTCAAAATCGTGAAAACATGGCTATAAAACGTTGGAAACACTGCAATTATCAGATTAAATGGGCTAGTAACACTTGGTAGTATTTTTACCTATCGTCCACTAGTGGCTATTAAACGTTAGTAATACTGTATGTACAACAAAATGGCCATCTAGCCCCGCCTTGACCGTACTTTAAAAGTCGTATAAAAGTGGCTATAAAACGTTGGCTACACTGTAATTACCAAATTTAATGGGCTAGGAACCTTTGTTATTAATGTCCTAATCGTGGAAACGTGGCAATAAGACATTGGAAACACTGCAATAATTATATTAAATGGGCTAGTTACCCTTAGTAGTATTTTTAACCCATCAAAAATGGGCTATAAAACTTTGGCAATACTGTATGTACAACGTAATTGCCATCTAGCTCTGCCTTTACCATACTTTAAAAGTAATAAAAAAGTGGCTATAAAACGTTGGCTACACTGCAATTACCAAATTAAATCGGCAAGGAACCTTTGTTAGTATTATCAAAATCCAGCAAACGTGGCTATAAAACTTTGGCAATACCGTATGTACAACATAATTGTCACCTACTTCCGCATTTACCATACCTTAAAAGTTATCCAAAAGTGGCTATAAAACTTTGGCATTACAGTATGTACAATGTAAAGGCTGTCTAGCTCCGCCTTTACCGTACTTTAAAAGTCGATCATAAGTGGCTATAAAACGTTGGCTACACTGCATTTTCCAAATTAAATGGGCTTGGAACCTTAGTTAATTGTGTCAAAATCGTATAAACGTGGCTATAAAACGTTGGAAACACTGCAATTATCATATTAAATGGGCTAGTAACACTTGGTAGTATTTTTACCTATCGTCCACTAGTGGCTATTAAACGTTAGTAATGCTGTATGTACAACAAAATGGCCATCTAGCCCCGCCTTGACCGTACTTTAAAAGTCGTATAAAAGTGGCTATAAAACGTTGGCTATACTGTAATTACCAAATTTAATGGGCTAGGAACCTTTGTTATTACTGTCATAATCGTGGAAACATGGCTATAAGACATTGAAAACACTGCAATAATTATATTAAATGGGCTAGTAACCCTTGGTAGTATTTTTAAACCCGTCCAAAAGTGGCTATAAAACTTTAGCAATACTGTATGTACAACGTAATTGCCATCTAGCTCTGCCTTTACCATACTTTAAAAGTATTCAAAAAGTGGCTATAAAACGTTGGAAACACTGCAATTATCATATTAAATTGGCTAGGAACCTTTGTTAGTATTATCAAAATCCAGCAAACGTGGCTATAAAACTTTGGCAATACTTTATGTACAACATAATTGTCACCTACTTCCGTATTTACCATACATTAAAAGTTATCCAAAAGTGGCTATAAACTTTGGCAATACTGTATGTACAACGTTATGGCTGTCTAGCTCCGCCTTTACCGTACTTTAAAAGTCGATCATAAGTGGCTATAAAATGTTGGCTACACTGCAATTACCAAACTAAATGGGCTAGGAGCCTTAGTTAATTGTGTCAAAATCGTGGAAACATGGCTATAAAACGTTGGAAACACTGCAATTATCAGATTAAATGGGCTAGTAACACTTGGTAGTATTTTTACCTATCGTCCACTAGTGGCTATTAAACGTTAGTAATACTGTATGTACAACAAAATGGCCATCTAGCCCCGCCTTGACCGTACTTTAAAAGTCGTATAAAATGGCTATAAAACGTTGGCTACACTGAAATAACCAAATTTAATGAGTTATGAATCTTTGTTATTAATGTCATAATCACGCAAACGTGGCTATAAGACATTGGAAACACTGCAATTTATATATTAAATGGGCTTGTAACCCTTGGTAGTATTTTTAACCCATCAAAAATGGGCTATAAAACTTTGGCAATACTGTATGTACAACGTAATTGCCATCTAGCTCTGCCTTTACCGTACTTTAAAAGTAATAAAAAAGTGGCTATAAAACGTTGGCTACACTGCAATTACGAAATTAAATCGGCAACGAACCTTTGTTAGTAATATTAAAATCCAGCAAACGTGGCTATAAAACTTTGGCAATACTGTATGTACAACATAATTGTCATCTACTTCCGCATTTACCATACTTTAAAAGTTTTCCAAAAGTGGCTATAAAACTTTGGCAATACAGTATGTACAATGTAAAGGCTGTCTAGCTCCGCCTTTACCGTACTTTAAAAGTCGATCATAAGTGGCTATAAAACGTTGGCTACACTGCATTTTCCAAATTAAATGGGCTTGGAACCTTAGTTAATTGTATCAAAATCGTGGAAACATGGCTATAAAACGTTGGAAACACTGCAATTATCAGATTAAATGGGCTAGTAACACTTGGTAGTATTTTTACCTATCGTCCACTAGTGGCTATTAAACGTTAGTAATGCTGTATGTACAACAGAATGGCCATCTAGCCCCGCCTTGACCGTACTTTAAAAACCGTATAAAAGTGACTATAAATCGTTGGCTATACTGTAATTACCAAATTTAATGGGCTAGGAACCTTTGTTATTAATGTCATAATCGTGGAAACGTGGCTATATGACATTGAAAACACAGCAATAATTATATTAAATAGCTAGTAACCCTTGGTAGTATTTTTAAACCCATCAAAAATGGGCTATAAAACTTTGGCAATACTGTATGTACAACATAATGGCCATCTAGCTCTGCCTTTACCATACTTTAAAAGTAATCAAAAAGTGGCTATAAAACGTTGGCTACACTGCAATTACCAAATTAAATCGGCAAGGAACCTTTGTTAGTATTATCAAAATCCAGCAAACGTGGCTATAAAACTTTGGCAATACTCTATATACAACATAATTGTCACCTACTTCCGCATTTACCACACCTTAAAAGTTATCCAAAAGTGGCTATAAAACTTTGGCAATACAGTATGTACAATGTAAAGGCTGTCTAGCTCCGCCTTTACCGTACTTTAAAAGTCGATCATAAGTGGCTATAAAACGTTGGCTACACTGCATTTTCCAAATTAAATGGGCTTGGAACCTTAGTTAATTGTGTCAAAATCGTGGAAACGTGGCTATAAAACGTTGGAAACACTGCAATTATCATATTAAATGGGCTAGTAACACTAACCTAACCTAACCTAACCTGACCGTACTTTAAAAGTCGTATAAAAGTGGCTATAAAACGTTGGCTATACTGTAATTACCAAATTTAATGGGCTAGGAACCTTTGTTATTAATGTCATAATCGTGGAAACGTGGCTATATGACATTGAAAACACTGCAATTATTATATTAAATGGGCTAGTAACCCTTGGTAGTATTTTTAAACCAGTCTAAAAGTGGCTATATAACTTTGGCAATACTGTATGTACAACGTAATTGCCATCTAGCTCTGCCTTTACCATACTTTAAAATTAATCAAAAAGTGGCTATAAAACGTTGGAAACACTGCAATTATCATATTAAATTGGCTAGGAACCTTTGTTAGTATTATCAAAATCCAGCAAACGTGGCTATAAAACTTTGGCAATACTGTATGTACAACGTTATGGCTGTCTAGCTCCGCCTTTACCGTACTTTAAAAGTCGATCATAAGTGGCTATAAAATGTTGGCTACACTGCAATTACCAAACTAAATGGGCTAGGAGCCTTAGTTAATTGTGTCAAAATCGTGGAAACATGGCTATAAAACGTTGGAAACACTGCAATTATCATATTAAATGGGCTAGTAACACTTGGTAGTATTTTTACCTATCGTCCACTAGTGGCTATTAAACGTTAGTAATACTGTATGTACAACAAAATGGCCATCTAGCCCCGCCTTGACCATACTTTAAAAGTCGTATAAAAACGGCCATAAAACGTTGGCTACACTGTAATTACCAAATTTAATGAGTTATGAATCATTGTTATTAATGTCATAATCACGCAAACGTATCTATAAGACATTGGAAACACTGCAATTTATATATTAAATGGGCTAGTAACCCTTGGTAGTATTTTTAAACCCATCAAAAATGGGCTATAAAACTTTGGCAATACTGTATGTACAACATAATGGCCATCTAGCTCTGCCTTTACCATACTTTAAAAGTAATCAAAAAGTGGCTATAAAACGTTGGCTACACTGCAATTACCAAATTAAATCGGCAAGGAACCTTTGTTAGTATTTTCAAAATCCAGCAAACGTGGCTATAAAACTTTGGCAATACTGTATGTACAACATAATTGTTACCTACTTCCGCATTTACCATACATTAACAGTTATCCAAAAGTGGCTATAAACTTTGCCAATACTGTATGTACAACGTTATGGCTGTCTAGCTCCGCCTTTACCGTACTTTAAAAGTCGATCATAAGTGGCTATAAAATGTTGGCTACACTGCAATTACCAAACTAAATGGACTAGGAGCCTTAGTTAATTGTGTCAAAATCGTGGAAACATGGCTATAAAACGTTGGAAACACTGCAATTATCATATTAAATGGGCTAGTAACACTTGGTAGTGTTTTTACCTATCGTCCACTAGTGGCTATTAAACGTTAGTAATGCTGTATGTACAACAAAATGGCCATCTAGCCCCGCCTTGACCGTACTTTAAAAGTCGTATAAAAGTGGCTATAAAACGTTGGCTATACTGTAATTACCAAATTTAATGGGCTAGGAACCTTTGTTATTACTGTCATAATCGTGGAAACGTGGCTATAAGACATTGAAAACACTGCAATAATTATATTAAATGGGCTAGTAACCCTTGGTAGTATTTTTAAACCCGTCCAAAAGTGGCTATAAAACTTTGGCAATACTGTATGTACAACGTAATTGCCATCTAGCTCTGCCTTTACCATACTTTAAAAGTATTCAAAAAGTGGCTATAAAACGTTGGAAACACTGCAATTATCATATTAAATTGGCTAGGAACCTTTGTTAGTATTATCAAAATCCAGCAAACGTGGCTATAAAACTTTGGCAATACTGTATGTACAACATAATTGTCACCTACTTCCGTATTTACCATACATTAAAAGTTATCCAAAAGTGGATATAAACTTTGGCAATACTGTATGTACAACGTTATGGCTGTCTAGCTCCGCCTTTACCGTACTTTAAAAGTCGATCATAAGTGGCTATAAAATGTTGGCTACACTGCAATTACCAAACTAAATGGGCTAGGAGCCTTAGTTAATTGTGTCAAAATCGTGGAAACATGGCTATAAAACGTTGGAAACACTGCAATTATCATATTAAATGGGCTAGTAACACTTGGTAGTATTTTTACCTATCGTCCACTAGTGGCTATTAAACGTTAGTAATACTGTATGTACAACAAAATGGCCATCTAGCCCCGCCTTGACCGTACTTTAAAAACCGTATAAAAGTGGCTATAAAACGTTGGCTATACTGTAATTACCAAATTTAATGGGCTAGGAACCTTTGTTATTAATGTCATAATCGTGGAAACGTGGCTATATGACATTGAAAACACTGCAATAATTATATTAAATGGGCTAGTAACCCTTGGTAGTATTTTTAAACCCATCAAAAATGGGCTATAAAACTTTGGAAATACTGTATGTACAACGTAATTGCCATCTAGCCCTGCCTTTACCGTACTTTAAAAGTAATCAAAAAGTGGCTATAAAACGTTGGCTACACTGCAATTACCAAATTAAATCGGCAAGGAACCTTTGTTAGTATTTTCAAAATCCAGCAAACGTGGCTATAAAACTTTGGCAATACTGTATGTACAACATAATTGTCACCTACTTCCGCATTTACCATACATTAACAGTTATCCAAAAGTGGCTATAAACTTTGCCAATACTGTATGTACAACGTTATGGCTGTCTAGCTCCGCCTTTACCGTACTTTAAAAGTCGATCATAAGTGGCTATAAAATGTTGGCTACACTGCAATTACTAAACTAAATGGGCTAGGAGCCTTAGTTAATTGTGTCAAAATCGTGGAAACATGGCTATAAAACGTTGGAAACACTGCAATTATCATATTAAATGGGCTAGTAACACTTGGTAGTATTTTTACCTATCGTCCACTAGTGGCTATTAAACGTTAGTAATGCTGTATGTACAACAAAATGGCCATCTAGCCCCGCCTTGACCGTACTTTAAAAGTCGTATAAAAGTGGCTATAAAACGTTGGCTATACTGTAATTACCAAATTTAATGGGCTAGGAACCTTTGTTATTAATGTCATAATCGTGGAAACGTGGCTATATGACATTGAAAACACTGCAATAATTATATTAAATGGGCTAGTAACCCTTGGTAGTATTTTTAAACCCATCAAAAATGGGCTATAAAACTTTGGCAATATTGTATGTACAACATAATGGCCATCTAGCTCTGCCTTTACCATACTTTAAAAGTAATCAAAAAGTGGCTATAAAACGTTGGAAACACTGCAATTATCATATTAAATTGGCTAAGAACCTTTGTTAGTATTATCAAAATCCAGCAAACGTGGCTATAAAACTTTGGCAATACTGTATGTACAACGTTATGGCTGTCTAGCTCCGCCTTTACCGTACTTTAAAAGTCGATCATAAGTGGCTATAAAATGTTGGCTACACTGCAATTACCAAACTAAATGGGCTAGGAGCCTTAGTTAATTGTGTCAAAATCTTGGAAACATGGCTATAAAACGTTGGAAACACTGCAATTATCAGATTAAATGGGCTAGTAACACTTGGTAGTATTTTTACCTATCGTCCACTAGTGGCTATTAAACGTTAGTAATGCTGTATGTACAACAAAATGGCCATCTAGCCCCGCCTTGACCGTACTTTCAAAGTCGTATAAAAGTGGCTATAAAACGTTGGCTATACTGTAATTACCAAAATTAATGGGCTAGGAACCTTTGTTATTAATGTCATAATCGTGGAAACGTGGCTATATGACATTGAAAACACTGCAATAATTATATTAAATGGGCTAGTAACCCTTGGTAGTATTTTTAAACCCATCAAAAATGGGCTATAAAACTTTGGCAATATTGTATGTACAACATAATGGCCATCTAGCTCTGCCTTTACCATACTTTAAAAGTAATCAAAAAGTGGCTATAAAACGTTGGCTACACTGCAATTACCAAATTAAATCGGCAAGGAACCTTTGTTAGTATTATCAAAATCCAGCAAACGTGGCTATAAAACTTTGGCAATACTCTATGTACAACATAATTGTCACCTACTTCCGCATTTACCATACCTTAAAAGTTATCCAAAAGTGGCTATAAAACTTTGGCAATACAGTATGTACAATGTAAAGGCTGTCTAGCTCCGCCTTTACCGTACTTTAAAAGTCGATCATAAGTGGCTATAAAACGTTGGCTACACTGCATTTTCCAAATTAAATGGGCTTGGAACCTTAGTTAATTGTGTCAAAATCGTGGAAACGTGGCTATAAAACGTTGGAAACACTGCAATTATCATATTAAATGGGCTAGTAACACTAACCTAACCTAACCTGACCGTACTTTAAAAGTCGTATAAAAGTGGCTGTAAAACGTTGGCTATACTGTAATTACCAAATTTAATGGGCTAGGAACCTTTGTTATTAATGTCATAATCGTGGAAACGTGGCTATATGACATTGAAAACACTGCAATTATTATATTAAATGGGCTAGTAACCCTTGGTAGTATTTTTAAACCCGTCCAAAAGTGGCTATATAACTTTGGCAATACTGTATGTACAACGTAATTGCCATCTAGCTCTGCCTTTACCATACTTTAAAATTAATCAAAAAGTGGCTATAAAACGTTGGAAACACTGCAATTATTATATTAAATTGGCTAGGAACCTTTGTTAGTATTATCAAAATCCAGCAAACGTGGCTATAAAACTTTGGCAATACTGTATGTACAACGTTATGGCTGTCTAGCTCCGCCTTTACCGTACTTTAAAAGTCGATCATAAGTGGCTATAAAATGTTGGCTACACTGCAATTACCAAACTAAATGGGCTAGGAGCCTTAGTTAATTGTGTCAAAATCGTGGAAACATGGCTATAAAACGTTGGAAACACTGCAATTATCAGATTAAATGGGCTAGTAACACTTGGTAGTATTTTTACCTATCGTCCACTAGTGGCTATTAAACGTTAGTAATACTGTATGTACAACAAAATGGCCATCTAGCCCCGCCTTGACCGTACTTTAAAAGTCGTATAAAAGTGGCTATAAAACGTTGGCTACACTGTAATTACCAAATTTAATGAGTTATGAATCTTTGTTATTAATGTCATAATCACGCAAACGTGGCTATATGACATTGAAAACACTGCAATAATTATATTAAATGGGCTAGTAACCCTTGGTAGTATTTTTAAACCCATCAAAAATGGGCTATAAAACTTTGGCAATACTGTATGTACAACATAATGACCATCTAGCTCTGCCTTTACCATACTTTAAAAGTAATCAAAAAGTGGCTATAAAACGTTGGCTACACTGCAATTACCAAATTAAATCGGCAAGGAACCTTTGTTAGTATTATCAAAATCCAGCAAACGTGGCTATAAAATTTTGGCAATACTCTATGTGCAACATAATTGTCACCTACTTCCGCATTTACCATACCTTAAAAGTTATCCAAAAGTGGCTATAAAACTTTGGCAATACAGTATGTACAATGTAAAGGCTGTCTAGCTCCGCCTTTACCATACTTTAAAAGTCGATCATAAGTGGCTATAAAACGTTGGCTACACTGCATTTTCCAAATTAAATGGGCTTGGAACCTTAGTTAATTGTGTCAAAATCATGGAAACATGGCTATAAAACGTTGGAAACACTGCAATTATCATATTAAATGGGCTAGTAACACTAACCTAACCTAACCTAACCTGACCGTACTTTAAAAGTCGTATAAAAGTGGCTATAAAACGTTGGCTATACTGTAATTACCAAATTTAATGGGCTAGGAACCTTTGTTATTAATGTCATAATCGTGGAAACGTGGCTATATGACATTGAAAACACTGCAATTATTATATTAAATGGGCTAGTAACCCTTGGTAGTATTTTTAAACCCGTCCAAAAGTGGCTATATAACTTTGGCAATACTGTATGTACAACGTAATTGCCATCTAGCTCTGCCTTTACCATACTTTAAAATTAATCAAAAAGTGGCTATAAAACGTTGGAAACACTGCAATTATCATATTAAATTGGCTAGGAACCTTTGTTAGTATTATCAAAATCCAGCAAACGTGGCTATAAAACTTTGGCAATACTGTATGTACAACGTTATGGCTGTCTAGCTCCGCCTTTACCGTACTTTAAAAGTCGATCATAAGTGGCTATAAAATGTTGGCTACACTGCAATTACCAAACTAAATGGGCTAGGAGCCTTAGTTAATTGTGTCAAAATCGTGGAAACATGGCTATAAAACGTTGGAAACACTGCAATTATCAGATTAAATGGGCTAGTAACACTTGGTAGTATTTTTACCTATCGTCCACTAGTGGCTATTAAACGTTAGTAATACTGTATGTACAACAAAATGGCCATCTAGCCCCGCCTTGACCGTACTTTAAAAGTCGTATAAAAGTGGCTATAAAACGTTGGCTACACTGTAATAACCAAATTTAATGAGTTATGAATCTTTGTTATTAATGTCATAATCACGCAAACGTGGCTATATGACATTGAAAACACTGCAATAATTATATTAAATGGGCTAGTAACCCTTGGTAGTATTTTTAAACCCATCAAAAATGGGCTATAAAACTTTGGCAATACTGTATGTACAACATAATGGCCATCTAGCTCTGCCTTTACCGTACTTTAAAAGTAATAAAAAAGTGGCTATAAAACGTTGGCTACACTGCAATTACGAAATTAAATAGGCAAGGAACCTTTGTTAGTAATATTAAAATCCAGCAAACGTGGCTATAAAACTTTGGCAATACTGTATGTACAACATAATTGTCATCTACTTCCGCATTTACCATACTTTAAAAGTTTTCCAAAAGTGGCTATAAAACTTTGGCAATACAGTATGTACAATGTAAAGGCTGTCTAGCTCCGCCTTTACCGTACTTTAAAAGTCGATCATATGTGGCTATAAAACGTTGGCTACACTGCATTTTCCAAATTAAATGGGCTTGGAACCTTAGTAATTGTATCAAAATCGTGGAAACATGGCTATAAAACGTTGGAAACACTGCAATTATCAGATTAAATGGGCTAGTAACACTTGGTAGTATTTTTACCTATCGTCCACTAGTGGCTATTAAACGTTAGTAATGCTGTATGTACAACAAAATGGCCATCTAGCCCCGCCTTGACCGTACTTTAAAAACCGTATAAAAGTGGCTATAAAACGTTGGCTATACTGTAATTACCAAATTTAATGGGCTAGGAACCTTTGTTATTAATGTCATAATCGTGGAAACGTGGCTATATGACATTGAAAACACTGCAATAATTATATTAAATGGGCTAGTAACCCTTGGTAGTATTTTTAAACCCATCAAAAATGGGCTATAAAACTTTGGAAATACTGTATGTACAACGTAATTGCCATCTAGCTCTGCCTTTACCGTACTTTAAAAGTAATCAAAAAGTGGCTATAAAACGTTGGCTACACTGCAATTACCAAATTAAATCGGCAAGGAACCTTTGTTAGTATTTTCAAAATCCAGCAAACGTGGCTATAAAACTTTGGCAATACTGTATGTACAACATAATTGTCACCTACTTCCGCATTTACCATACATTAACAGTTATCCAAAAGTGGCTATAAACTTTGCCAATACTGTATGTATAACGTTATGGCTGTCTAGCTCCGCCTTTACCGTACTTTAAAAGTCGATCATAAGTGGCTATAAAATGTTGGCTACACTGCAATTACCAAACTAAATGGGCTAGGAGCCTTAGTTAATTGTGTCAAAATCGTGGAAACATGGCTATAAAACGTTGGAAACACTGCAATTATCATATTAAATGGGCTAGTAACACTTGGTAGTATTTTTACCTATCGTCCACTAGTGGCTATTAAACGTTAGTAATGCTGTATGTACAACAAAATGGCCATCTAGCCCCGCCTTGACCGTACTTTAAAAGTCGTATAAAAGTGGCTATAAAACGTTGGCTATACTGTAATTACCAAATTTAATGGGCTAGGAACCTTTGTTATTAATGTCATAATCGTGGAAACGTGGCTATATGACATTGAAAACACTGCAATAATTATATTAAATGGGCTAGTAACCCTTGGTAGTATTTTTAAACCCATCAAAAATGGGCTATAAAACTTTGGCAATATTGTATGTACAACATAATGGCCATCTAGCTCTGCCTTTACCATACTTTAAAAGTATTCAAAAAGTGGCTATAAAACGTTGGAAACACTGCAATTATCATATTAAATTGGCTAAAAACCTTTGTTAGTATTATCAAAATCCAGCAAACGTGGCTATAAAACTTTGGCAATACTGTATGTACAACGTTATGGCTGTCTAGCTCCGCCTTTACCGTACTTTAAAAGTCGATCATAAGTGGCTATAAAATGTTGGCTACACTGCAATTACCAAACTAATTGGGCTAGGAGCCTTAGTTAATTGTGTCAAAATCGTGGAAACATGGCTATAAAACGTTGGAAACACTGCAATTATCAGATTAAATGGGCTAGTAACACTTGGTAGTATTTTTACCTATCGTCCACTAGTGGCTATTAAACGTTAGTAATGCTGTATGTACAACAAAATGGCCATCTAGCCCCGCCTTGACCGTACTTTAAAAGTCGTATAAAAGTGGCTATAAAACGTTGGCTATACTGTAATTACCAAATTTAATGGGCTAGGAACCTTTGTTATTAATGTCATAATCGTGGAAACGTGGCTATATGACATTGAAAACACTGCAATAATTATATTAAATAGCTAGTAACCCTTGGTAGTATTTTTAAACCCATCAAAAATGGGCTATAAAACTTTGGCAATATTGTATGTACAACATAATGGCCATCTAGCTCTGCCTTTACCATACTTTAAAAGTAATCAAAAAGTAGCTATAAAACGTTGGCTACACTGCAATTACCAAATTAAATCGGCAAGGAACCTTTGTTAGTATTATCAAAATCCAGCAAACGTGACTATAAAACTTTGGCAATACTCTATGTACAACATAATTGTCACCTACTTCCGCATTTACCATACCTTAAAAGTTATCCAAAAGTGGCTATAAAACTTTCGCAATACAGTATGTACAATGTAAAGGCTGTCTAGCTCCGCCTTTACCGTACTTTAAAAGTCGATCACAAGTGGCTATAAAACGTTGGCTACACTGCATTTTCCAAATTAAATGGGCTTGGAACCTTAGTTAATTGTGTCAAAATCGTGGAAACGTGGCTATAAAACGTTGGAAACACTGCAATTATCATATTAAATGGGCTAGTAACACTAACCTAACCTAACCTAACCTAACCTGACCGTACTTTAAAAGTCGTATAAAAGTGGCTATAAAACGTTGGCTATACTGTAATTACCAAATTTAATGGGCTAGGAACCTTTGTTATTAATGTCATAATCGTGGAAACGTGGCTATATGACATTGAAAACACTGCAATAATTATATTAAATGGGCTAGTAACCCTTGGTAGTATTTTTAAACCCGTCCAAAAGTGGCTATATAACTTTGGCAATACTGTATGTACAACGTAATTGCCATCTAGCTCTGCCTTTACCATACTTTAAAATTAATCAAAAAGTGGCTATAAAACGTTGGAAACACTGCAATTATCATATTAAATTGGCTAGGAACCTTTGTTAGTATTATCAAAATCCAGCAAACGTGGCTATAAAACTTTGGCAATACTGTATGTACAACGTTATGGCTGTCTAGCTCCGCCTTTACCGTACTTTAAAAGTCGATCATAAGTGGCTATAAAATGTTGGCTACACTGCAATTACCAAACTAAATGGGCTAGGAGCCTTAGTTAATTGTGTCAAAATCGTGGAAACATGGCTATAAAACGTTGGAAACACTGCAATTATCAGATTAAATGGGCTAGTAACACTTGGTAGTATTTTTACCTATCGTCCACTAGTGGCTATTAAACGTTAGTAATACTGTATGTACAACAAAATGGCCATCTAGCCCCGCCTTGACCGTACTTTAAAAGTCGTATAAAATGGCTATAAAACGTTGGCTACACTGAAATAACCAAATTTAATGAGTTATGAATCTTTGTTATTAATGTCATAATCACGCAAACGTGGCTATAAGACATTGGAAACACTGCAATTTATATATTAAATGGGCTTGTAACCCTTGGTAGTATTTTTAACCCATCAAAAATGGGCTATAAAACTTTGGCAATACTGTATGTACAACGTAATTGCCATCTAGCTCTGCCTTTACCGTACTTTAAAAGTAATAAAAAAGTGGCTATAAAACGTTGGCTACACTGCAATTACCATATTAAATCGGCAACGAACATTTGTTAGTAATATTAAAATCCAGCAAACGTGGCTATAAAACTTTGGCAATACTGTATGTACAACATAATTGTCATCTACTTCCGCATTTACCATACTTTAAAAGTTTTCCAAAAGTGGCTATAAAACTTTGGCAATACAGTATGTACAATGTAAAGGCTGTCTAGCTCCGCCTTTACTGTACTTTAAAAGTCGATCATAAGTGGCTATAAAACGTTGGCTACACTGCATTTTCCAAATTAAATGGGCTTGGAACCTTAGTAAATTGTATCAAAATCGTGGAAACATGGCTATAAAACGTTGGAAACACTGCAATTATCAGATTAAATGGGCTAGTAACACTTGGTAGTATTTTTACCTATCGTCCACTAGTGGCTATTAAACGTTAGTAATGCTGTATGTACAACAGAATGGCCATCTAGCCCCGCCTTGACCGTACTTTAAAAACCGTATAAAAGTGACTATAAATCGTTGGCTATACTGTAATTACCAAATTTAATGGGCTAGGAACCTTTGTTATTAATATCATAATCGTGGAAACGTGGCTATATGACATTGAAAACACTGCAATAATTATATTAAATGGGCTAGTAACCCTTGGTAGTATTTTTAAACCCATCAAAAATGGGCTATAAAACTTTGGCAATACTGTATGTACAACGTAATTGCCATCTAGCTCTGCCTTTACCATACTTTAAAAGTAATCAAAAAGTGGCTATAAAACGTTGGCTACACTGCAATTACCAAATTAAATCGGCAAGGAACCTTTGTTAGTATTTTCAAAATCCAGCAAACGTGGCTATAAAACTTTGGCAATACTGTATGTACAACATAATTGTCACCTACTTCCGCATTTACCATACATTAAAAGTTATCCAAAAGTGGCTATAAACTTTGCCAATACTGTATGTACAACGTTATGACTGTCTAGCTCCGCCTTTACCGTACTTTATAAGTCGATCATAAGTGGCTATAAAATGTTGGCTACACTGCAATTACCAAACTAAATGGGCTAGGAGCCTTAGTTAATTGTGTCAAAATCGTGGAAACATGGCTATAAAACGTTGGAAACACTGCAATTATCATATTAAATAGGCTAGTAACACTTGGTAGTATTTTTACCTATCGTCCACTAGTGGCTATTAAACGTTAGTAATACTGTATGTACAACAAAATGGCCATCTAGCCCCGCCTTGACCGTACTTTAAAAGTCGTATAAAAGTGGCCATAAAACGTTGGCTATACTGTAATTACCAAATTTAATGGGCTAGGAACCTTTGTTATTAATGTCATAATCGTGGAAACGTGGCTATATGACATTGAAAACACTGCAATAATTATATTAAATGGGCTAGTAACCCTTGGTAGTATTTTTAAACCCATCAAAAATGGGCTATAAAACTTTGGCAATACTGTATGTACAACATAATGGCCATCTAGCTCTGCCTTTACCATACTTTAAAAGTAATCAAAAAGTGGCTATAAAACGTTGGCTACACTGCAATTACCAAATTAAATCGGCAAGGAACCTTTGTTAGTATTATCAAAATCCAGCAAACGTGGCTATAAAACTTTGGCAATACTCTATGTACAACATAATTGTCACCTACTTCCGCATTTACCATACCTTAAAAGTTATCCAAAAGTGGCTATAAAACTTTGGCAATACAGTATGTACAATGTAAAGGCTGTCTAGCTCCGCCTTTACCGTACTTTAAAAGTCGATCATAAATGGCTATAAAACGTTGGCTACACTGCATTTTCCAAATTAAATGGGCTTGGAACCTTAGTTAATTGTGTCAAAATCGTGGAAACGTGGCTATAAAACGTTGGAAACACTGCAAATATCATATTAAATGGGCTAGTAACACTAACCTAACCTAACCTAACCTAACCTGACCGTACTTTAAAAGTCATATAAAAGTGGCTATAAAACGTTGGCTATACTGTAATTACCAAATTTAATGGGCTAGGAACCTTTGTTAATAATGTCATAATCGTGGAAACGTGGCTATATGACATTGAAAACACTGCAATTATTATATTAAATGGGCTAGTAACCCTTGGTAGTATTTTTAAACCCGTCCAAAAGTGGCTATATAACTTTGGCAATACTGTATGTACAACGTAATTGCCATCTAGCTCTGCCTTTACCATACTTTAAAATTAATCATAAAGTGGCTATAAAACGTTGGAAACACTGCAATTATCATATTAAATTGGCTAGGAACCTTTGTTAGTATTATCAAAATCCAGCAAACGTGGCTATAAAACTTTGGCAATACTGTATGTACAACGTTATGGCTGTCTAGCTCCGCCTTTACCGTACTTTATAAGTCGATCATAAGTGGCTATAAAACGTTGGCTACACTGCATTTTCCAAATTAAATGGGCTTGGAACCTTAGTTAATTGTATCAAAATCGTGGAAACATGGCTATAAAACGTTGGAAACACTGCAATTATCAGATTAAATGGGCTAGTAACACTTGGTAGTATTTTTACCTATCGTCCACTAGTGGCTATTAAACGTTAGTAATGCTGTATGTACAACAGAATGGCCATCTAGCCCCGCCTTGACCGTACTTTAAAAACCGTATAAAAGTGACTATAAATCGTTGGCTATACTGTAATTACCAAATTTAATGGGCTAGGAACCTTTGTTATTAATGTCATAATCGTGGAAACGTGGCTATATGACATTGAAAACACAGCAATAATTATATTAAATGGCTAGTAACCCTTGGTAGTATTTTTAAACCCATCAAAAATGGGCTATAAAACTTTGGCAATACTGTATGTACAACATAATGGCCATCTAGCTCTGCCTTTACCATACTTTAAAAGTAATCAAAAAGTGGCTATAAAACGTTGGCTACACTGCAATTACAAATTAAATCGGCAAGGAACCTTTGTTAGTATTATCAAAATCCAGCAAACGTGACTATAAAACTTTGGCAATACTCTATGTACAACATAATTGTCACCTACTTCCGCATTTACCATACCTTAAAAGTTATCCAAAAGTGGCTATAAAACTTTCGCAATACAGTATGTACAATGTAAAGGCTGTCTAGCTCCGCCTTTACCGTACTTTAAAAGTCGATCACAAGTGGCTATAAAACGTTGGCTACACTGCATTTTCCAAATTAAATGGGCTTGGAACCTTAGTTAATTGTGTCAAAATCGTGGAAACGTGGCTATAAAACGTTGGAAACACTGCAATTATCATATTAAATGGGCTAGTAACACTAACCTAACCTAACCTAACCTAACCTGACCGTACTTTAAAAGTCGTATAAAAGTGGCTATAAAACGTTGGCTATACTGTAATTACCAAATTTAATGGGCTAGGAACCTTTGTTATTAATGTCATAATCGTGGAAACGTGGCTATATGACATTGAAAACACTGCAATAATTATATTAAATGGGCTAGTAACCCTTGGTAGTATTTTTAAACCCGTCCAAAAGTGGCTATATAACTTTGGCAATACTGTATGTACAACGTAATTGCCATCTAGCTCTGCCTTTACCATACTTTAAAATTAATCAAAAAGTGGCTATAAAACGTTGGAAACACTGCAATTATCATATTAAATTGGCTAGGAACCTTTGTTAGTATTATCAAAATCCAGCAAACGTGGCTATAAAACTTTGGCAATACTGTATGTACAACGTTATGGCTGTCTAGCTCCGCCTTTACCGTACTTTAAAAGTCGATCATAAGTGGCTATAAAATGTTGGCTACACTGCAATTACCAAACTAAATGGGCTAGGAGCCTTAGTTAATTGTGTCAAAATCGTGGAAACATGGCTATAAAACGTTGGAAACACTGCAATTATCAGATTAAATGGGCTAGTAACACTTGGTAGTATTTTTACCTATCGTCCACTAGTGGCTATTAAACGTTAGTAATACTGTATGTACAACAAAATGGCCATCTAGCCCCGCCTTGACCGTACTTTAAAAGTCGTATAAAATGGCTATAAAACGTTGGCTACACTGAAATAACCAAATTTAATGAGTTATGAATCTTTGTTATTAATGTCATAATCACGCAAACGTGGCTATAAGACATTGGAAACACTGCAATTTATATATTAAATGGGCTTGTAACCCTTGGTAGTATTTTTAACCCATCAAAAATGGGCTATAAAACTTTGGCAATACTGTATGTACAACGTAATTGCCATCTAGCTCTGCCTTTACCGTACTTTAAAAGTAATAAAAAAGTGGCTATAAAACGTTGGCTACACTGCAATTACCATATTAAATCGGCAACGAACATTTGTTAGTAATATTAAAATCCAGCAAACGTGGCTATAAAACTTTGGCAATACTGTATGTACAACATAATTGTCATCTACTTCCGCATTTACCATACTTTAAAAGTTTTCCAAAAGTGGCTATAAAACTTTGGCAATACAGTATGTACAATGTAAAGGCTGTCTAGCTCCGCCTTTACTGTACTTTAAAAGTCGATCATAAGTGGCTATAAAACGTTGGCTACACTGCATTTTCCAAATTAAATGGGCTTGGAACCTTAGTAAATTGTATCAAAATCGTGGAAACATGGCTATAAAACGTTGGAAACACTGCAATTATCAGATTAAATGGGCTAGTAACACTTGGTAGTATTTTTACCTATCGTCCACTAGTGGCTATTAAACGTTAGTAATGCTGTATGTACAACAGAATGGCCATCTAGCCCCGCCTTGACCGTACTTTAAAAACCGTATAAAAGTGACTATAAATCGTTGGCTATACTGTAATTACCAAATTTAATGGGCTAGGAACCTTTGTTATTAATATCATAATCGTGGAAACGTGGCTATATGACATTGAAAACACTGCAATAATTATATTAAATGGGCTAGTAACCCTTGGTAGTATTTTTAAACCCATCAAAAATGGGCTATAAAACTTTGGCAATACTGTATGTACAACGTAATTGCCATCTAGCTCTGCCTTTACCATACTTTAAAAGTAATCAAAAAGTGGCTATAAAACGTTGGCTACACTGCAATTACCAAATTAAATCGGCAAGGAACCTTTGTTAGTATTTTCAAAATCCAGCAAACGTGGCTATAAAACTTTGGCAATACTGTATGTACAACATAATTGTCACCTACTTCCGCATTTACCATACATTAAAAGTTATCCAAAAGTGGCTATAAACTTTGCCAATACTGTATGTACAACGTTATGACTGTCTAGCTCCGCCTTTACCGTACTTTATAAGTCGATCATAAGTGGCTATAAAATGTTGGCTACACTGCAATTACCAAACTAAATGGGCTAGGAGCCTTAGTTAATTGTGTCAAAATCGTGGAAACATGGCTATAAAACGTTGGAAACACTGCAATTATCATATTAAATAGGCTAGTAACACTTGGTAGTATTTTTACCTATCGTCCACTAGTGGCTATTAAACGTTAGTAATACTGTATGTACAACAAAATGGCCATCTAGCCCCGCCTTGACCGTACTTTAAAAGTCGTATAAAAGTGGCCATAAAACGTTGGCTATACTGTAATTACCAAATTTAATGGGCTAGGAACCTTTGTTATTAATGTCATAATCGTGGAAACGTGGCTATATGACATTGAAAACACTGCAATAATTATATTAAATGGGCTAGTAACCCTTGGTAGTATTTTTAAACCCATCAAAAATGGGCTATAAAACTTTGGCAATACTGTATGTACAACATAATGGCCATCTAGCTCTGCCTTTACCATACTTTAAAAGTAATCAAAAAGTGGCTATAAAACGTTGGCTACACTGCAATTACCAAATTAAATCGGCAAGGAACCTTTGTTAGTATTATCAAAATCCAGCAAACGTGGCTATAAAACTTTGGCAATACTCTATGTACAACATAATTGTCACCTACTTCCGCATTTACCATACCTTAAAAGTTATCCAAAAGTGGCTATAAAACTTTGGCAATACAGTATGTACAATGTAAAGGCTGTCTAGCTCCGCCTTTACCGTACTTTAAAAGTCGATCATAAATGGCTATAAAACGTTGGCTACACTGCATTTTCCAAATTAAATGGGCTTGGAACCTTAGTTAATTGTGTCAAAATCGTGGAAACGTGGCTATAAAACGTTGGAAACACTGCAAATATCATATTAAATGGGCTAGTAACACTAACCTAACCTAACCTAACCTAACCTGACCGTACTTTAAAAGTCATATAAAAGTGGCTATAAAACGTTGGCTATACTGTAATTACCAAATTTAATGGGCTAGGAACCTTTGTTAATAATGTCATAATCGTGGAAACGTGGCTATATGACATTGAAAACACTGCAATTATTATATTAAATGGGCTAGTAACCCTTGGTAGTATTTTTAAACCCGTCCAAAAGTGGCTATATAACTTTGGCAATACTGTATGTACAACGTAATTGCCATCTAGCTCTGCCTTTACCATACTTTAAAATTAATCATAAAGTGGCTATAAAACGTTGGAAACACTGCAATTATCATATTAAATTGGCTAGGAACCTTTGTTAGTATTATCAAAATCCAGCAAACGTGGCTATAAAACTTTGGCAATACTGTATGTACAACGTTATGGCTGTCTAGCTCCGCCTTTACCGTACTTTATAAGTCGATCATAAGTGGCTATAAAACGTTGGCTACACTGCATTTTCCAAATTAAATGGGCTTGGAACCTTAGTTAATTGTATCAAAATCGTGGAAACATGGCTATAAAACGTTGGAAACACTGCAATTATCAGATTAAATGGGCTAGTAACACTTGGTAGTATTTTTACCTATCGTCCACTAGTGGCTATTAAACGTTAGTAATGCTGTATGTACAACAGAATGGCCATCTAGCCCCGCCTTGACCGTACTTTAAAAACCGTATAAAAGTGACTATAAATCGTTGGCTATACTGTAATTACCAAATTTAATGGGCTAGGAACCTTTGTTATTAATGTCATAATCGTGGAAACGTGGCTATATGACATTGAAAACACAGCAATAATTATATTAAATGGCTAGTAACCCTTGGTAGTATTTTTAAACCCATCAAAAATGGGCTATAAAACTTTGGCAATACTGTATGTACAACATAATGGCCATCTAGCTCTGCCTTTACCATACTTTAAAAGTAATCAAAAAGTGGCTATAAAACGTTGGCTACACTGCAATTACAAATTAAATCGGCAAGGAACCTTTGTTAGTATTATCAAAATCCAGCAAACGTGGCTATAAAACTTTGGCAATACTCTATGTACAACATAATTGTCACCTACTTCCGCATTTACCACACCTTAAAAGTTATCCAAAAGTGGCTATAAAACTTTGGCAATACAGTATGTACAATGTAAAGGCTGTCTAGCTCCGCCTTTACCGTACTTTAAAAGTCGATCATAAGTGGCTATAAAACGTTGGCTACACTGCATTTTCCAAATTAAATGGGCTTGGAACCTTAGTTAATTGTGTCAAAATCGTGGAAACGTGGCTATAAAACGTTGGAAACACTGCAATTATCATATTAAATGGGCTAGTAACACTAACCTAACCTAACCTAACCTGACCGTACTTTAAAAGTCGTATAAAAGTGGCTATAAAACGTTGGCTATACTGTAATTACCAAATTTAATGGGCTAGGAACCTTTGTTATTAATGTCATAATCGTGGAAACGTGGCTATATGACATTGAAAACACTGCAATTATTATATTAAATGGGCTAGTAACCCTTGGTAGTATTTTTAAACCCGTCCAAAAGTGGCTATATAACTTTGGCAATACTGTATGTACAACGTAATTGCCATCTAGCTCTGCCTTTACCATACTTTAAAATTAATCAAAAAGTGGCTATAAAACGTTGGAAACACTGCAATTATCATATTAAATTGGCTAGGAACCTTTGTTAGTATTATCAAAATCCAGCAAACGTGGCTATAAAACTTTGGCAATACTGTATGTACAACGTTATGGCTGTCTAGCTCCGCCTTTACCGTACTTTAAAAGTCGATCATAAGTGGCTATAAAATGTTGGCTACACTGCAATTACCAAACTAAATGGGCTAGGAGCCTTAGTTAATTGTGTCAAAATCGTGGAAACATGGCTATAAAACGTTGGAAACACTGCAATTATCATATTAAATGGGCTAGTAACACTTGGTAGTATTTTTACCTATCGTCCACTAGTGGCTATTAAACGTTAGTAATACTGTATGTACAACAAAATGGCCATCTAGCCCCGCCTTGACCGTACTTTAAAAGTCGTATAAAATGGCTATAAAACGTTGGCTACACTGAAATAACCAAATTTAATGAGTTATGAATCTTTGTTATTAATGTCATAATCACGCAAACGTGGCTATAAGACATTGGAAACACTGCAATTTATATATTAAATGGGCTTGTAACCCTTGGTAGTATTTTTAACCCATCAAAAATGGGCTATAAAACTTTGGCAATACTGTATGTACAACGTAATTGCCATCTAGCTCTGCCTTTACCGTACTTTAAAAGTAATAAAAAAGTGGCTATAAAACGTTGGCTACACTGCAATTACGAAATTAAATCGGCAACGAACCTTTGTTAGTAATATTAAAATCCAGCAAACGTGGCTATAAAACTTTGGCAATACTGTATGTACAACATAATTGTCATCTACTTCCGCATTTACCATACTTTAAAAGTTTTCCAAAAGTGGCTATAAAACTTTGGCAATACAGTATGTACAATGTAAAGGCTGTCTAGCTCCGCCTTTACCGTACTTTAAAAGTCGATCATAAGTGGCTATAAAACGTTGGCTACACTGCATTTTCCAAATTAAATGGGCTTGGAACCTTAGTTAATTGTATCAAAATCGTGGAAACATGGCTATAAAACGTTGGAAACACTGCAATTATCAGATTAAATGGGCTAGTAACACTTGGTAGTATTTTTACCTATCGTCCACTAGTGGCTATTAAACGTTAGTAATGCTGTATGTACAACAGAATGGCCATCTAGCCCCGCCTTGACCGTACTTTAAAAACCGTATAAAAGTGACTATAAATCGTTGGCTATACTGTAATTACCAAATTTAATGGGCTAGGAACCTTTGTTATTAATGTCATAATCGTGGAAACGTGGCTATATGACATTGAAAACACTGCAATAATTATATTAAATGGGCTAGTAACCCTTGGTAGTATTTTTAAACCCATCAAAAATGGGCTATAAAACTTTGGCAATACTGTATGTACAACGTAATTGCCATCTAGCTCTGCCTTTACCATACTTTAAAAGTAATCAAAAAGTGGCTATAAAACGTTGGCTACACTGCAATTACCAAATTAAATCGGCAAGGAACCTTTGTTAGTATTATCAAAATCCAGCAAACGTGGCTATAAAACTTTGGCAATACTCTATGTACAACATAATTGTCACCTACTTCCGCATTTACCATACCTTAAAAGTTATCCAAAAGTGGCTATAAAACTTTGGCAATACAGTATGTACAATGTAAAGGCTGTCTAGCTCCGCCTTTACCGTACTTTAAAAGTCGATCATAAGTGGCTATAAAACGTTGGCTACACTGCATTTTCCAAATTAAATGGGCTTGGAACCTTAGTTAATTGTGTCAAAATCGTGGAAACGTGGCTATAAAACGTTGGAAACACTGCAATTATCATATTAAATGGGCTAGTAACACTAACCTAACCTAACCTAACCTAACCTGACCGTACTTTAAAAGTCGTATAAAAGTGGCTATAAAACGTTGGCTATACTGTAATTACCAAATTTAATGGGCTAGGAACCTTTGTTAATAATGTCATAATCGTGGAAACGTGGCTATATGACATTGAAAACACTGCAATTATTATATTAAATGGGCTAGTAACCCTTGGTAGTATTTTTAAACCCGTCCAAAAGTGGCTATATAACTTTGGCAATACTGTATGTACAACATAATGGCCATCTAGCTCTGCCTTTACCATACTTTAAAAGTAATCAAAAAGTGGCTATAAAACGTTGGCTACACTGCAATTACCAAATTAAATCGGCAAGGAACCTTTGTTAGTATTTTCAAAATCCAGCAAACGTGGCTATAAAACTTTGGCAATACTGTATGTACAACATAATTGTTACCTACTTCCGCATTTACCATACATTAACAGTTATCCAAAAGTGGCTATAAACTTTGCCAATACTGTATGTACAACGTTATGGCTGTCTAGCTCCGCCTTTACCGTACTTTAAAAGTCGATCATAAGTGGCTATAAAATGTTGGCTACACTGCAATTACCAAACTAAATGTGCTAGGAGCCTTAGTTAATTGTGTCAAAATCGTGGAAACATGGCTATAAAACGTTGGAAACACTGCAATTATCATATTAAATGGGCTAGTAACATTTGGTAGTGTTTTTACCTATCGTCCACTAGTGGCTATTAAACGTTAGTAATGCTGTATGTACAACAAAATGGCCATCTAGCCCCGCCTTGACCGTACTTTAAAAGTCGTATAAAAGTGGCTATAAAACGTTGGCTATACTGTAATTACCAAATTTAATGGGCTAGGAACCTTTGTTATTACTGTCATAATCGTGGAAACGTGGCTATAAGACATTGAAAACACTGCAATAATTATATTAAATGGGCTAGTAACCCTTGGTAGTATTTTTAAACCCGTCCAAAAGTGGCTATAAAACTTTGGCAATACTGTATGTACAACGTAATTGCCATCTAGCTCTGCCTTTACCATACTTTAAAAGTATTCAAAAAGTGGCTATAAAACGTTGGAAACACTGCAATTATCATATTAAATTGGCTAGGAACCTTTGTTAGTATTATCAAAATCCAGCAAACGTGGCTATAAAACTTTGGCAATACTGTATGTACAACATAATTGTCACCTACTTCCGTTTTTACCATACATTAAAAGTTATCCAAAAGTGGATATAAACTTTGGCAATACTGTATGTACAACGTTATGGCTGTCTAGCTCCGCCTTTACCGTACTTTAAAAGTCGATCATAAGTGGCTATAAAATGTTGGCTACACTGCAATTACCAAACTAAATGGGCTAGGAGCCTTAGTTAATTGTGTCAAAATCGTGGAAACATGGCTATAAAACGTTGGAAACACTGCAATTATCATATTAAATGGGCTAGTAACACTTGGTAGTATTTTTACCTATCGTCCACTAGTGGCTATTAAACGTTAGTAATACTGTATGTACAACAAAATGGCCATCTAGCCCCGCCTTGACCGTACTTTAAAAGTCGTATAAAATGGCTATAAAACGTTGGCTACACTGAAATAACCAAATTTAATGAGTTATGAATCTTTGTTATTAATGTCATAATCACGCAAACGTGGCTATAAGACATTGGAAACACTGCAATTTATATATTAAATGGGCTTGTAACCCTTGGTAGTATTTTTAACCCATCAAAAATGGGCTATAAAACTTTGGCAATACTGTATGTACAACGTAATTGCCATCTAGCTCTGCCTTTACCGTACTTTAAAAGTAATAAAAAAGTGGCTATAAAACGTTGGCTACACAGCAATTACGAAATTAAATCGGCAACGAACCTTTGTTAGTAATATTAAAATCCAGCAAACGTGGCTATAAAACTTTGGCAATACTGTATGTACAACATAATTGTCATCTACTTCCGCATTTACCATACTTTAAAAGTTTTCCAAAAGTGGCTATAAAACTTTGGCAATACAGTATGTACAATGTAAAGGCTGTCTAGCTCCGCCTTTACCGTACTTTAAAAGTCGATCATAAGTGGCTATAAAACGTTGGCTACACTGCATTTTCCAAATTAAATGGGCTTGGAACCTTAGTTAATTGTATCAAAATCGTGGAAACATGGCTATAAAACGTTGGAAACACTGCAATTATCAGATTAAATGGGCTAGTAACACTTGGTAGTATTTTTACCTATCGTCCACTAGTGGCTATTAAACGTTAGTAATGCTGTATGTACAACAAAATGGCCATCTAGCCCCGCCTTGACCGTACTTTAAAAGTCGTATAAAAGTGACTATAAATCGTTGACTATACTGTAATTACCAAATTTAATGGGCTAGGAACCTATGTTATTAATGTCATAATCGTGGAAACGTGGCTATATGACATTGAAAACACTGCAATAATTATCTTAAATGGGCTAGTAACCCTTGGTAGTATTTTTAAACCCATCAAAAATGGGCTATAAAACTTTGGCAATACTGTATGTACAACGTAATTGCCATCTAGCTCTGCCTTTACCATACTTTAAAAGTAATCAAAAAGTGGCTATAAAACGTTGGCTACACTGCAATTACCAAATTAAATTGGCTAGGAACCTTTGTTAGTATTATCAAAATCCAGCAAACGTGGCTATAAAACTTTGGCAATACTGTATGTACAACATAATTGTCACCTACTTCCGTATTTACCATACATTAAAAGTTATCCAAAAGTGGCTATAAACTTTGGCAATACTGTATGTACAATGTAAAGGCTGTCTAGCTCCGCCTTTACCGTACTTTAAAAGTCGATCATAAGTGGCTATAAAATGTTGGCTACACTGCAATTACCAAACTAAATGGGCTAGGAGCCTTAGTTAATTGTGTCAAAATCGTGGAAACATGGCTATAAAACGTTGGAAACACTGCAATTATCATATTAAATGGGCTAGTAACACTTGGTAGTATTTTTACCTATCGTCCACTAGTGGCTATTAAACGTTAGTAATACTGTATGTACAACAGAATGGCCATCTAGCCCCGCCTTGACCGTACTTTAAAAGTCGTATAAAATGGCTATAAAACGTTGGCTACACTGTAATAACCAAATTTAATGAGTTATGAATCTTTGTTATTAATGTCATAATCACGCAAACGTGGCTATAAGATATTGGAAACACTGCAATTTATATATTAAATGGGCTTCTAACCCTTGGTAGTATTTTTAACCTATCAAAAATGGGCTATAAAACTTTGGCAATACTGTATGTACAACGTAATTGCCATCTAGCTCTGCCTTTACCGTACTTTAAAAGTAATCAAAAAGTGGCTATAAAACGTTGGCTACACTGCAATTACGAAATTAAATCGGCAACGAACCTTTGTTAGTAATATTAAAATCCAGCAAACGTGGCTATAAAACTTTGGCAATACTGTATGTACAACATAATTGTCATCTACTTCCGCATTTACCATGCTTTAAAAGTTTTCCAAAAGTGGCTATAAAACTTTGGCAATACAGTATGTACAATGTAAAGGCTGTCTAGCTCCGCCTTTACCGTACTTTAAAAGTCGATCATAAGTGGCTATAAAACGTTGGCTACACTGCATTTTCCAAATTAAATGGGCTTGGAACCGTAGTTAATTGTATCAAAATCGTGGAAACATGGCTATAAAACGTTGGAAACACTGCAATTATCAGATTAAATGGGCTAGTAACACTTGGTAGTATTTTTACCTATCGTCCACTAGTGGCTATTAAACGTTAGTAATGCTGTATGTACAACAGAATGGCCATCTAGCCCCGCCTTGACCGTACTTTAAAAACCGTATAAAAGTGACTATAAATCGTTGGCTATACTGTAATTACCAAATTTAATGGGCTAGGAACCTTTGTTATTAATGTCATAATCGTGGAAACGTGGCTATATGACATTGAAAACACTGCAATAATTATATTAAATGGGCTAGTAACCCTTGGTAGTATTTTTAAACCCATCAAAAATGGGCTATAAAACTTTGGCAATACTGTATGTACAACGTAATTGCCATCTAGCTCTGCCTTTACCGTACTTTAAAAGTAATAAAAATGGGGCTATAAAACGTTGGCTATACTGCAATTACCAAATTAAATCGGCAAGGAACCTTTGTTAGTATTTTCAAAATCCAGCAAACGTGGCTATAAAACTTTGGCAATACTGTATGTACAACATAATTGTCACCTACTTCCGTATTTACCATACATTAAAAGTTATCCAAAAGTGGCTATAAACTTTGGCAATACTGTATGTACAACGTTATGGCTGTCTAGCTCCGCCTTTACCGTACTTTAAAAGTCGATCATAAGTGGCTATAAAATGTTGGCTACACTGCAATTACCAAACTAAATGGGCAAGGAGCCTTAGTTAATTGTGTCAAAATCGTGGAAACATGGCTATAAAATGTTGGAAACACTGCAATTATCAGATTAAATGGGCTAGTAACACTTGGTAGTATTTTTACCTATCGTCCACTAGTGGCTATTAAACGTTAGTAATACTGTATGTACAACAAAATGGCCATCTAGCCCCGCCTTGACCGTACTTTAAAAGTCGTATAAAATGGCTATAAAACGTTGGCTACACTGTAATAACCAAATTTAATGAGTTATGAATCTTTGTTATTAATGTCATAATCACGCAAACGTGGCTATAAGACATTGGAAACACTGCAATTTATATATTAAATGGGCTTGTAACCCTTGGTAGTATTTTTAACCCATCAAAAATGGGCTATAAAACTTTGGCAATACTGTATGTACAACGTAATTGCCATCTAGCTCTGCCTTTACCGTACTTTAAAAGTAATAAAAAAGTGGATATAAAACGTTGGCTACACTGCAATTACCATATTAAATCGGCAACGAACCTTTGTTAGTAATATTAAAATCCAGCAAACGTGGCTATAAAACTTTGGCAATACTGTATGTACAACATAATTGTCATCTACTTCCGCATTTACCATACTTTAAAAGTTTTCCAAAAGTGGCTATAAAACTTTGGCAATACAGTATGTACAATGTAAAGGCTGTCTAGCTCCGCCTTTACCGTACTTTAAAAGTCGATCATAAGTGGCTATAAAACGTTGGCTACACTGCATTTTCCAAATTAAATGGGCTTGGAACCTTAGTTAATTGTATCAAAATCGTGGAAACATGGCTATAAAACGTTGGAAACACTGCAATTATCATATTAAATGGGCTAGTAACACTTGGTAGTATTTTTACCTATCGTCCACTAGTGGCTATTAAACGTTAGTAATGCTGTATGTACAACAGAATGGCCATCTAGCCCCGCCTTGACCGTACTTTAAAAACCGTATAAAAGAGGCTATAAAACGTTGGCTATACTGTAATTACCAAATTTAATGGGCTAGGAACCTTTGTTATTAATGTCATAATCGTGGAAACGTGGCTATATGACATTGAAAACACTGCAATAATTATATTAAATGGGCAAGTAACCCTTGGTAGTATTTTTAAACCCATCAAAAATGGGCTATAAAACTTTGGCAATACTGTATGTACAACGTAATTGCCATCTAGCTCTGCCTTTACCATACTTTAAAAGTAATCAAAAAGTGGCTATAAAACGTTGGCTACACTGCAATTACCAAATTAAATCGGCAAGGAACCTTTGTTAGTATTTTCAAAATCCAGCAAACGTGGCTATAAAACTTTGGCAATACTGTATGTACAACATAATTGTCATCTACTTCCGTATTTACCATACATTAAAAGTTATCCAAAAGTGGCTATGAACTTTGCCAATACTGTATGTACAACGTTATGGCTGTCTAGCTCCGCCTTTACCGTACTTTAAAAGTCGATCATAAGTGGCTATAAAATGTTGGCTACACTGCAATTACCAAACTAAATGGGCTAGGAGCCTTAGTTAATTGTGTCAAAATCGTGGAAACATGGCTATAAAACGTTGGAAACACTGCAATTATCATATTAAATGGGCTAGTAACACTTGGTAGTATTTTTACCTATCGTCCACTAGTGGCTATTAAACGTTAGTAATACTGTATGTACAACAAAATGGCCATCTAGCCCCGCCTTGACCGTACTTTAAAAGTCGTATAAAATGGCTATAAAACGTTGGCTACACTGTAATAACCAAATTTAATGAGTTATGAATCTTTGTTATTAATGTCATAATCACGCAAACGTGGCTATAAGACATTGGAAACACTGCAATTTATATATTAAATGGGCTTGTAACCCTTGGTAGTATTTTTAACCCATCAAAAATGGGCTATAAAACTTTGGCAATACTGTATGTACAACGTAATTGCCATCTAGCTCTGCCTTTACCGTACTTTAAAAGTAATAAAAAGTGGATATAAAACGTTGGCTACACTGCAATTACCATATTAAATCGGCAACGAACCTTTGTTAGTAATATTAAAATCCAGCAAACGTGGCTATAAAACTTTGGCAATACTCTATGTACAACATAATTGTCATCTACTTCCGCATTTACCATACTTTAAAAGTTTTCCAAAAGTGGCTATAAAACTTTGGCAATACAGTATGTACAATGTAAAGGCTGTCTAGCTCCGCCTTTACCGTACTTTAAAAGTCGATCAAAAGTGGCTATAAAACGTTGGCTACACTGCATTTTCCAAATTAAATGGGCTTGGAACCTTAGTTAATTGTATCAAAATCGTGGAAACATGGCTATAAAACGTTGGAAACACTGCAATTATCAGATTAAATGGGCTAGTAACACTTGGTAGTATTTTTACCTATCGTCCACTAGTGGCTATTAAACGTTAGTAATGCTGTATGTACAACAAAATGGCCATCTAGCTCCGCCTTGACCGTACTTTAAAAACCGTATAAAAGTGGCTATAAAACGTTGGCTATACTGTAATTACCAAATTTAATGGGCTAGGAACCTTTGTTATTAATGTCATAATCGTGGAAACGTGGCTATATGACATTGAAAACACTGCAATAATTATATTAAATGGGCAAGTAACCCTTGGTAGTATTTTTAAACCCATCAAAAATGGGCTATAAAACTTTGGCAATACTGTATGTACAACGTAATGGCCATCTAGCTCTGCCTTTACCATACTTTAAAAGTAATCAAAAATTAGCTATAAAACGTTGGCTACACTGCAATTACCAAATTAAATCGTCAAGGAACCTTTGTTAGTATTTTCAAAATCCAGCAAACGTGGCTATAAAACTTTGGCAATACTGTATGTACAACATAATTGTCATCTACTTCCGTATTTACCATACATTAAAAGTTATCCAAAAGTGGCTATAAACTTTGGCTATACTGGATGTACAACAATATGGCTGTCTAGCTCCGCCTTTACCGTACTTTAAAAGTCGATCATAAGTGGCTATAAAATGTTGGCTACACTGCAATTACCAAACTAAATGGGCTAGGAGCCTTAGTTAATTGTGTCAAAATCGTGGAAACATGGCTATAAAACGTTGGAAACACTGCAATTATCATATTAAATGGGCTAGTAACACTTGGTAGTATTTTTACCTATCGTCCACTAGTGGCTATTAAACGTTAGTAATACTGTATGTACAACAAAATGGCCATCTAGCCCCGCCTTGACCGTACTTTAAAAAGTCGTATAAAATGGCTATAAAACGTTGGCTACACTGTAATAACCAAATTTAATGAGTTATGAATCTTTGTTATTAATGTCATAATCACGCAAACGTGGCTATAAGACATTGGAAACACTGCAATTTATATATTAAATGGGCTTGTAACCCTTGGTAGTATTTTTAACCCATCAAAAATGGGCTATAAAACTTTGGCAATACTGTATGTACAACGTAATTGCCATCTAGCTCTGCCTTTACCGTACTTTAAAAGTAATAAAAAAGTGGATATAAAACGTTGGCTACACTGCAATTACCATATTAAATCGGCAACGAACCTTTGTTAGTAATATTAAAATCCAGCAAACGTGGCTATAAAACTTTGGCAATACTCTATGTACAACATAATTGTCATCTACTTCCGCATTTACCATACTTTAAAAGTTTTCCAAAAGTGGCTATAAAACTTTGGCAATACAGTATGTACAATGTAAAGGCTGTCTAGCTCCGCCTTTACCGTACTTTAAAAGTCGATCAAAAGTGGCTATAAAACGTTGGCTACACTGCATTTTCCAAATTAAATGGGCTTGGAACCTTAGTTAATTGTATCAAAATCGTGGAAACATGGCTATAAAACGTTGGAAACACTGCAATTATCAGATTAAATGGGCTAGTAACACTTGGTAGTATTTTTACCTATCGTCCACTAGTGGCTATTAAACGTTAGTAATGCTGTATGTACAACAAAATGGCCATCTAGCCCCGCCTTGACCGTACTTTAAAAACCGTATAAAAGTGGCTATAAAACGTTGGCTATACTGTAATTACCAAATTTAATGGGCTAGGAACCTTTGTTATTAATGTCATAATCGTGGAAACGTGGCTATATGACATTGAAAACACTGCAATAATTATATTAAATGGGCAAGTAACCCTTGGTAGTATTTTTAAACCCATCAAAAATGGGCTATAAAACTTTGGCAATACTGTATGTACAACGTAATGGCCATCTAGCTCTGCCTTTACCATACTTTAAAAGTAATCAAAAATTAGCTATAAAACGTTGGCTACACTGCAATTACCAAATTAAATCGTCAAGGAACCTTTGTTAGTATTTTCAAAATCCAGCAAACGTGGCTATAAAACTTTGGCAATACTGTATGTACAACATAATTGTCATCTACTTCCGTATTTACCATACATTAAAAGTTATCCAAAAGTGGCTATAAACTTTGGCTATACTGGATGTACAACGTTATGGCTGTCTAGCTCCGCCTTTACCGTACTTTAAAAGTCGATCATAAGTGGCTATAAAATGTTGGCTACACTGCAATTACCAAACTAAATGGGCTAGGAGCCTTAGTTAATTGTGTCAAAATCGTGGAAACATGGCTATAAAACGTTGGAAACACTGCAATTATCATATTAAATGGGCTAGTAACACTTGGTAGTATTTTTACCTATCGTCCACTAGTGGCTATTAAACGTTAGTAATACTGTATGTACAACAAAATGGCCATCTAGCCCCGCCTTGACCGTACTTTAAAAAGTCGTATAAAATGGCTATAAAACGTTGGCTACACTGTAATAACTAAATTTAATGAGTTATGAATCTTTGTTATTAATGTCATAATCACGCAAACGTGGCTATAAGACATTGGAAACACTGCAATTTATATATTAAATGGGCTTGTAACCCTTGGTAGTATTTTTAACCCATCAAAAATGGGCTATAAAACTTTGGCAATACTGTATGTACAACGTAATTGCCATCTAGCTCTGCCTTTACCGTACTTTAAAAGTAATAAAAAAGTGGCTATAAAACGTTGGCTACACTGCAATTACGAAATTAAATCAGCAACGAACCTTTGTTAGTAATATTAAAATCCAGCAAACGTGGCTATAAAACTTTGGCAATACTGTATGTACAACATAATTGTCATCTACTTCCGCATTTACCATACTTTAAAAGTTTTCCAAAAGTGGCTATAAAACTTTGGCAATACAGTATGTACAATGTAAAGGCTGTCTAGCTCCGCCTTTACCGTACTTTAAAAGTCGATCATAAGTGGCAATAACATTTTGACTACACTGCAATTACCAAATTAAATGGGCTAGGAACCTTTGATAATTGTGTCAAAATCGTGGAAAAGTGGCTATAAAATGTTGGAAACACTGCAATTATCATATTAAATGGGCTAGTAACACTTGTTAGTATTTTTACCTATCGTCCACTAGTGGCTATTAAACGTTAGTAATACTGTATGTACAACAGAATGGCCATCTAGCCCCGCCTTGACCGTACTTTAAAAGTCGTATAAAAGTGGCTATAAAACAGGTTGGCTACACTGTAATTACCAAATTTAATGGGCTAGGAACCTTTGTTATTAATGTCATAATCGTGGAAACGTGGCTATAAGACATTGGAAACACTGCAATTTATATATTAAATGGGCTAGTAACCCTTGGTAGTATTTTTAAACCCATCAAAATGGGCTATAAAACTTTGGCAATACTGTATGTACAACGTAATTGCCATCTAACTCTGCCTTTACCGTACTTTAAAAGTAATCAAAAAGTGGCTATAAAACGTTGGCTACACTGCAATTACCAAATTAAATTGGCTAGGAACCTTTGTTAGTATTATCAAAATCCAGCAAATGTGGCTATAAAACTTTGGCAATACTGTATGTACAACGTAATGGCCATCTAGCTCTGCCTTTACCATACTTTAAAAGTCATCCATAAGTGGCTATAAATCATTGGCAATACAGTATGTACAACGTAATGGCCGTCTAGTTCCGCCTTTACCGTACTTTAAAAGTCGATCATAAGTGGCAATAACATTTTGACTACACTGCAATTACCAAATTAAATGGGCTAGGAACCTTTGATAATTGTGTCAAAATCGTGGAAAAGTGGCTATAAAATGTTGGAAACACTGCAATTATCATATTAAATGGGCTAGTAACACTTGGTAGTATTTTTACCTATCGTCCACTAGTGGCTATTAAACGTTGGTAATACTGTATGTACAACAGAATGGCCATCTAGCCCCGCCTTGACCGTACTTTAAAAGTCGTATAAAAGTGGCTATAAAACAGGTTGGCTACACTGTAATTACCAAATTTAATGGGCTAGGAACCTTTGTTATTAATGTCATAATCGTGGAAACGTGGCTATAAGACATTGGAAACACTGCAATTATTATATTAAATGGGCTAGTAACCCTTGGTAGTATTTTTAAACCCGTCTAAAAGTGGCTATAAAACTTTGGCAATACTGTATGTACAACGTAATAGCCATCTAGCTCTGCCTTTACCGTACTTTAAAAGTAATAAAAAAGTGGCTATAAAACGTTGGCTACACTGCAATTACCAAATAAAATTGGCTAGGAACCTTTGTTAGTATTATCAAAATCCAGCAAATGTGGCTATAAAACTTTGGCAATACTGTATGTACAACATAATTGTCACCTACTTCCGCATTTACCATACTTTAAAAGTTATCCAAAAGTGGGTATAAAACTTTGGCAATACAGTATGTACAACGTTATGGCTGTCTAGCTCCGCCTTTACGGTACTCTAAAAGTCGATCATAAGTGGCTATAAAACGTTGGCTACACTGCAATTACCAAATTAAATGGACTAGGAGCCTTAGTTAATTGTGTCAAAATCGTAGAAACATGGCTATAAAACGTTGGAAACACTGCAATTATCAGATTAAATGGGCTAGTAACTCTTGGTAGTATTTTTACTTCTCGTCCACTAGTGGCTATTAAACGTTAGTAATACTGTATGTACAACAAAATGGCCATCTAGCCCCGCCTTGACCGTACTTTAAAAGTCGTATAAAAGTGGCTATAAAACGTTGGCTCTACTGTAATTACCAAATTTAATGGGCTAGGAACCTTTGTTATTAATGTCTTAATCGTGGAAACGTGGCAATAAGACATTGGAACACTGCAATAATTATATTAAATGGGCTAGTAAAGTAACCCTTGGTAGTATTTTTAAACCCGTCCAAAAGTGGCTATAAAACTTTGGCAATACTGTATGTACAACGTAATTGCCATCTAGCTCTGCCTTTACCATACTTTAAAAGTAATCAAAAAGTGGCTATAAAACGTTGGCTACACTGCAATTACCAAATTAAATCGGCAAGGAACCTTTGTTAGTATTTTCAAAATCCAGCAAACGTGGCTATAAAACTTTGGCAATACTGTATGTACAACATAATTGTCATCTACTTCCGTATTTACCATACATTAAAAGTTATCCAAAAGTGGCTATAAACTTTGGCAATACTGTATGTACAACGTTATGGCTGTCTAGCTCCGCCTTTACCGTACTTTAAAAGTCGATCATAAGTGGCTATAAAATGTTGGCTACACTGCAATTACCAAACTAAATGGGCTAGGAGCCTTAGTTAATTGTGTCAAAATCGTGGAAACATGGCTATAAAACGTTGGAAACACTGCAATTATCATATTAAATGGGCTAGTAACACTTGGTAGTATTTTTACCTATCGTCCACTAGTGGCTATTAAACGTTAGTAATACTGTATGTACAACAAAATGGCCATCTAGCCCCGCCTTTACCGTACTTTAAAAGTCGTATAAAATGGCTATAAAACGTTGGCTACACTGTAATAACCAAATTTAATGAGTTATGAATCTTTGTTATTAATGTCATAATCACGCAAACGTGGCTATAAGACATTGGAAACCCTGCAATTTATATATTAAATGGGCTTGTAACCCTTGGTAGTATTTTTAACCCATCAAAAATGGGCTATAAAACTTTGGCAATACTGTATGTACAACGTAATTGCCATCTAGCTCTGCCTTTACCGTACTTTAAAAGTAATAAAAAAGTGGCTATAAAACGTTGGCTACACTGCAATTACCAAATTAAATCGGCAAGGAACCTTTGTTAGTAATATTAAAATCCAGCAAACGTGGCTATAAAACTTTGGCAATACTGTATGTACAACATAATTGTCATTTACTTCCGCATTTACCATACTTTAAAAGTTTTCCAAAAGTGGCTATAAAACTTTGGCAATACAGTATGTACAACGTTATTTCTGTCTAGCTCCGCCTTTACCGTACTTTAAAAGTCGATCATAAGTGGCTATAAAACGTTGGCTACACTGCAATTACCAAATTAAATGTGCTAGGAGCCTTAGTTAATTGTGTCAAAATCGTGGAAACGTGGCTATAAAACGTTGGAAACACTGCAATTATCAGATTAAATGGGCTAGTAACACTTGGTAGTATTTTTACCTATCGTCCACTAGTGGCTATTAAACGTTAGTAATGCTGTATGTACAACAAAATGGCTATCTAGCCCCGCCTTGACCGTACTTTAAAAGTCGTATAAAAGTGGCTATAAAACGTTGGCTATACTGTAATTACCAAATTTAATGGGCTAGGAACCTTTGTTATTAATGTCATAATCGTGGAAACGTGGCTATATGACATTGAAAACACTGCAATAATTATATTAAATGGGCTAGTAACCCTTGGTAGTATTTTTAAACCCATCAAAAATGGGCTATAAAACTTTGGCAATACTGTATGTACAACATAATGGCCATCTAGCTCTGCCTTTACCATACTTTAAAAGTAATCAAAAAGTGGCTATAAAACGTTGGCTACACTGCAATTACCAAATTAAATCGGCAAGGAACCTTTGTTAGTATTATCAAAATCCAGCAAACGTGGCTATAAAACTTTGGCAATACTCTATGTACAACATAATTGTCACCTACTTCCGCATTTACCATACCTTAAAAGTTATCCAAAAGTGGCTATAAAACTTTGGCAATACAGTATGTACAATGTAAAGGCTGTCTAGCTCCGCCTTTACCGTACTTTAAAAGTCGATCATAAGTGGCTATAAAACGTTGGCTACACTGCATTTTCCAAATTAAATGGGCTTGGAACCTTAGTTAATTGTATCAAAATCGTGGAAACATGGCTATAAAACGTTGGAAACACTGCAATTATCAGATTAAATGGGCTAGTAACACTTGGTAGTATTTTTACCTATCGTCCACTAGTGGCTATTAAACGTTAGTAATGCTGTATGTACAACAAAATGGCCATCTAGCCCCGCCTTGACCGTACTTTAAAAGTCGTATAAAAGTGGCTATAAAACGTTGGCTCTACTGTAATTACCAAATTTAATAAGTTAGGAATCTTTGTTATTAATGTCATAATCACGCAAACGTGGCTATAAGACATTGGAAACACTGCAATTTATATATTAAATGGGCTAGTAACCCTTGGTAGTATTTTTAAACCCATCAAAAATGGGCTATAAAACTTTGGCAATACTGTATGTACAACGTAATTGCCATCTAGCTCTGCCTTTACCGTACTTTAAAAGTAATCAAAAAGTGGATATAAAACGTTGGCTACACTGCAATTACCAAATTAAATCGGCAAGGAACCTTTGTTAGTATTATTAAAATCCAGCAAACATGGCTATAAAACTTTGGCAATACTGTATGTACAACATAATTGTCATCTACTTCCGCATTTACCATACTTTAAAAGTTTTCCAAAAGTGGCTATAAAACTTTGGCAATACAGTATGTACAATGTAAAGGCTTTTTAGCTCCGCCTTTACCGTACTTTAAAAGTCGATCATAAGTGAATATAAAACGTTGGCTACACTGCATTTTCCAAATTAAATGGGCTTGGAACCTTAGTTAATTGTATCAAAATCGTGGAAACATGGCTATAAAACGTTGGAAACACTGCAATTATCATATTAAATGGGCTAGTAACACTTGGTAGTATTTTTACCTATCGTCCACTAGTGGCTATTAAACGTTAGTAATGCTGTATGTACAACAAAATGGCCATCTAGCCCCGCCTTGACCGTACTTTAAAAGTCGTATAAAAGTGGCTATAAAACGTTGGGTCTACTGTAATTACCAAATTTAATGAGCTAGGAACCTTTGTTATTAATATCATATTCATGGAAACATGGCTATAAGACATTGGAACACTGCAAATATTATATTAAATGGGCTAGTAACCCTTTGTAGTATTTTTAAACCTGTCCAAAAGTGGCTATAAAACTTTGGCAATACTGTATGTACAACGTAATGGCCATCTAGCTCTGCCTTTACCATACTTTAAAAGTAATCAAAAAGTGGCTATAAAACGTTGGCTACACTGCAATTACCAAATTAAATCGGCAAGGAACCTTTATTAGTATTATCCAAATCCAGCAAACGTGGCTATAAAACTTTGGCAATACTCTATGTACAACATAATTGTCACCTACTTCCGCATTTACCATACCTTAAAAGTTATCCAAAAGTGGCTATAAAACTTTGGCAATACAGTATGTACAACGTTATGGCTGTCCAGCTCCGCCTTTACCGTACATTAAAAGTCGATCATAAGTGGCTATAAAACGTTGGCTACACTGCATTTTCCAAATTAAATGGGTTTGGAACCTTAGATAATTGTGTCAAAATCGTGGAAACGTGGCTAGAAAACGTTGGAAACACTGCAATTATCATATTAAATGGGCTAGTAACACTTGGTAGTATTTTTACCTATCGTCCACTAGTGGCTATTAACGTTAGTAATACTGTATGTACAACAAAATGGCCATCTAGCCCCGCCTTTACCATACTTTAAAAGTCGTATAAAAGTGGCTATAAAACGTTGGCTACACTGTAATTACCAAATTTAATGAGTTAGGAATCTTTGTTATTATTGTCATAATCACGCAAACGTGGCTATAAGACATTGGAAACACTGCAATTTATATATTAAATGGGCTAGTAACCCTTGGTAGTATTTTTAAACCCATCAAAATGGGCTATAAAACTTTGGCAATACTGTATGTACAACGTAATGGCCATCTAGCTCTGCCTTTACCGTACTTTAAAAGTAATAAAAAAGTGGCTATAAAACGTTGACTACACTGCAATTACCAAATTAAATTGGCTAGGAACCTTTGTTAGTATTATCAAAATCCAGCAAATGTGGCTATAAAACTTTGGCAATACTGTATGTACAACGTAATGGCCATCTAGCTCTGCCTTTACCATACTTTAAAAGTCATCCATAAGTGGCTATAAATCATTGGCAATACATATGTACAACGTAATGGCCGTCTAGTTCCGCCTTTACCGTACTTTAAAAGTCGATCATAAGTGGCAATAACATTTTGACTACACTGCAATTACCAAATTAAATGGGCTAGGAACCTTTGATAATTGTGTCAAAATCGTGGAAAAGTGGCTATAAAATGTTGGAAACACTGCAATTATCAGATTAAATGGGCTAGTAACACTTGGTAGTATTTTTACCTATCGTCCACTAGTGGCTATTAAACGTTAGTAATACTGTATGTACAACAGAATGGCTATCTAGCCCCGCCTTGACCGTACTTTAAAAGTCGTATAAAAGTGGCCATAAAACAGGTTGGCTACACTGTAATTACCAAATTTAATGGGCTAGGAACCTTTGTTATTAATGTCATAATCGTGGAAACGTGGCTATAAGACATTGGAAACACTGCAATTATTATATTAAATGGGCTAGTAACCTTTTGTAGTATTTTTAAACCCGTCTAAAAGTGGCTATAAAACTTTGGCAATACTGTATGTACAACGTAATGGCCATCTAGCTCTGCCTTTACCGTACTTTAAAAGTAATAAAAAAGTGGCTATAAAACGTTGGCTACACTGCAATTACCAAATAAAATTGGCTAGGAACCTTTGTTAGTATTATCAAAATCCAGCAAATGTGGCTATAAAACTTTGGCAATACTGTATGTACAACATAATTGTCACCTACTTCCGCATTTACCATACTTTAAAAGTTATCCAAAAGTGGGTATAAAACTTTGGCAATACAGTATGTACAACGTTATCGCTGTCTAGCTCCGCCTTTACGGTACTCTAAAAGTCGATCATAAGTGGCTATAAAACGTTGGCTACACTGCAATTACCAAATTAAATTGACTAGGAGCCTTAGTTAATTGTGTCAAAATCGTGGAAACATGGCTATAAAACGTTGGAAACACTGCAATTATCAGATTAAATGGGCTAGTAACACTTGGTAGTATTTTTACCTCTCGTCCACTAGTGGCTATTAAACGTTAGTAGTACTGTATGTACAACAAAATGGCCATCTAGCCCCGCCTTGACCGTACTTTAAAAGTCGTATAAAAGTGGCTATAAAACGTTGGCTCTACTGTAATTACCAAATTTAATGGGCTAGGAACCTTTGTTATTAATGTCTTAATCGTGGAAACGTGGCAATAAGACATTGGAACACTGCAATAATTATATTAAATGGGCTAGTAACCCTTGGTAGTATTTTTAAACCCGTCCAAAAGTGGCTATAAAACTTTGGCAATATTGTATGTACAACGTAATTGCCATCTAGCTCTGCCTTTACCATACTTTAAAAGTAATCAAAAAGTGGCTATAAAACGTTGGCTACACTGCAATTACCAAATTAAATCGGCAAGGAACCTTTGTTAGTATTATCAAAATCCAGGAAACGTGGCTATAAAACTTTGGCAATACTGTATGTACAACATAATTGTCATCTACTTCCGCATTTACCATACCTTAAAAGTTATCCAAAAGTGGCTATAAAACTTTGGCAATACAGTATGTACAATGTAAAGGCTGTCTAGCTCCGCCTTTACCGTACTTTAAAAGTCGATCATAAGTGGCTATAAAACGTTGGCTACACTGCATTTTCCAAATTAAATGGGCTTGGAACCTTAGTTAATTGTGTCAATATCGTGGAAACGTGGCTATAAAACATTGGAAACACTGCAATTATCAGATTAAATGGGCTAGTAACACTTGGTAGTATTTTTACCTATCGTCCACTAGTGGCTATTAAACGTTAGTAATGCTGTATGTACAACAAAATGGCCATCTAGCCCCGCCTTTACCGTACTTTAAAAGTCGTATAAAAGTGGCTATAAAACGTTGGCTCTACTGTAATTACCAAATTTAATGGGCTAGGAATCTTTGTTGTTAATGTCTTAATCACGCAAACGTGGCTATAAGACATTGGAAACACTGCAATAATTATATTAAATGGGCTAGTAACCCTTGGTAGTATTTTTAAACCCATCAAAAATGGGCTATAAAACTTTGGCAATACTGTATGTACAACGTAATTGCCATCTAGCTCTGCCTTTACCGTACTTTAAAAGTAATAAAAAAGTGGCTATAAAACGTTGGCTACACTGCAATTACCAAATTAAATCGGCAAGGAACCTTTGTTAGTAATATTAAAATCCAGCAAACGTGGCTATAAAACTTTGGCAATACTCTATGTACAACATAATTGTCATCTACTTCCGCATTTACCATACTTTAAAAGTTTTCCAAAAGTGGCTATAAAACTTTGGCAATACAGTATGTACAATGTAAAGGCTGTCTAGCTCCGCCTTTACCGTACTTTAAAAGTCGATCATAAGTGGCTATAAAACGTTGGCTACACTGCATTTTCCAAATTAAATGGGTTTGGAACCTTAGATAATTGTGTCAAAATCGTGGAAACGTGGCTAGAAAACGTTGGAAACACTGCAATTATCATATTAAATGGGCTAGTAACACTTGGTAGTATTTTTACCTATCGTCCACTAGTGGCTATTAACGTTAGTAATACTGTATGTACAACAAAATGGCCATCTAGCCCCGCCTTTACCATACTTTAAAAGTCGTATAAAAGTGGCTATAAAACGTTGGCTACACTGTAATTACCAAATTTAATGAGTTAGGAATCTTTGTTATTATTGTCATAATCACGCAAACGTGGCTATAAGACATTGGAAACACTGCAATTTATATATTAAATGGGCTAGTAACCCTTGGTAGTATTTTTAAACCCATCAAAATGGGCTATAAAACTTTGGCAATACTGTATGTACAACGTAATGGCCATCTAGCTCTGCCTTTACCGTACTTTAAAAGTAATAAAAAAGTGGCTATAAAACGTTGGCTACACTGCAATTACCAAATAAAATTGGCTAGGAACCTTTGTTAGTATTATCAAAATCCAGCAAATGTGGCTATAAAACTTTGGCAATACTGTATGTACAACATAATTGTCATCTACTTCCGCATTTACCATACTTTAAAAGTTATCCAAAAGTGGGTATAAAACTTTGGCAATACAGTATGTACAACGTTATGGCTGTCTAGCTCCGCCTTTACGGTACTCTAAAAGTCGATCATAAGTGGCTATAAAACGTTGGCTACACTGCAATTACCAAATTAAATGGACTAGGAGCCTTAGTTAATTGTGTCAAAATCGTGGAAACGTGGCTATAAAACGTTGGAAACACTGCAATTATCAGATTAAATGGGCTAGTAACACTTGGTAGTATTTTTACCTATCGTCCACTAGTGGCTATTAAACGTTAGTAATACTGTATGTACAACAAAATGGCTGTCTAGCTCTGCCTTTATTGTACTGACTTGATTTCCTGTACGGTCTACGCAGGAGGGAGTGGAGGGTGGGAAGAAAGTCTTCCACTTTGCCATCCTTATCTACGACTATCACTGGGGAGTAATATATTCTCTACCAGTAATCCTCAAATCAGATCACCTCGTGTGGACCGTAAGATCTGTTTTGGTCTGTGTTTCTATGTAACTCTCTCTCTCTCTCTCTCTCTCTCTCTCTCTCTCTCTCTCTCTCTCTCTCTCTCTCTCTTTGCATTCGCTTCTCCCTCTCTCTCTCTCTTTGCATTCGCTTCTCCCTCTCTCTCTCTCTTTGCATTCGCTTCTCCCTCTCTCTCTCTCTTTGCATTCGCTTCTCCCTCTCTCTCTCTCTTTGCATTCGCTTCTCCCTCTCTCTCTCTCTCTCTCTCTGCTGGAAATTGTCGTGGCTGGAGCTTTGTGCGTTTTGTTTCCGTCACCTACTGTCATGTGGACCCGTTTTATTTCACTTCTCGCCGCCACACACTGTCATGTCAACTCGCTCTATTTCCACTTCATCTCCAAGCCCCGTCACTTCAACACACACACAACTAACTCGTCACGTCACGCCAGGTTATTATTAAATCTTTCTAACATTTCACTTGACCTTTCCTGACACCACTTACTTCACCAACAGACAGACAGACAGACAACTTGGACACGTGAAGTTATATAATATTTTTTTCATAACTTGGTATTACATCATTTGTCTTTATATTTAAGGGGATAGCTCACGACTTATTGTGTACAGTCACGAGCACTAATAAGTATCCAGGTGTGCTTCGAATACCTAGCTTGAGACAGTAAATAATAAGATCTCCATTGGAAGTAGTTTGTTGGTTCAAAGCTTCATTCAACCAACCAAATCTGTATACTTATTAGTGCTCGTGACTGTACAATTGCCAGCACTAATAACTGGTACAAGAATAGAGGACTGGCAATGCTGACTGTATCTGTTATAAGTGCTGCCAACTGTACATACATTGGAGTGCCTTGTTGATTCCTCCAAAGTATGCCGGAAAACAGAACCAGAATAACAACAACAATAATAATAATAATGGTGTCCTGTTGCTGGGGGTATATAGATTAGAGGAATCAATTACTCCACACTAACCAACAATACTATTATATCCTCTTAAGGGGGTGCGGGAGTAGGGGACAGGCTGGAGGGGGGGGGACTAGGGGGGTGCGGGAATAGGGGGACAGGCTTGGGGTGGGTAGAAAGCCTGTAACCTATTCCCGCACCCCCCTAACCCCCCCCCCAAGCCTGTCCCCCTACTCCCGCACCCCCCAAACCCCCCCCCCCCACCCCTGTCCCTCTACTCCCGCACCCCCCAAACCCCCCCCAAGCCTGTCCCCCTACTCCCGCACTCCCCAATACCCCCCTCTACTCCCGCACCCCCCAAACCCCCCACCCCCACCCCACCCCACCCCAAGCCTGTCCCCCTATTCCAGCACCCCCTTAAAGGTCCCAGAAACATGTTAACACGATGGAGACAGTGTTCGATCCCTTCCTTGTATAGAATTAGAAGTATATTTCGTGCCCAACACAGCAAATAAAAGCCAGCCTTCGATCCCTTCCAAGTATAGAAAATTATATTACGTGCTCAAAACAACAAGTAGCCCAGAGTGAGTGAAGATGTTATACCCTCTGTTCTTTATGTATGAGGACTGCAGTTTCGTGGTACACCTTGTAATCTATTCTGGTATAACAAGGAACGTGAGAGTAAACCTTGTAATCTACTCTGGTGTAACAAGAAACGTGAGAGTAAAAAGGAAGGTTCAATTCCAGTTGCCAGTGCTATATAATACAAGTACAATATATATAGACCAAACCACCTTTATTTAACTCTCTCTCTCTCTCTCTCTCTCTCTCTCTCTCTCTCTCTCTCTCTGTGTGTGTGTGTGTGTGTCACTGAGGTCGTGTTAGGCAGTTCACCAAATTACGTGTTAAGAAACCAAGAGTGTAAAAATTCATGCACTCAAGTAAAAGAACATTTCTCTTTTTTTTTTCATTACGAATTGCTCTTTCAGGACCCTGTGAGCGTGTATGAAAATTGGAGGCTTCTGGTTCCTCCTGAGTATGCCACGAAACAAGCTCCTTCCATATAGATAGTGTTTCGTGGCAATATTGAAGGACTCGTTTACCTCCAATTTTCTTACTACAATACAGGGTCCTTTAATAACAGCTGGTGTCTATTACAGTATATTTTGACTAACACAATTTAGGTATAATAATTTAATTTTGGTGAATTAATAAAGGGTCATTGAAAATCCGTCCATGTTCATTGTATAGCTATTGTGTGTTTCTTTATCAAGGGTATAAGATTGTAGACAGATTTGTTTACAGTATAGTCTGATTTAAGAACACACACACACACACACACACAAAAGACAGTCAGTCAGTCAACTCGTGTGTGCATGGGGACAGGAGGAAGTAAGTAAGTAAAGAAAGGAAGGAAGGAAGGAAGGAAGGGAAGAAATTCAAATGAGGCTTACCGTCCCTCTGCACGACACCTTCCCCCTCCTCCCCCTCTTATATTACTCTGCCACCACTGCAGCGTCACCTACCTGCAAAATATACGACAACACATATATTATTGAGGTTTGGTCGTGCGTGACGCGGACAGAAAGGCATGAAAACTGTGATTATATGCTGGAAACTTTATGATGAAAAGTTATATCCAGGGGTAGATGTATTGAGAGAGAATTAATTTTAATGGTGTAATGTAGTAATGATATATATATATATATATATATATATATAATATATATATATATATATATATATATAATATATATATATATATATATATATATATATATATATAATATATATATATATATATATATATATATATATATATATATATATATATATATATATATATATATATATATATATATATATATATATATATATATATATATATATATATATATGCAGGTGCATTAGTAGATGTGTTGAAAGAGAATGAATTTTAATGGTATATTATTGTAGTAATGATATATATATATTTTTTGTAAGTGCAGTAGTAGATGTGTTGAGAGAGAGAGAATGAATTTAATGGTATATATATTATAGTAATGATGCATAATATTAGTAAGTTCAGTAATGGCAATATATAATAAATTTATGGTTGTACAACATGATTTGCTGTACATTGGATACATTTACCACTCCACTGATTTGACTTTAACTGACGCCCGAATATTTAATGGAGACAAAACTACAATTATTATTATTATATACACATAAACATTTATACTTTTTGTGTATGCAGAAATGGTCCAGAACTAATTTGGTTGGAAATTTGGAATATATAAAAAAAAAGCCATCCTTTGTTGCTTGAATATGATCACGGGGAAGAATGCGTCCCGAATATATTTCCCGGAAAAAATGTGTGAATATGAAAAATAGTTGAATGAAATTAGTGTTGGATGAAGAGGAGAAAGATGAAGTGGTGGTGGTGGTGGTGGTGGTAATATTGGAGATGATGGTGTATTTTGATGGAGAAAGAAGGTGTACTGTGTTGTGTAAAGTGTTGGAGAAAGGTGTAAAGTGTTGGAGAAAAGTGTTGTGTTGAGTAAAGTGTTGGAGAAAGGCGAAAAAAATGATTAAGTAAAGTGTTGGAGAAAGGCGTATTTATTGTGTTGAGTAAAAAGTGTCAGAGAAAGAAAATTTAGTTGAGATAGTACACACACACACACACACACACACACACACACATATGCTAACCAAACTTCACAAATTTATCTATCCAATGAAAAGATAACATATTGAATCAGTACACACACACATACACTTTTTTCAGATAAGGTCCCGTCGTCTCTCCCATCACATTATTTTCGTGGGTCTGTAGGCTAATGTTGTTGGTGGCAAATTGGACTATAGTGATCATCTCCAGTCTAGACAATGCCACGACACTTTATCTATTACCATTGGTGTTGTTAGGGAGGGTACGGGAACGAGGATGGTGGAATGGGATGAGTGAGAGAGGGAGGGATGCGAAGAGAAGGAGGGAGAGAGGAAGTCAGGATTGGGGAAGGGAAAATCAGGAGATGGAGGAAGGAGGGGTAATGTGTAAGAAAAAAGAAAGGGAGTTAATGGGTAAGTCAGCAGCACAGAGAAAGGAAGAGAAGGGGGAGGAGTGGTAAGGGAAGGGTATTGTGTAAGAAAGAAAGGGAGTTAACAAGAGCAGAGAGAGGGAGAGAGTGGTAAGAAAGAAAGGGAGTTAAGTTTAAGGGGTAAGTCAGCAGAAAGAAGGGGAGGAGTGGTAGTAAGGGTAATCACAAAGGACACACACACACACACATGCCACTTATTACACTGACACTCACGGGGTTAAAATCTGTGCATCGTTGAGGAAAATGGTGTCGGCTGAGCACCGTTTAGAGGCCACGTCACACGGACACTTGAGTCGGCAAGAAACGATAAGTGCCGGCGACATGAGAGGGGTTGCTGGCAGTTTTTTACTTTTTTTTTATTTTTGTGTGTGTCTGTGTGTGTGTGTGTGATTTTTTTTTTTTTTTTTTGTGTGGTGTGTGATTTTTTTTTTTTTTTTAGACACCCGGTCACGCGTTTCTCTCTGTCTGTCTGTTCGGATCTTTGGTTGGTTGGTTGGGTTGGTTGGTTGGTTAGGTTAGGTTGGGTTGGTTGGTTGGTTGTTTGGTTGGTTGGTTGGTTAGGTTAGGTTGGGTTGGTTCGTTGGTTGATTGGTGTGGTTGGATAGGTTTGGTTGGGTGGCTGCTTGGCTGCTTGGTTGGTTTGTTGGTTGGTTAAATGTTTCGTTGGTTAGGTTAGGTTAGGTTAGGTTGGGTGGCTGGTTGGTTTCTTGATTGGTTGGTTCGTTGGTTGGTTGGTTGGTTGGTTGGTTTGTTGGTTGGTTGGTTTATTGGTTGGTTGGTTGTCTGGTTGTCATGACTGGTTGGCTGCTCACACTCCTGGTTTACAGTGGGACAATTACAGCAGCAACACCAACACAGCCACCACTATAACATCACTACATACCTCATAGCAACAACCACACACACACACACACACCCCTATTCCACCACCGAATCTACTGTAAGTCCGCATGTAACTGTTCCCACCACCACCACCATCATTACTTTTATTACGATTCACATTACCACAATCCCAAATCCAAATCCACTTCTCTCTCCCTGTGTATGTGTGTGTGTGTGTGTGTGTGTGTGTGTGTGTGTGTGTGTGTGTTGTGTTGTGTTGTGTGTGTGTGTGTTGTGTGTGTGTTGTGTGTATGTGTATGTGTGTGTGTGTGTGTGTTGTGTGCGTATGTGTGTGTTGTATGTGTGTGTACAGTATGTGTATGTGTGTGTGTGTACAGTATGTGTGTGTTTTATGTGTATGTGTGTTTGTGTTTTATGTGTATGTGTGTGTGTGTGTGTCCCCTCTCTGCCTGCCAACCACCTCCACCACCGCCTTCCTAACAACACAATATCTCAGTGCAACATTGATAACTTATCGGTCAGGCAATAACATTGGAGTATTGGATAATGTGAAGGAGAACCAGATGGGACGAAGGAGGAGGAAGAGAGGAGGAGGAGGAAGCAGAAGAGGAGGAGGAGGAAGAAACAGAAGAGGAGGAGGAGGAGGAAAAGAGAAGGACAGGATATGAGTACCAATTAAGTGATAAGGAGGAGGAGGAGGAAAACGAGGAAGATGAAGAAGACAAACAGGAAGGACGAGAGGTAGAAGAAGTAGAAAGAGAACGAGGAGGAAGAGGATAGTGAGAGACAGAGAAACAAGACTAACACGAGAGGAAGACATAGAAGAAGAGAACCGCGAAAAGGAAAGTGAGAGACAGAGAATGAAAGAAAGTTAGACAAGGTTAGAGGAAGATGTAGAAGAATCGAACGAGGAGGAGGAGGAGAAGGATCAAGAGACTGAGAAAAGAAAGACAAGACAAGAGGAAAACTTAACAGCAGTCTAACCCAACCCAACCCAACCCAACCCAACCCAACTGTTCACCTCCCAACGCAACCCAACCCATCCTAACCCAACCTTTCACCTCCCAACCCAACCCCACGCAACCCAACCCAACCCCACGCAACCCAACCCAACCCAACCCAACCAACCTAACCCAACCCAACCCAACCAACCGTTCACCTCCTAATCCAACCAACCCAACCCAACCGTTCACCTCCCAACCAAACCAAACCCAACCCAACCATTCACTACCCAATCCAACCGTTCACCTCCCAACCCTACCCAACCAACCCAATCCAATCGTTCACC